>JAPZDV010000015.1:13792112-13807083 GCA_029814665.1 Acanthurus lineatus
TTAAATAAAAGTAGCTACTGATAGCCATGTAATTTTGATACTAGAAAAATTTCCTTCATGGTTTGCAGGAAACTTCAGGTGGTCATCGAATGATTTTAGCAGACTGGAAAACATTTGCTGCAGTCACAGAGTCAAAGCTAATGGAAAGACAAAGTCACCTTGGGAGAGCTTAATAACGTCTAATCTAAGGACAGATCTGTTTGACCATTCAAAACTATCTGCGTGTACATTTTTTCCGTGGGTATTAAAGCCTTAAAAAAAGATCTCTACAGCAGGACTCTGTACCTTCTTGCAGGAGCCAGTGGTTGGCGGCGTTTCTGGCAGTTCTCTGGAACGCCGTCTCCCAGTGGGGACTCCAGGAGTTGTGGGGCTGCGGTTTGCCAAGAATGGGGACGAGAAGCGGACGTAGTGTTTGGGTGTGCTGTAGACCTGTGGAGAGCAGGCCATGCCTGGTAGAGCATTTAGCTGAGTGGCGAGTACTTCAGGGTCACTGCTTATTCTCAGCGGCCTCTCTGGAGCCGGCTCTGGGGTTCGTACTGCACCACGGTCCTGCTGCTTCTCTCCCACCCACTCACTCACAAAGTGCTGTTGAAAAAAGTTGGAAAAGATTAATTAAGTTATCTGACGATTTTTAGTGTTTTCCCTGTATTGTGCCACCTATCATGTGATGTGTGTATTTTCATTAATACATTAACTATTTATGTCTTTGTTTAACGAGTGGCTAGATTTAAAAAGACAAAATTGTAAGACTTGGATGAAAACAAAAACCACGACATTTTTGCAGTAATTGTGACACTGCTGTTGCTATGCAGAAAAAATATAATGGTTATACCTTTTTAGTTTTGAAGTTCTTGCTCCCCGTGCGGTTTCTGTCAGGTGCAGGCGAGCTGCTGTGCGGCGGGCTGGTGTCCGGGGCTTGGGAGGAAATTGTCTCCGGCTCTGGTGCAGTGGGCGTCTCTCCTTCTGGAACTTCGTTGGTCAGAGGCTCCACAGACTCAACTGGAGAGCCAGGGGGCAGGTCTGAGCAGGCACTGATGGTGCGAGCTCGCCGGCGCTGTTGGCCGATGTGCGTGCGGTTCCTTGAGAAACTTTTTCTGTTTCTCGAGCCTTTGACCTTGGCTGGCTTTAATCCTGGTTCCTCTTTCACCTCCAGAAGTGGCTACAAGAGTACATTTAGGTATGTTAATGTATAAAATAATGTAGAGTTAAAATGTGCACCAAAACATACCGTTCTGTACCATCTAATCACAAATTTTGTCCTTGACAAACAGGCAGTGTGAAAATGCAACAGCAATATACATCCATTTCTCCAAAAAACATTATTCTGTGGAGGCAAGAAGACAGAACAGCTTAAAAAGGGACCTGATTTCTACTGTTTGGTCCAGTTTCTGTTTTCATGTTCTCACCTGCATGACAGCTGGAGAATCTGCCGTCTCCGGCGTGGCTGGAGGCTCCTCTTTGATGTCACTGCGGCCTCCGACCTCTGACTTGATGCTACCGATTCTTTCCAGAGCCTGTTCCCTGCGTTTCTCCCTCTTCTCCATTCGGGCAAAGGCTTGTAGGATGGCCTCCATCTTCCTCTCTTCTCGTGTCTGCAGGAGGAAGAGAAGTGGGGTTTGGAGGAGGGTTGGTGGAGAAGAAGAGGGAGGACGAGCATTAGTCCATGGAATACTGTTCACCCCCACAGATGGCAATATAACGGGTTAATATGTGCTACACAGCGAAAGCCAATCTAGCTGAGTGCAGAGTGCTGAGTGGAGAGAAAGGTGTAAAACTGACCCCTCCCTTTCACAATAAGACAAAACAATAAGGAGAGAAGGTCAGACAGGAGCAACAGGAAAAAATGTTGTGAGGATGTAGATGCTAAACGGACTGCACCTGTACAGCCCCTTTTCTACCTTAAAAGACAAAGTGCTTTACAAACAAACGCTGACAAACCAGGAGGTTGTGATAGCATGTCTGGTGAGTTCCTGTGTTTATATTTACGCCACTATTTCCCCCCAGATCTACCTCCACCAAAAAACCCAAACAAAGCGTTCCACCTACAGCCAGGACACCACCCAAGATATTCATACCACGAAACATTCTGAAACAACAGACATATTGCCGCGCAGGTCAGGCTGAGGACAGGTGTCTGCAAAGACGAACAGTTAGTACGCTTGCAAGTCAGTCACCTCTGGGAGATTTGAGGGTGGGGAGGCTAGTAGATGGGTGGAGTAGGGTTGGCTATGTATGGGTCAAGTTTACCTCCTTGGGTTTCACTCCCTTCCAGCTGGAAGCCGCCCCTACTGGGAGATGGGACTGCTCCGCTGGGCTGGCCTGAATGTTCAATAAAGAGACATCCCAGTTTAGAAGAGAAATGTCCCCACTGAAACAAGGCTTCACAAACACTGGACAGAACTGAAATAGTGACTCCCTGATCTTTTGGTGGTTCAAAATAGGACTGTAGGTGTTTCACAGATGGGACTTAGTAATATCCTACTCATTGGATGCTGGTAACAGTGAGCTATTTCAGTCATGCACTAATGACACCACCAAACGTCCAGTGTTCTGGCAACTTATTCTTACACCAATTCAACAATTTTCCTTCTTTTTTTAAATTTCTCTGTTTATACCACCATATCTTTCTGGATTTTTTGGCGATTCCAAATTGGTGGTCCTGGACCACATTTGTAATGAAAATCAAAGACTGATATGGAGCTTTGTTGAATTTAGGACCAAACTGTCACTAATACAACCCACATCTAGAAAACCAACCATCAAATGAAGACATCTAATGTCCAGAGCAACATTTCCTAAAGCACCATTTATGAATACACTTTTTTTAGGAGTAAAAAGTAAACAAAACACATGTGCGAATAGGAAAAAAATACTTTTCTGTGTAAACCTGCAACTCTCACTTGTCTGTAGTTGTGACTGTGATTGCACATGGTTGTTTGTTTCTGTGTTATAGTCCATGTTACTGACTATTACCTGTCCATGGTGCACCTTACTTTCACTTTACATTAGCTGAATTTGACTACAGCCCCCCTTGACTCACAAAGATATATACATTGGCATGATAACAATAATAACAAATAGATGGAATGAATGGATGGATGTAAAAAAATATTTTGACTTAAGTTAATCCCTTCCAAGTGGGAGTCTGTCTCCCAGGCAAAACACTGATACAGACTTCAGGCATAAAATGCTACAAGTAAACCACAATTTAGTCTACACAAGCAAACACTCGGTTAGGGAACATTACACAAGGTATTTTGCCTTTTCAAACAGTAGAGGCCCTTGTTTAAGTAGGCAGGGTATCATGCGAACACACACACACCAGTGTTATCTCCCCCGCACCTTGTCGTGGCATAGGTTCACAACACCCACATGCATCTATAATGCTAGTGATCATCAGTTTGTGAATGCACACTTCTTTGCTCCAGCAGCAACGCTCTCTCCTGGGCTACATTCCATAGAAAGCAGCCTATTGGATCTCCCAAAGTCAATATGGCCCTGGCAACAAGGCTCTACCCTCTGCAGCCCCTCCTCTCCCTCTTCAACCATCCATCCCACTCTGGCCGATTAGCAGAGCTGTATGTGGCCAAAGATGAGTCAGCAGTTTGCACCTTGGGTCCACCGTGTGAAATGAAGCTGACTGCAGGGTAATTTCCACAGTATATGTGTGTGTGTGTGTGTGTGTTGCTGTGTAGTGTACCATGTTTGCTTGTGTGTATGTGTGCTTGATCCCATCTCTCAGGGACATAAGGCTGTTTGGCAGGGAGGGGTGGTTAAACCATAAATTGGTTATGTCAAAATCCTAGCTGCAGTGAAGGTAGAGGGTGAACTATACTCAAACTCTAATGTACATCGGTTTTCTGTTTGCATTACAACACACTGTAGTGGTTTGTTCCCACTGACAGCAGACAGTGTTGCAATCAGGCATGTGGCACTGGAGGCCTATTAAATGTCTCATATGCTGGAGAGAAAATAAGGCAACAAATGAGGAAAATAAATGTCACTGCATGAAGACAGACAAGCATAAAGCTTAAGTACTGTGAAAAAGAAGGAAGTCATAGCGAAGGAGGAGGGAGAAAATAACAAGACTGAGCAAAACAGAAGAGGGGCATTGACAGTGGTTGGGAGCACAAGCAGCAGATGAGTGATGAAGAAGAGGGTTGTTTTATGGAAGGGAGGTAGAGGACAGCTGCTCCTATCAAAGCCAGAGCACCCTTAGCAGACAAATAGTTAAGTCCACACCCAGACCAACAGGGGACAGTTTTTTATTTTTGCTCTTTCTGCTGGGTGGCTGCATGGCAAAAAAAAGAAAAAAAAAGAGCTGTAGCCCCTAGCTTGGCACACTTACCATCTTCCTCCTCCTCTCTGCAATCTGCTCCTCTGACTCCATCTCTACTTCATTGCTAACGGAGGTTTTGTCTTCTAGATCCTCATATAACTCAGGATCCTGTAAGAGGAGGGGAGAGCGGGGTATGGCGCTTTATCATGGCTGATCAGTGAGTCTGGCTACAGACTATAGGGAGACAGGTAAGAGTGGAGAGGAGAGGTGAGGGAGAGAGGGGGGCAGGGGGAGTAATCTGAAACATATGAGGGAAGTAACTCCTTTCTTTTGGTGGTCAGTCTGTGCACAAAACACACCTGCTCAGGACTCTTCTTGGGTCTTAACAGGGAGCCCTGTTGTTAGTAAATAATGGCTGATGAATCTCAGTTCAACTCATAGTAACTGTTTCACTCCAGGCTGTACCGGCACCCTCTTACGAAATGAACCGTTTAGCAGCTGATGCACAGTTTCCTGCCTTCAGTGTGAGCACATCACTGTAACAGCGATGAGTTTTAGGCCTTTTTCTCTTCTTTCTTGATGCTCTCATCTTGCTAAAGGTGACTGCATAAAGGGATTATGGGAAGGAGAGGGAACCAAGAGGATGTATAGAAACTAAGAGTGACAATGGAAAACACATGCACAAAACATTTCACAAAGAACTGCATGCATGGACCACAAGGGTAAATGTATAATAACAAAAAAATATGCTCTAGTGGAGTCTAAACATGTAACCCATGAGCAGTAAGGTGTTAGAGAAAGGGTGAGATTGGTGCATTTTTTATCATGTTCAAAAAAGCACAGTCTTGCCTGGTTGTTTGAGATGGAGAGGCGAAGTGGAGAAAGTTTCCTCTGCTTGCCGTCGCTTACACTCTTGCCCTTCCCCTCGCCGTCCAGACCCATATTCTGGTTCTGACCCTGGTCGTCCCGAACCGTCTCCTTGTCCTTGCGACTACCTCTGCGCCGGCCTCCAGAGCCCAGGTTCTCTGTGGGCTCTAGGTTGTGCTTGAGCACCGGGCACTCCTGGTTCCCCTTCACACAGGCACAGTCCACCTTATATTTACTGCAAAAATTGAGAGGAGAAAAGAGACGAAAAGTTAGAACTCAAGAAAAAATTTACCTTGTTGCTGTGCCACAGAGTTAACTCATTATAACTCACCAGCTGCCGTAATCAAAATCAAAACCAATGGTGATCTCTGTGCCCTTGGTGATAGGCCTCAATGAATAGATGTATAAATGCAGCATGCCATCCTCAATGACGTGCCGCACCTGAGGGAGGTTGAATACAACATTAGACAAGACCAGTGGTTAATGAATACAGACATTAATAGAGAATTAGTTTAACATGGTAAGATTTATTCATTCATTCACTTGATTTGAATGTTTCCTTACTTCAGAATTGGGGGTGCAGGAGCGACGGATGAAACGTGCTTCGTTGCCAAAGCTGCGAGCGTCTACACACATCTCTAGTCCGTCAAATTTAGAATAAAATAATACAAACGGGTATGGCCTACATTGGGAAACAAGCAAGATTAATCCATTAGTGGGATAATTTACAGAAAAACACCAAAATGAAATGAACTGCACTGCATAGCTATCAATCCCATGTTCCCAGAGCACTTTTTACCAGTTAATTGTTTTGACCCGTGTAATAAAACGCACAAGATTCAAATTTGCATTCACAAGAAACAAATCAGAAGAGACTAGCATCTTGACCTCTTGAAGAAGTATCCGTTGGCCTCAAACTGCTGTCGAAGCATGAATTTTCCCCTGTACTCAATGATGAGGGAGTCTGGGGCCAAGTCTCGCACCGCCTTGAGGATCTTTTTGTTCTTCTGAACTTGACTCTGAAAGAGACAGTCAGACAGATATGAGTGCAAACCAGCCCACACATTAAAGTTTCCCTCCAGACACAATTTAAAATACTCTGCTATGATTAATATTGGTTAACAAGGCTTTCCCACATAAAAAGTTTGAAAAAAATAGAAAAAATGAGAAGGAGCTGGAGGCGATCAAGATGGCTAACAGAGAACACATTAGAGAGAATTAGCCTATTTGAGCCTTAGTTGGACCCAGACTCACATGCAGAGTTTGTAGTGCACTGAAATCAGCAAATAGCACGCGCACACACTTTCTGTCCAAAACAACTGGCTTCTGAATTTATGACAATACAAATCATATGTTTGTATGTCAGATTTGAGAGAAGTGCACAGACATCTCCACCTTCAGTAGAAGAATGTGAAAACAAGTTTTCACAGGGATGTTGAAATTATACTTAATTCCAGAGAGCACTTAAAATTTCCAAGACGTTGGAATGCAGTCAAACAAGGCGTGCATGCATGTGTGAGATATTTAAAGGTTTAATGGGTTTGGACATCCAACTTCACTGTACAGACTGTATTCAGGTTCATACCTCGACAGGGGGTTTAAAAGAGGCAGGGTGCGTGTTGTACGCCAGGCTTTTGCCATCGCCTTGCTCTTTAACACGCAACAGGACCTGGACGTCCTCACTGTACTGATTGCTGCTGGCCTCCTCATAACGCTCCATCCACGTCTTGATCTTGTTCTCCCACAGAGACGGGTGCTCTGTCGGCTCCTGCTCTGGAGCTGCACCCTGAGGATAAAAACACACACACACACACAATAAAAAAATAGCACAATTTATGTGGCATATGTGAGGGTATATAAGTTTTGACGGTGGACAGCTGAAGGACTCTGTACAGAGCTGCTTCTTTGGGTTTACCTTTACTCTGGAGGATTTTCTGGACCCCTCTCGGAAGGCCTGCCAAGGAAGTAAAGAAATTGGAACATTAATGATAAATGAAGACTGAACATATAATACGTAATGCACTTTGGCTGGTTTCTGGTTTTACCAATTTATCTGTCAAATCTGACCTTCTTAGCTCGGGCAGAAGATGCCGGAGGCTCTTTATCACCACTCTTTTTGCGTTTTTTATCAGCCTGCTTATTGCCAAGGCGCCCAGTAGTCAGGGTGATGGTGGTAGGCGTGTGTTGAAAAGTGGAGTAGAGCTCTAGCGGCACCTCATCTCCACTCTCTGTTGCACTGGTGTCTCCATCTAAATAAGCAAACAAATTAGTCAAAAGAAAGGGGTACTGAATGTAGCAAGAAGAAAAAAAGCTAAAGCTGCTGTAAAAACATTAATGCGAGATGAAGCATTATGGCACAGATTAGAAAAATTAGCTTTCTTCTTGTCCAGCAGGTGTCAGTGTGTCCATGGCTCAGGCTGAGTCAATCTGCCTGGCCTGCAGGAGGAGGAGGCTGCACCCTGACACAGCCTACAACCTGCTCTGTTCACTAACAAGCTGGCCATTTACTGCAGCAAGGAAGCTAGTAAAAGCAGAACTGAAAGACCTTTTTTATCTGCTCTCACAGAAAATATAACACCTCATAACAACTCATAACTGAGAATGCTGCTATCAGATTAACAATCTACTGGCTGTATCTTTTCAAACAATGGGTCAATATACTGTAAATGTGTTGTGATTTTTAAAGGGAAACTGATACTTTGAGTCTAAAACAATCTCAATAAAGAATAGGGGCCGTAAATCCACATCTTACTCACCCGACAAACATTCCCTTTTCCTGGTCTGCAGCAGGATGGCCCTCTCTCTGTCCAGATGTCGTGGTTGGCAGCGTTCACACAGGTAGGTCTCAGGAATGTTCTGCCTGTCGATGCCCATGCAGTCTATATGCTGCCAGGCACTGAAACAAAAATCATGGGGGACTTTTAAAAAATTTTTTAATCACTTTGAAGTTGCTTCAGTGTTCAAAAAGTTTGGGCCCCAAGAGGAAGAGAGGACTGACTCATCCACTAATAAACCACAAAAAAAAAAAGATCAGGCAATCAACTGTTACCTGCACTTGTCACAGCAGATCATGTAGCCGTCATCGTGGGTGAAGCCACAGATGCAGCGGGTGATGTCAGCCCCGTAGCTGCCATCCTCTGAGGTGCTAAGCGTGGTGCCCCTGGATGCTTCGTCCTGCCCCCCTGGAACAAACAACCCCCCCTCTCCTTGTCGGATCAACATGGAGGGGGGAGGGGAGGCCGGGGGCGTAGGTGGGGGCCGTGCCCCATAGTTATGGTCCTGATGAAAGGGCAGAAGAGGGGAATCAAATGTAGTTTATGTAAATAAAAGTTTAGCATGGTGAAAGGTCACAACGCAAAATCACAAGCCTGTACCCAGACTGTGTGAGGGAAAGAACCAGCTAAATAAAACATAAAGAACCTGTAATGACATTAAAGTAGACTTATATTCAAGTGTTGATTTCCATGTGATGGCATTTAAATTAAGCATTTAAACACAAATTTCTACAGGGCAGCTAATTTTTTTTCTTAGAAGTTAATCAACCATTATTTTGGAAAAAATAATAATAAAAAAATGTTCAGAAGACATTTGATGACAAAAGTCTATACACAAAGCATTTAACTTAACTATAATACAAAAAGGATCAGCCATTCATTCACATATCAGAGGAGTAATAATGATGTTTCATGTTGGCTTTAGTGACTAAAATCACAACTGATCAAAACTGATGCTGGTTAGTTTTCTATTGTTCAGCTTTAACTTCTACATTGAAAGAGGAAGCAAGTTCATTACAGGTCAATGTTTTATTTAGTCCTAAATGGAAGTTAGTCACACTACACTCAATGATTAACAGAGAGGGAGGGCTCAATGTATTCATGTCATTTGTAACAGGGTGAGAGGGAGCAAAATGTGTGTGTACTCACAGCGTAAGGCAGGCCAATGTAACTGTGGGAATGGTGAGAGCTGCTGCTGTAGATCTGGTGTGGGTAGCTGGACTTTTCCACCACCACCGGGCTGGCCTCCACCGATTCTGGTCTGCGGGGCAGCAACACAAACAAAGAACACACATTACTCTTACTAAAAAACTCAGATAACAAGGTTATACATTGTAATTGTTGCCCTCAAACAAAGTGAGGAAGTGTGTGTATTCTTAGCAGGGGAGCTGTTGTGGGTAACAGAGTTATATTGGCAAGAAAATGTAGAATACAGCACTGTCAGGGGTCAGGGGCAGTACTAGTCAAGTACTTTACTAAGAGGAAACTTCAACATAGTTTTCACATTATAGGGTACTTTATACTTCTGAACTCCATGTCAGGCATATATACTGTACGTTTATCTGCAAATTAATGAATTTGTCACAGATAAATTTTAGATTTTACACAAGTAAACTTATGTAAAAAAGATTAAAAAATACTATGAATTAAAAATCGAGCTGGTTGTTTCCAGCCTTTTTTGACTAGTGACTCTTATGAAGAAGCAGTTTGTAATTTTTGGCATCTTATTCAGATGTCCTTCACATGCCTATGACTAATGAAAGTACTTATAACTAACTCCACTTCAACTACCTCCTTTTTTCAATCTAATTGCATAAATCATATCAAAATTGATATGACAATTTAATGCAGAATGAGTATTTTTACATTTGATTTTTAGTCCCTTTGCAGAAAATATATTCACTTTCATTCACTCTCTAGCCTGAGAGTCAGACAAATAACAGCAATACATATGTATCAACACAAATTACATTTGTAACCATGAACCCACATTTACAAGGCAGACAATCGTTCCAAATGTGGTGCTGTCACTCACTGACACAAAACAACCAGCACAACCATTTCTTAAACTCATTCATACCAAACCAGTTAATCCACTTTCCTCGGGACCACAATGCAGTTAAAGAGAGAGAGCCTGTTTGGCCGTTTGAGACCAACCCACCCTTATTATGACAAGATTAATCTATTCTTCAGTTGCTGAGGGGGTGGCTCTAGAGGGAAGTGGAACTGACAAAACGGATGGAAAGGGACAAGGTAGTCAGGCACTGAAATGGGAACAAACACGGAAGGGAGGGAAATTTGAGGAGGGACTGAACACTACAGGACGAACTAGAGTTGAAGGTAAGGTGTGATAGCTATTCCTTTAATAGTCAGATATCCCCATTTGTTAGTAGTTCAATCATGCAAAAACATTATCTGATGCTGCATTTTTCAGTTTTTTACAGAGTCCTCTCTAGAAAACTGCTTCAAGGTCAGAGCTGAGCACCATCAATGAGTGTCGGTATGAGTTTGTTTCCTTCTCTGCTATCTGAGCACTTAAAGTACACTTTGCACTAATTAACTCCACTACTAACAAGTTTCCGTGAATGAGAAGGAAAACACGGAAAAGACCTCATTAAACATACAGAACAGCTTATCAGGTATACTGAAAAAGTAAACCTAAACTCCTTCATGATTAATTAGACTTAAAACTTATGGAAACTCAGATCAGGTCATGTAGGATTTCTGCCTACATAAAACTTTTCGGTCTTGCTTACACTGAGAATTCATGACCAAATCTGTTATTAAACAATGAAAAGAACAAACGTGTACATGTGCTATTTTGAATTACTGAAAATGAAGAGAAATCTATTTCTCTCTTTGTCTCTACTTTCCTTTCACACTTTTACTTTTCACTCCCTTTCAAAGTAAGTCCAATTAAAGTGGTGATACGGTACCTGCTTGAGCCCTTCTCAGCCTTTTTGCTCTTGTTGCATGCCGTAAAAGCAATGTGCAACACTTCCTGTGTGTGTTGCTGCTCAAGTATTCACTGTCAAAGTGAAAACGTAAGTGCATGCATGAGGTCTGGAGGCGGAACCAGACTTAGGTGTGTGCGTTTTTGAGCGTATGTGCATAACAGATTAACTGCCACATGGTTGAATTTGTCTAAGCGTTTAAGTTTGCAGGAAGAGTCTGACTTATGAGATAGGAGGAGAATTCAAAATTATACTTGATAGGGTGCAGCACTCTGACTAACTTTTCTCCCATTAATGATTACCCAGACCAAAGTCTACACTTTATTATCCAGAGATTTGTGACCTAGTCAGGGCGTGTGTAATTCAATGGTAATGGGAGGAATTTTTTTTGAAGGTTCTAGAGAAATAAACAGGCTTTCCCCATTAGTTTGGCCTACCAGGAAATCAGTGGGAGAGACAGGGAGAGAAAGAACACACAACACAGTGACACAGTCAAAGACAGACAGAAGGTAAACATTTGAGCAGCCTGTTTTGTGGGAAGGAAGTAAGCGTGTTTGCATTTATGTGTGAATAGCTGGACGGCTTGTATCATTCATGTCTCCTCGGACATGAAAGGAAGGACAAGAAAGTTGGAGTACACCTTAGTGGGAGGGTTGCAGACACACCAGTCATAATCTGAAAGAACATGCAGAGCTATGGTCTGCGTCATGCACATAAGGAGATGATGAGCAAGAGAAAGAGAGTAAACTGAATACAGAATATTTTATGGACCTAAAATTTAAATTACGGCAGCGACTAGATTTGTACTATTTATAGTTTGTAAATGTTCGGAGCGTTTAACAAGAAACAGATGTCATTTAAAATGCAAACACCTGCTGAGAGAGGGTGAAGAGGCAGAGTGGACAAGCGTGGAGAATGGAGAGATCAACAGCAGGAGAGAAAAAGAGCAGCGACGAACAGCCAGAGGCAACGCCTTCACTCCTAAAGAGCTCCCACTTGCTGCCATGGCAACAGTACGTATTCTGTCAGCGTGTGCGCGCACGCTGAGCTCTGTGTGTCACTGTGGACACACACACTGCATTAGCCAACAGCTGGTCACGCTGCTGCAGACTTCAGGGGGATGTGGAGAGGACGTGACGCTGTTTTGCTGGTGAGTAGCCAGCCCCGTTATTCCAGACTTGGCTGGCGCACTCACAATACTTGAAATGTGTGTGTACGTGCGTGTCCAGCTACGCTCTGTCCCTCTGGCCTGGATGGGACCTGCGCAGGTGGAAGCCCCTTTCAAGCTTGTTATCTGCTTTTGAATAAATCTGCAGCAGGCGATCGGATGCAGAGCGTGGACAGACAAAGAGCCAAGTGAGAGAGTCAAGGCGAGGGGCTTACTCCTACCCCCGGTGGCAGCAGAGCTCCATGGAGAAGAGGAGGGGGGTAGGGGGACGCGGTGGGACTGTTTAAGACGCCATATCTACGTGAGGGCCACCTGTCACTCAGGCTAGTGACCATGGCAACTGGCCCTGTGCGGTGCAGAGGGGAGGGAGGGGAGTGAGGGGCAGATACCATGGCAACACAAGCTGTCACGGCAACAGCTCTGATAGGGATGGGAGGGCTCTCTCTCATTTAAAGAGACAGAAGCCCCTACATAAGTTGATGACGTGTTATTCTTTAGTCAGACGAGAACCTCTTGCTTCATTTATTTGACCAGAAAAAGCCACAGCAATGCCCTTGACAAGACTTTAGGAAACAGAGAGGAGGGGCAATAGGAGGCTTGTTGCCATGGCTCCATGCACCATTTCTGCTTTACTGATTCAATGCAGTGTACACATGTACAAACATCAATCTACAGCCTTAGAAAAGGATCAAGGAAAATCATGTTGTGTACACTGGTATGCTTTGCACAGTTAAGGTTACAAACACAGACGGCACACATAAATCTACATTCTAGGCGTACTGCCTGTTTTACATGGATAGATGTGGTTAAAAGCTGATCACTGTTAATGATGGATAGTTGAGTTCATGTATAAATCAATGACAACATTGAACTGTTCAATTTAGCTCTGCTTCCACTGACTCTGAATTCCTTTCCCATGAAAAGTAATGTTGTAAAAGTGGGAAAGGAAATTCATGTGAAAAGACTAAATCAGGTTACAGAGTGCAGAAAAACAAATGACAGAGTCGTCTTTGCCTTTGCAGAGGGCATGTAGGGGCATGTAGGGGCATACACACAGGAGAGGGGACAGTGAAAATCATATCAAGTGTGTCAAATGCTTCTGAATAACACCAAATAGAGGTGAAAGATGAGAACAGTGGCAGGGAGAAGGTGAAAGGTGTGGAGAGGTGAGAAAAATAAGAAAGAGTGAAACCGAAAACACACTTTTAGAGTGGCAAACACCAAAGATGGTGTACTACAACTGGTGAGGGACAGAAATGAGGAAGTGATGTTTCATTTAAAGGTTTGAACAGTTAAGGGTTGGTGTGTTTGTGGGTGTTACTCACTCTGAGCCCGCAGCCATGTCCAGGTATGAGGTGTCTGCTGTGTCCACCCCTACTGGGATGACTATGCTCATGACGTTCTCTGCTGATCAGTTCTTGTCCTACTGAGTCCAGAGAATGGTAGTCCAAAACACTGAGGCATGCCAGCCACAGCAGTCATTGCAGACATCTAAGTGCATCCACAAGGCCTGTAAATGTTGTAGGAGAGGATAAGAAAAAGGAGATGAAGACAGGCAGAGAAAGGGAAAGGAAAAAAGCTGTTAGTGTTGTGTGGAAGCATAATTTCCAGCATAAAATGATGATCAGTTCAACAATGTGTAATTTCTTTTAAACCAGGAAACCTATAAGGCACCTATAAGGCTGTGGTATCTATCAAACCCAAAACTTGCAAATC
Source organism: Acanthurus lineatus (assembly GCA_029814665.1). Classification (NCBI taxonomy): domain Eukaryota; kingdom Metazoa; phylum Chordata; class Actinopteri; order Acanthuriformes; family Acanthuridae; genus Acanthurus; species Acanthurus lineatus. Next base: position 13,805,871 of record JAPZDV010000015.1, read on the forward strand.
ATAGTGAAAACAGGGTATTTCCAGCACACGTTAATGCATGATTCATACTTTCAGACCTAGAACAGACTTTGACAGGAATTTCCCCTCTGACAAAACTACTGAGCTGAGATACTGACTGATGAAAAGTGAGAGGATAGAACATTGTAAGGTGAAGTCTGAGCTATCGCTTTGAACTGCACTAAAGCGACCTCTGCACACTATATGCCAGGAACACAGAAGGCTGCACTGTAGAAAGCTCCCACAAAGGGGAGCAAGAGAACACAGCAGCCAACCGCCATGAAAGAAGGGAGGAAAATGCAACAACACACAGAGGCCATTTTTCCCCCCTTCAACTGAAGAGGGCTGCTCTATTCAAAGCGATCACACACACTCATCACACTCAATGATAGACGAACACACAAAAATCTTTAACAATGTAATTGCATGTCCACACATTTTATTGATTGAAAAGCTTATGTTTTTTATCCATGCTACTGTTAGGATCTAGCTGTTGACGTGGAAAAGCTGCTCTGAGATCAAGTCATCAATAATTTAGTGCATTAGGTGCCAGGGAATGGATGTAGTCTTCTTTGGTCTAGTAGTTGGAGGTTGGTTGGACTAAAACACTGGCTGATGTGAATCCAGACAGGAGCATATGTGTCAGTGTGGCTGCCCCTGATACAGAGAGCTCTGTTGATAAGCGGGATTAGTGGGAGGGACAGATGCCGAGACAAAATAGGCTGGAGGTCACACCTCCGCCTGCTCATGCACACTCGGGCCAAACAAAGGCTCAGATCACAGCTCAGGGTGTAGACGGGAAAGGGGTTACAAAGCTGGGATATTTCATGTACCGAGTAAGCCCAAACTTCACACACATGGTAAGCAATAACACACAGCCACACCAAAACCTGTCTCTGCATGCCTATGAGGTATTAGCCCATTTTGGCCTAAGCATGCCCTCTGAAGCACTCACACAAATGCATGTCTCTACACACACACAAGCCAGTGGCTCCACTGGATATGATGCATGTATATTTGTGTTGTTACAGTACAGGTGATTGGAGCGGCTAAAAAGTACGGAAGAATTACTTTTTTAGTGATTCTGTAACACATTTATGTACCAAATAAAAACATTAAAAAAAACACTGTTAAAAGTCTTTACATTTCTTTTATTATTATTATTATTATTATTATTATTATTATTATTATTATTATTATTATTGTTATTTATTTT
>JAPZDV010000015.1:13807183-13824455 GCA_029814665.1 Acanthurus lineatus
GTTAGATTTTATTGTTTGTTCTAGGTTAAGTTATGTTTAAAGTTATAGATAAAGACAAGTTTCATACATGTGTGCTTCCCTCAATAGGTGTGATCCTAATATTAATCAAAACAATCAAAAAACACATGTAACATCTCTGTTCAGCAAAATGTATTTCTTTACTTGATTAGCTGTCAAAACTGACTGCATGGATTCTATCAAATACTTAAAGACACAGGCAACATTAAAAAAAAAGAAAAAAGAAAAAAAACTGTACTAATTTCATGTACTAATTTGCCCAAATGAACTATTTGAGCCAGCAGGACTGCTGAGAAGCTCAGTGACATGACAGATGTCATCCCTAGACCTAATTAATAGAAAGAAGGAGACCCCTGTGTGTGTCTGTGTGAGAGCCAAGGCTTCTGCTGAGGTCACCTTCCAAATACTCTACAGATCCTGTGTGCACTGACAGGGTTAAACAGCACTGCTTTATCAAAGGGGGGGTGGCAAGATAGAAGCTGTTGTAACCAGTACACTTTCTTTTAACAAGGAGGAGACAGTTTGCCAAAAAACAGTGAGGACAGACTCCCCTCCTTTGTATTATCTGAGAGGCCCAGTATGCTTTAGCGCTGGTAAATAGCTTCCCTTCAAAGCAGCCAGTTTGTTCCCTCGTCCACTCGGTTTGTTTCTTCTCCATCCAGGGAATCCTGCTGTCTACGACTGAGGAATGCACACACAAGCTCACGTTCACACATACAACCCCCCTACGCACACACACACATGCGCGCACACACACATAAACAGATTGATAACCCCTCGCCCTGTCCTTTCAAGCATTCCTCTCTAAAAGGAGGTTCTCAGGGCTGTATGCAAACATACATGCACTGCGCTGCGGCCAGACACAGTCAAGACTGACAAAAGGCGGGCGGAAAAAAAGAAAAACAAGTACAGTACAGCAGCATTCCTGACTAAATCTGAGCTGTGCTGTGACTGCCTCTGCCTGCTCCTCCTACTTCCTCTGGAAGAACTGTCCGTCAAGCTGGAGAAATGCAGCCAAAGGAAAAGAAAAAAAAGAAAAGAAAAAAAACACCCCCCTTTCCTGTGCCCAGTCGCCTGCTCAGCCGGATTTCACTCCCTCCTCTGTGCATTTCCTAAATAAACCTGAGACAGTAATGCAAAGCGAAGGGGAAGGGGAGTGTCGCAGACGCAGTTCCTAATTACAAGGAGGCAAGGAGAGACCATTTAAAGCCACCTTCGGCCAAATCCACTGCTGTTATGGAAACGCCTGAGAAAAGAAAGGGGTGGGGAAAATGGGGAACATGCTCAGGGGTGGCGAAGTACAAGAGGGACACAGATGTAGAAAAACATAATATTAACATTTAGTGAAAAAAGTGGACGTTAGTAGAACAAGCCACGGGATGGAAATGGTTAAGGTTTGCAGTGCGTCTCGTTTATCTAAAACTGTTCACCTTTCATGCGCTCTCTGAACAGATTTCCTTGCGCTGTAGGGAGCTTTAGAAATCATCCACAGCCCCTCCATTTCAGAGGGCAGCAGGGTGGGGGAGGTGTACATGGGGTCTGTCTGACAGTGACGCTACACAGCCTAGACCTGGGAGGACTCTGGGTGGCAGAGTGGAGCACATAGCGTAACCCAGTCTTTCCTTACTCCTCCTTCCTTCCCTCCCTCAGTAAGGGGACACAGTCACTTCTTTGTGTGGGGAATAACTATCCTTTTAAAAAAGAACCGCACTTAAGTCAGTGAGGGAAAACCCACACCATCACACTCAAACCATGCCGCTACAGACAACAGCTTTCCTTTCTCATCAGCTTTTTACTGCTCTATGTGGAAGTGTTTTCATTCTTGTTTTCGCAGCCAAGTCCCGGCAGATTATGTTTTTCGATAAGTAGGAGGAGCAAGAGAAAATGAGGGATTCCAACTGAATCCCACAGCCCCCCTGCCAAGTTGATGTGACTTCACCATCCTCACAGCTGGCTGCAATGACTCAGCTCATAAACAAACGGATAAAACAAACTCATACAAATACAGTCATATACACAGGAAGTGTGACCTAGATGGAATGTAGGCCTGGTCCTGGTTTTCACCGTACCCACAGTGGGACACTTTGCATCTGCCCTGTCCTTCATAAATCAGTGTGCCCATGGCTGCCAGCACTCCCTACGCTCTCAAGCACTGTAGGTGAAGTCATATATCAATACAGCAGGGGATACGGATGTGAGCATCCACACAAGCAATTTGTATCCACAATAGGAACGGTGTTGCTGAGTGCAAGCTAATACCTCGGACTGTAAAGATCAGCCCACTTAGGAGTCAGATGATGAGGAGACAGCTAGTTACAGGGTTCATGCTTTATACCCAGTAACTAGTACACATTAAGGCTAAGGGCCAGCAGTGCGGCAGACTAAGTACATTATGGAATTTTTTCGAGGCTACATATCAAGTCTATTTCACTTTAGAGATGAAGCTATTACTTTAAAAATGCATCACAGCAGGCCTGGTAACTACCAAATGGGAGGGTTTTTTATGTACAGAGACTTTATACATTGTTGTGTGATTCAGTGCGTGTGAGACATTTAGTCCTACAGCATGCAAAGAGTAAAACTCAAAACAATATTCTATGTGCTCAGTTCAAACAGCCAGAGAGGGGGTGAGCGGGAATGAGGTTGGCAGCAAAGCTGGGGCAGCCCTCCTGCAGTCTGAGTAATGTCTGTTCAGGAGAACACCTGGGGCGCAATCTCTCCATCTCTCTCTTACTCCTGCCTACAGAGTATCACAGCAAGGTTTTATGTGGTCAAGAGGGGCATCTTTTAAATATTTGGAAATTTGACAAGTATACAACACAGTAAACAAACAAATACACATCAAGCTGCAGCTTTATCTGTTGTAAAAGCCAATATGATCTTGTCTCCTGGTCCTCCTATCCCGATCATCAGAGACTGAAAAGTAGGCATACATGCTGCTGGCAGCCAATTACAACATTTGGAGAATACATGCGCATCTAACTAAAAATATGAACCATGCATGTGCATGTATGTGTGGAGAAAATGGATGGCTACTCATCATCTACAGGGCAAAAGAACAGTAAGAGCCACTCAGGTCCCATTACAGTTGTGTTCGAGGATCAATTTCACGCCTGGACCGCAGTGCTATTACATCACCATCATTGATGGCACATCCCCTCTTTATTTGGCTCATTCTGCCTTGTGATTCTACCCATGAATGCTATTGTGACACAGGAAGAGGGTTAGGGAGGCATAGTAGGGCTGCAGCCTCAGCAGCCACAGCCCTAAAGCCACCTGTCGGGGAGGCAGCTTGCTAGTTTAAAGAGGGATCTGTTACGGCCCAGCGAGAAGCACAAAAACAGGTCACCTGAGCCCTGGCTTCTCCTCCCAGCTGGAATACCATGTGACTATGTTTGGGCCCCAGAGACAGGCCGCTTTGTCTCTGGGTCTCTTAGGGTCTGGGTACCACACAAGTGTGATCACTGGAGACCAGGCCACAGCAACACAGCTTAGCCCCACATGGTAAGGTGTGTATCTACAGAAACACACACTTCACCTACACAGAGGTGCTACTGTTTCAGGGATGAGTTTTTATTGTCTGGAGACAGGAAAGAGAACAATAACAAAGGGGGGGCTCTTCCCAGTATAGGAAGAGTGTGGAAGAGAAAGCTGATGAGACCGTGGCCTTCATCTGCCCTATCAAAATGTCAATACACCAACAGACATCCTGTGTACCAGCTAGACATCTGCTTGTTTCTCTCACTCTGTGAGCACACTGAAAAACGAAATAGCTTGGTGCTCAGCTTTTGGCCATTTGATCACATTTAAGAGTCTGTCTTGGGGTTAAGGTTAGAGGAAAGGTGTGTCATCTGACACTGCTAGGCTTCCTGCTGCCTGCCAAAGTGCTGTGTTCCTATGCTAGAGGGGAGTGGCAGTTCACCTCCGTCACCATCTCTGTCAACACTGCAAGCAAACACACACTTTGCTGCACAAGGTAACCAAGCACACATATAGTCACTCAGGTATTTACCACTGTCAGCTCATATGTTGGTTGAACAGAGGGAAAAAAATGTGCATGTTGTAAGGCCTCTTCCCCCTTTACAAGGTAAACAAGATGATAAGTGGATTGTGTGTATTGTATAGCAGAGACTGAATAAGAACTACAGGTCCTCCTATTTATGTAGTACTAACAAACTTTCCACAGAAGACCCTTTGCCACTTACTATTACTTGAACCATAACCAAAGGCAGCTGAACTTCATTAAGACAACCGGGACACTAAAAGGGCAGAAGCTACATGGGCTATTCAAGTGCCTAGTAATGTTATGACATGAATAATGATACAGTGACTTGAAACCAACCCTCTGTAGCCTACCCATCTCACATTGTATTGTTGCAAGTGTTTGGAGGCCTGTATCTTGCATTACTCCTACACTGACAGAAGCATAGGACTAACAGACAATTTATATGATACATCTATTAGTCTTACTCTCTCAGTCTGCACTAAGGTTGACTACATCCATAATATCCATAACAGCTTCACAGCTGTTAACAAACAAGTAAATCACATTCGTTGTGATAGGTTAAACTACAGTTTATGCGCACTAAAGATTCAATGTGCTTCAGCAACAAAATGTTTCTTTTCTTCACTCAACTGATATAAAAATTATCACGAAAAAAATTGATGCTTGACAACATTCATAAACAAAATTGTATGTCTTAAGCTGTAAGCTGTATAGTTTTAAACAGGAAAGAAAACCAGCCATTTACATTTTGGTTTCACTGCAGTTATCTTTATAATAATGCCTCAGATATCTTAAATTTGGCGTTAACTTACAACCTTATAATACACCCACTTAGCAAAATATTAATATATATATAAATTGGGTATTACAATTCAGCTTAGAGATACCAATAGATGATTTTTAGTCCATATCACTTGGCTCTAGTTTAAGGGATGGAAACAGCATAAGGGATACTGGCTTTGAATTTATTCCCTTAGTTAATTCATTTCTATTATTTTCAGACATTAAGTAATTAAATTATTTTATGGCACTGACCAACAGTTCCAATACAGTTGGATAATGAAGTTTACCTGGGGTACAGTTGGCCCACAGCATAATTGAAAAATCATTTTTAAATAAAACATATTTTGCAGGGTTGTTTAAAGGCAATCCAAATGATTAATATCTGAAGTGACCAATGTTTTCTCTACTGTAATGTTGCTGAAAGTACATGCAGTGCCACTTTGGGCTATAATATTATACTGGAAAACAAATATCAGCTCAAAACATACACTGTGATATCCCCTGCCTTTCTACTACATCTAACATACTTGATGTGACATATATATTGAGTACAGAAGCTAGATTATCTCTCTTGTTGTCTGAGCAATGGTAATATCCAAACGATTTCTCACTCAAGCATTAAACCCTAACTGAGCTGCACTTAAATTCAAAATACTAATTACTGCCACAATAACGAGCCAACTCACATCCAAATTTCACTAAAATGAAGAGTGCATTCTTATAAAACTAAAGGGGATAAACCGAAAACAGTAAGGAGGAAATGCAAACCATGGGGGTGGGGAACAAACTATACTATAACTAATGTTGCACGGGAAAAGATGATTTCATGCGGCTGATATGGCAAAGCAGCAAGTCTACAAGAGTGTTTTGATGTCGTCTTTATGTTATCTTGCAGCTGTTGGTACGTAATTCTAATACCCTTTTACAGTTAACCTCAAGTCCCAACATCACAACACGAAACACAAGCCGTGACGCATGTTACAGGGATACTATGCAATCCGTCTTGGGAATAAAAACCAAAGCACCGGTGACTGTCACTATGACAAGCCAAAAAACGTTGTATTATCGAGACACGATCTAGATAGTTTGACGTTATTGTTATGTCTAAGCTCAACTAAAATAAAAATCATGTGTTGTGTAGTTGCTTCCCAGTGAGTATGTCGGCGCTGCAGTCAGTCCTGTCGATAGGGGTGTGGAGGGTACAACGTTGCTATTATGTTACCACAACACCCTGGTGCTGTCGCCATTTTCATAGCGCTTTTCTCAGGACGGCGAGACAATCGTGTTGCCAGGGGAGCCTCGCCATGGGAAGAAAATCCCCAAGAATGCATTCAATCGCCTCTTTCATACACTCTACCTTAAGTATCACTCTGTCGGTACAGTCTCTGTGTTGTTACCATTAGCCTTTTTTGTGAATTCGTCAAAAGCAGAGCCAGTAAGCTAATGGGCTAGCAATTATGGTTAGCAAAGGCCTCTGGAAATGTAGCAGGGTAAATGTAATGGCATTCGGACAGAGGAGACGATGGAAGTACAATCCGCTAAAATTGGACTTTTTAGCCGTTAAGTATAAACCGAAACGGGAAATGTTTGACACAGCTGTCCGTGATAAACATCTCTGGTCGTAAATAAATGCAAAAAATAACCGTGGAATGCTAGCGGTGACAAGCGAGGGGCTACCAGTATAATGCGTATTGGATTTGAGTTAGCAGGGTGAGCTAACGCTGGTACCGACACGAAAGAAGTGGATTAATACTTGGCTCCACCGTCGCCGACAGGAAAGAGCGACAAGATCAGCATTGAGAAATAACGTTAAGGGCTCGTGACTAAGCCGCTTGCATACAAGTACGGTAATTTGTCTCAGGTCAGATAAAACAACGATTTGCGACAGTACAGTTCAGCGTGGATGAGGGTTGCCGATCGAGATGGAGTTACAAATTGTATGACTGGGGCGAGATGCCCAAATGGAACATCCCCTCCCCCATGCTTGCAGCATTTGAACCCAATACACCCTGAATCTAAATTGAGAGAACGCGAAAATATACTTTTAAGTCCAATAATGACAATAGTAGGTGCCAGTTGATCGTCGAGATAGGACCTTTTCTGAAATCCCTTTATTTTCACAACTACGACTTTATAAAAGCTCAATAGACTATGAGATTACTGCGCAATGTAGCTAGGCATTTAAGCTAATAACAGCTGGTCTTGTTTGGAGTTGACTAGGACATAACGGACTAAACATTTTTTATATACGCTCATATGCATGTAAGGTTATAGCTCATTGTTCTCTGGCTTTGAATAGTGGCATTGTATGAAATTTCGCTGAACGGAAATAATGCTCCCGTGCTCTGGTTGAGCAAGATGGGAGCCACCACGACAAATTCAAGTTTGTAACTAGTGCTAAACGTACTGTTTTCGTATTGAGTGACAGTGTTGCAAACACTGTATTCAAAAACAGGAGATGTCCTAAAAGAACTGGCGCGTTTGCTGACAGCTGCAGTTACAAGGACCTTACCAATTGTTAAGTAAATTAACTGGTTGAGAGCGGGTAGATAATATATTAGGAGGTCACATTATTTACACTAAAACGGATGAAACCGTGCGTTTGTCCGTGCCCGCAGTGTCACTGTGTCAAACTAAACATCGAGCGAGTCCCCGTTTAGTTTTATGGATTCAGCATGTAAATAATGTCATTTTCAAAGGACAAGTTCACCTTTGAAAGCGTAAACTGTTTGTGGCCGTATCTGAAAGCTTTGGCGGAGACGTTAGTTTCAAGTTAAGCTATGGGACAGGCATTAATCTAATTGCAGCGTTTTCGTCTTACGTTAAGTTACCCACAACGTCAGTGTGTGACTTATTAGTATAAGGGGCACTTTAATACATGGCAAATTATTATTTCAGTCACTACGACGAAAACGCAATATATACTTTGCATGGCGTATTGTTTATAACCATACGATCAACGAAAAGTCAGAGCCCTGCTCAGTCTGAGTCAAGCTAATTTGAGCTAGTAGCATGCGCTAGCTAGCAAGTGGTCTCTTGGCGTTACGCTTGCCAGCATGACACTTACATTGGAAACTTACGTCATCTCGATAGCTGTTTTCAAAGTTTTAGTAATGTGAAAATGAACGACAGGGGAAAACCTACAGACCTTTAACTAGCTAACGATGTTGACCAGCTAGCTAGTAAGCTAACCTCAGCTGATACTACAACTACGTTAGCCAGCATCAGCATGATGTGCCTAGCCAGCTAACTAAAGCCAACAATAGCTTTCCAGGTCAGATTTGTGTTCACTCTACAACTACCAGTTAATGCAGTTTACTTACCGTTTTATGTCCACTCTGGAGGATCTGAATAGCGAGTAAGGGGACCCGGGTAAGACCCCCGTCGCTTTCCACACAGCTTCCACAACCAAAACAATACTTCTGTCCACACACTGCGGATCCCTAGCAAAGCTTTTAAATGTTTGTATTTAAATGTGTCCTTAAGAGAGTCCTTTCCTGTGAAAAATCCCTTGCCTCTTGCTCTTCGCCGTGACTCAAATTTAATTAGAAATGAATTCAAAACCGTTAAAACTGTGCCCTAGTCAACGGCGACTTTTAGAAATTAGATCCCCTCAAACCAGTCTCTTTTCCCTTTGCAAAAATGGCGGCCCTGCCAGGGCTGCCGAAACTCCGCCTCCCCCACGAGCCCCCCTCCCTCCCCATCAGTAAAACCGAGCTCCGCCTCCACATACTGCGGGGCTACCTTCCCGATTTCACAGGGGCACCGTGACCGTGCTCTATGCGTGTTCACAACGGTGTTACCTCAAGTCTGCTATTTCTGTCGTTGAAGGTCTGGATATAACTCGTGCTGCGCTCTACATTATGCTTATCTGCCGGACATTTAGGAGAAAAAATGCTCCATAGCACGTTAAATAATTTATGCGAGATAACTGAGCCTCCTGAAGTCACAATTCAGACGGTTTCATGCGTTTAAAAAAGAGGCGTATAAGACAAATCCTGTATCCTGCAGCATGCAATGCAGCACGTAGCCAACACAAATGTGGCTACATTAATGCCTGTGCTATCTTCACGATCACATTGAAAGTGAATTCAGCTGTGGGAATGTTCTTTATCAGGAGGTTTTGTTTTAAAGTAATTGTTTCTCCCCCACCATTTCCTCTACTTTCTCTCAGGGTGAAAAGAGGCACGGTACAATCTGTGCCTGGAAACAAGTGTTTTGCCTCAACCTCGACTGACATCGCCAGTTTATAACACATTGAATCACCTAAGAGCATTTGTTTTATTAAGTGTGCCCACGTATTTAATACAAGGCTGACTGAGTAAATCAATTCGGTGTCTCAAAGGCCAATTTTTTCCCCAAAAATGCTTGTGACACTTACCAAATGTTAACAGAACTGAAATGTGCTTTCTTTTGGACAAAAATTCTTAATTTTAATACTGGCAAGCCTGAAAAGGAGTACCTAAATCCGCCACCCAACACAGTAGGAGGCAATGGGCTGTTATGTAACCCCTTACACAAGAGCGTCGTTTTGTATATTGAACTCATGTCAGGAGAAGATAGCCTATGAAATACTGACCAATAAAATTAAATCAAGGACAAAGAAAACAGACCAAAGAGAGAAAAAAAATATTCACAGAGGTAACATTATTGCACTTGTTATAAGTCACGCACAGACGCAAAAATGCATCATTTATAATGAGCTTGCAGAGCTAATATCTAAATGAATGTGGGGAATAAGACACTCGCTCATAGGTTGGGCTTTCAGACATTTAAAACAGACTATATAACTGTGTAAAATCACATCCATTCTCTAACCTAATAAAAGTTAACCCTCCAAATTAATGCTTAAGTGTAAAAAAAAATCCTCTAAGGTCTGTTAAATGCCATATAATCATCAGTACAAGATGTAATATACAACTCTTTTTTTTGATTTACAACTATTTAAATTGACGTAAGATGAAACGTGTCTGACATTATAAAAAAATATCTTTCCAGCAGTATTTTTCGACAGTTTTATTGTTGTGTTAAATCGTTTATTGTCATCTCTCCCCAGAAATATGTCTGTAGAAATCCCTTTGACATCACATGTTGAGAGAGGATGTTCTCATCGTTTCCATACACTGACCCTCCCCCACCCTAAACCGCATCCCCCCACGCATGCGCACTCGTACAGGACAGCTGCAACTGCTGGTGTACGGGCAGTAGGGTTATTTGAGATAAAGTTGGGGGAGGACGAAGGTAAAAGTTAGGCGATTATAGTAAACCTCACCCGCTTTTAAACGGAAATGTTTACGTCTGTGGAGGATGCAGCGATCAAACGGTCGCTGTCGCTGTTTTTTTTTTTTAATTCCCGGAAAGGATAAGATTTACCCATGAGCCCATCGCGTTTTCGATCTGACGACGATTTGACCTCTTTAATGTTAAAGATAAAGACGCCCAGTCGGTGGAAGATTAATAGTCCAAAAGTAATTCATGAAAATTGGTTATTTTTTTGAGAAATGGTTGGTTTCTGATGACATCATGCAGCTGGTATTTGTGGGCGGGCACTGAGCTGTGAGGGGAGAGGGGCGCAACCGGAGAGCAACTGCGACCAGGCGCCATTAGGTAACAGTGTAAAGTGTGTGTATGTAATTTTTCAGGAGACATCCGGCCGGTTAAAAGCTAGATAAGTCGACACTCCCATGTGTCATTTGTACATTTAGTGAAAAAAAATCGATTGTTGCATCGGAAGATTAAACAGTAACTCTTTTCGTCAGTTGAAATCGGTTAACGTTTTCGACGGGGAACAAGATGGCGTCAAGGAGGATTCTTGTCTCTCCGTGAACGGGTCGAGCATACATGGGCGGCGGCGCCGTGCGCGTTCTCGCCACAATGTTATTATTTCCTGTTCTCACATCCTGACAAGTACACGCTCTTATTTAATTCACAACCACCGCAGCAACCCTAGTATGGACCTGTGTGTCTGTGGTTTTCCGTTTTTCAAGTAGGCCTACCCTTTGCCCGACGAAGCAAAAGTTTGGAAATTGATATTGAAACCTTCAAAAAAAGTCCTTCATACAGTTTTACCATTAACTTTTTTTTTTTTTTACCCTATACAAGTAACATAGCCGAGACACTTTTTCTTCTCAGTCTTCACACCTTCACTGAACACCTTTCTGGCTACGTAAATCTGAAAGGACTTGAGTCAGTATGCAACACATAAAAGTGCAATATGCTGTCGAAGACACTCTTATTAGGATTGTTTTAGCTTTTGACCCCATCTAGTGGGCCATGCGGGTAGAAAGGACGAATTTGAAAAACGTCTTTCCCCCCTTCTGTTGGATTCTCTTTTTGTAAAATAAAAATATAAACATTAATTATTGATGAACTTTATTTTTACCAGATTTTCTTTATCTTACTTAAGTGGTATACTGGTCATGATTTTATACATGTTAATTTCTACTTGAAAATTAATAAAGGATATATTTTAACTTCAAGCTCTATTTGTACTGTGCTGACTGCTCTTGTGCATATCTCACGTTATCTCTATAACCTAATTATGCAAATACAGGCACAAACATTTCCTCTTCAAGGCCTGGATTTCCAAAAGGTATTCCCTACCATTACGTACATCCTGTCGTGAATGCAGCCGGTGGAAACCGAGAAACACAGTTCTGTAATGACAGATTTCTCAATGTTTTATGATGTATCTATACTTTCACCAATGGTTGTTAAGCCTATAGTGTATGTATTTTAACCTAAGTGACATACATGATGGATTTATAAATAATTTACTTAAATAATAGCTATTTTGAGTAATTTCTTGCTATTAAAATCAAAGGTTTAAAGACGGAGCTACTCACACAAACACTCAAAATATATATCACTGAAAACAACAGTATTAACTACACATGCAATGGTGCTACACAAATATAACTTTTACCCACATCCACAGTAACACACATTTCTGTAGTCTTATTTAGTAGTCTCGTTTTTATGGTTTCTCCTTTAGTTTTGATATAAAACATTTGCCTCGTGTTTTTGTTTCTTTTTCTTATCTCAGGATTTCGGAGCTTCGGTAATATTGTCCTGGTTACATTTATGCCAGTTTCTATAATAACACACACACAAATAATGCAGTAGTACAAACCTTTGTACAGGAAAGACTTGGTCAAAGAATGTATGGCATTTTTAATATTTACAATATGTAAGGGAAACTACAAACTACATCAAGAATGAAGTATTTACAGCCCAATTTTACGGGAAGGTTGTAAAAAGAACAGAACTGAGGGGGGCGCTGTGTTTAAAAAAGATTTTTTATTTATCCAATTAGCACAGGCGTACGACTGCGGATGTCGGTCTTTGTCCAATCACAGCTGTCGTTGTTGGGAGGTCGTTTATTGACAAGGGGAGAAGGTGACTCTTCGACGAGCAGCGCAGTATTTCTCACAAATCCTAACAAAACTCGAAAGAAGACTGTCGTTTTCCAGGTGACCGACCATGTCTTCTTTCGGAAGGGCGCTAGGAGTCCTCCGAGCTGGGACTCGACTCGTCAGGCGCGGCCCGCAAAGGATAACAACCAGAAAGTAAGCAACGTTATTGTCAAGCTCGCTAGCATCTTAGCTATTACCTTAGCTATGCTACAGCAACGTCTTGCTAACACAACGGTAATGCAAAACAAAAAACAAACAAACAATAAATCCAGTTGTTAAAATTCAGAACACTATCTAAAATGTTAGCCTATATGCCACTTTATTTAATGTACTCTCAAATCTAACTTCGTAACTTATGTTTCAGGGCTGGCGGTGGACCGCATATTGAGCCACAGTACCGGCAATATCCTCAAATAACGAAAAAACAGAAGATTGAGTCAGAACTCATTAGTGGTGCCATGTGGTTTTGGATCCTTTGGCACTGTTGGCACGATCCTGATGCTGTTCTGGTAAGTAAACATGTTGTATACTTATTCCAGCCCCAGTTGCACTGATCATCACATCAATGAATGTGTATAGGCCTTTTTAAAATATAGGGTACAAATGGGGCGGAAATCCAAAGTGGTAACTGTTACCCTCGACAATTTTGTTCTCTAGGAACCAAACTGTCTCTGTCTACTTTGAGTTTTTCAATTAACGAGCGCGTTTGAGTGATAATGAATATAACAATTACAAGCAGCATCATCTAGATTATAAAAATTACTCAACATGAAACGGTGACCTTCACCAGAGTAAATTGTATGCAACACATTTATTAAGCTGTCATTGTATAAGCAGCTGTAGATACACTGAAGCAAACTGACATTACTGCTCATATGTTTCAATTATTGCCACATTATGCAAATAGTTGCTACCGATGAAGCAGAGAGAAGAAAAGTGGTTATGCCTTATGAGGTTTTTCTGTCTTCAAGTTTGCATTAACAATCATGGGAGCTAAATAACGGGTGGGATTATTTTCCTGAAGTAAAAAAAGATGAAGGTGTAAACTTTTTTATGATCAATTATCATCACAAACTTACCTGACTGGTCAGTAGGCTGTCTGTTGACAGGCTATGATCCATATCTAAAGCAAGATGGAGCTCTTGAGCTAACTCCATGGGGATCTACTCTTTAGAAACCAGTTATCACTCAAAGGGCACCTTCAGTACTTTGGTTTTGTTCTTAATGTGTGGAGTCATACTAGTTGTGTTTATCTACAGTATGCTTTTTTTTACATTTGTGATTGCAACATGATATAAAAATGGAAATGTTTAAGGTTCGTTCTTTTTGTTTAGGGCCACTTCCCCTGGCCTGATGCCTCCAAGTGGACAGATGAGGAGCTTGGCATCCCACCAGATGATGAGGAATAAGGTGAGTTCTCTATTTTACTTTGCTGAGATGAAAAAATAGTTACACTGAGCAATAAAAACAACAATTTCAGCTCAGCACAGAACCTCATCCAAGTCTGAGTTTCTTAAAGTTGGCCACACCCCTCCCTCTTTTAATCTATCTGATCGCTGCAGATCATAGGAGATATTCACTCAGTTGCCATTTTATTAGGTACATTTAGCTACAAGTATTGTTGTCTGTGATTCCTATACAATTGTTAGCCTCATTAAGATCATAATAATCAGTTTTAGCTAAACATGTTACAGAGGCTGTAGTTGTTATAATAACAGTTTAATCAATACCTCTCTTTAGCAGTTTAAAAAATGCTGAATATTATAGCCTTTTTGAAGGTTTGTTAATTTTTACTAAGGTCAATTTAACAAAGAAGGTACATTTTTAATGATGGAAAAACTGGTTGTACTTAAAACTAGCAACTGTAAGAACAAGTTATAATTGGTTTTGAAGCGATGTTAACGCTGTCCTGTCTTTTATTTGTAGATCACCATGAGAGATTCAAGCTGCGGTGCAAGTCTTTGTGGAAGTCTTCAGGATATTCTGAAAGTCATTGTTGTACATAAACTAATAAAATTATCTTTAAATATGCTTAATAGTTGCCTTTTTATGCAAAACCACAGTATTATGTTTTAAAACTTCATAATTTTTCATCTAGTATGTTCATGGGCCAAATTATTGAGTTGTTTAGATTACAGTTGGATGAAAACACAAGTATGTTATTTCATTTGTTTTATTTACACGCAATTTTTGAAATGCAGAAACAAAATGCAACGCATCAACAGTGTCACAGTTAGCCAGTGTTTGTATATTTTAAATCATAAGCCATTTAAATCTGGGGAAAAAAAAACATTGCAAGAACCAACGCACATAACACAAATGCCAAGGGAGCTGCATATAAAAGCAAAAAGGAACACATCCTGTACGATGAATACTACAGCTTATAAAAAACCCTGCCTGCGGGCCAGCTCGTGTTTTCAATGACTTGACATGCAAAGAGTTGAAAAGGTTAAAGGTTCAAAGGTTAAAGTGTAGTGTAAGAAAAGGGAGGAAATCAGTTTGGAAATTTAATTAACACCAATTGAGGAAGTTGGCTCTTTGTGTTGGGATTATATGAAACACCTCATCAGGGCTGAAAGACTGATCCCACTGTCACTCGCAGGTCGAGTGCACAAGTCAACCTGAGCAAAGCTTTCGAAGTCTTAATGCTGTTCAGAGAGCGGTCTTAAAGCTACTTGGCAACAGTTGAGTTCGGGTGTCATTTACATGTGTAGAATATCTTGTTAAAGTCAACTTATGTTTTTTTTTTTTCCTGTATAACACTGAGCTGAACATGTATTAAGAAGCAGTGGGGGGGGACAATATTAAATTCATGTTAACATAAGTTGTAAAAATGAGCCTAAACAATGAGTGACTGATTAAAGCACAGCTTATCACTACAGCTTGAAAAACCACGACCAGGAAATAATTCGAGCGATGAAAAAACAAACCTCAGCGACTCCAAAGCACGAGGTGAGTCTTACAGTCTTGACTGAGTGCTGAGAGCATCCTGTCTGCATCCATGACGTGGCTGGTGGTTGATCGAAGGTTATGTCCATGGCATCATTCCCTGAGAGTGAAGAACTGCGCACCCCGAGCATTTACACACATCAGCACTGGTACTGTTCTTATAAAAAGGGAAAAACATCACTCATCCCATTGAAGTTCCTCAAACGTTCAATTCTTCTGTATGCATCGACTACTTTGGATCGACCACAGTGGCTCAGAATACTTTTTCTTTTTTCTTTTTTTTTTTTTGCTAAAGGAGAAGTGGCACGAGTTGAAAAAGCTCAGGTGTAGATATGGAAGTTGACATTTCGAAACCTAACCTAGTTTCTATTCGCACATAGCCCAACAGCTCTGGCTACAGGGAGAAGAGGAAACCAGAACAGACATGAATCAACACAAGATCTATTCAACTGGGCATCGGGGGGGAAAAAAGGGTTGTGACAGAATAGAAGATAATAAAAGATTTGTAGGTAAATTGCTACTCAACAGATGATCACATGAACTCTAAAACATCCACATTTACAAAAAGTATGTGTTAAAGATTAAAAAAAAAAAAAAAAAGAAAAACCCCCCTATAAAGGAAAAACCTCTTAGAATAGCTGAGGTTTAAGGGTCCAAATATAATAAAATCATTATCTCTTTCAATTAATAAATACATCATTCAGAATCCATAAAAATAACACAATAAAAAAAGAACAACATCACAGATAAAACAAGAAATAAATTAATCAGGATATCATCCGAGTCACCTTGGGTTTTTTTTAGACCAAGTGAATGACTCGTAATTCCTATTTTAAACAAATTCAGAGAGGCAGCACTTTGAGCAACTCACCTGCTCAGAAACATAAACTCCCCTTTAATTATCAAACAACATAGTGCAGACCGGAGAGCATCATCTTGCACTGAATTGTGCAAGTCTTTAATGCACCAATTTAGATTTTTTTTTTCTCTACAAGAATCGGAAGAATGCATCAAAGTGCTGCCTCTCACTCTGTCCTCTCCTCAAAGTCATTATTGCTGGTGTGATCGAGATAAAAAGGGGAATTGGGGGGATGGAGGTGGGGGTTTGGAAGGGACAAGCATGAGTGGAGAAAAAAGTTCAAACAATAAGCACCATTTTGAAATTTCAGTTCTCCTCCTTAGCACCTCGTTTCTTCCCTCAGGGTCCGAGGAAAATAAAAATAAAAAAAGACCCTGCTGGAGATACAGCTCCGTTTCACCTACACCTCCTTCCCGTTCAGTTCGTCGCAGATGGCCATTGAGCAAGTAAAGGTTATTGGGAGGAGGGAGGGGAGAGCGGGGAGAGGAAATAATAGTAAATGTGATGCAGATGATCTTGGCATCTTAAGCAGTAGATATCTTGCTGCTCCCCGGCAAAGCGAGCGTTCGTGTTGTTTGTTTGGTTGACCTCCTACATCTCTTTTTTGTCCATTTAAATGCCCGCAGGAGCTTCGGTTCACTTTTCCCTGCAGCAGAACGTTTCATAACATGCTCGTCTTCTTGTCTTCTCCGCTTCCTGGAACTCCTTGTCTGTGTTGCTGAGTGTGTGCTTGTAGTGAAGTCGTGCACTTGCTTCTTACAAATCCAATACCCTGTCTCCTAAGCATGCACAGTGAGCGTGTATTTCTTTTTTTTTTTTCCAAGGTTTCGTTCAGTTGCGGTCATTTCTACGGGCAGTGTGTTCTTTTTTTTTTTCTCCTCCCATTTCTACAGCAAAAGTGTCTGGTAACAAATACACACACGTCCAATTTTTTTTTTTTCTTCAAGAATACATCCTCATGTATCATTTTGCCGTTTGAAGATTTGGAGTGTTACACAAAGACGCGACTGTGTCTGTTGAGTTTCAGGATCTTCCCAAGTCTCTGCTTGGCTGTGGCCATTCCTTTTTTGGGCCGTTTGCCTGAAAAAGAAGGTAAAAAGAAGAAAGGCATGAAAATTAAGCATGAATAAGAGTTATCATGATTAGTCTGCAATTTTCATAATTATTAATATTGACTAAAAAATGAAAAAATCCTAAATTTACCATCACACAAGGTTTAATATTTTAAATAAATTAATTTAA
>JAPZDV010000015.1:13824773-13869228 GCA_029814665.1 Acanthurus lineatus
TTTTAATAATTATTAATTTTTACTAAAAAATAAAAAAAAAACTTAATTTACTAGCACACAAGGTTACATAATTTAAATAAATTAAATGTTTTTTAAAAAACATAGTCTAAAACTTAACAAATATTGTTACAACCAACTATTATATTAGACAAAGAAAAAACTGTGAACATGAACATTTAAGGAGATAAACTCGATGAATATTTCCTGAATTTCATTGATAACTTCACTCAAAGGATTTGAGTTTCCTAATTTCAACATCATGCTTGTGTTTGTTGCATATTTGATCACAATAAGCCTCCTATTTACCTTAAATTGACACAAGATTACGCTCATACACACACCTGCTGACCTCAGGTTTAAGCTGAGCTGGTGTGGAAACAGGCTTGTAATGTCAGACTTGACACTTACATCATTCTGGACGGTGAAAAGATGACAAAATAATAATCTGGCTCCCAAACCTTTTGTGGCCTGATTGCTGATAGGTGGGGGGTTGGGGGCGTGCCTCTTGGAGGGGTGCAGCGGTGGAGACATTGAGGGGTCACAGTACTGGTAGTCCATCTCTGGGCTGCTGGCGTGGTTCCGCCTGAGAGGGCTGGGCAGCCCCTGATTGTCCCACGGCTCGCTGCTGTTGCCCTGGCTGTCCATCGGGCTGTTGTCGCCCTGCAGTCGGTGCTCGTGCTGCGCAGCGTCCCTCTGCTCCAGAGGTGAGCACTGGCCTGAGCTTGACCACCAGGGCTCCTGGGACGAGGCTACCTTCTCCGGCTTGGAGGAGCACATCAGACCAGCCATAGACAGCATCCCCTGAATGGCCTCTTCTGTGCTGGGTGAGGTAGGACGTTCTCTGCAGGAAGCAGACAGACTGTAAAACTTGCTACCTCAGTGCACCTACAAATCGCAGAACTAACACTTTCTCAATGGGACTCCTTTTAGCATCTCTGCACGTTTCTTACCTTTTGAGTGGTTTGTGTTTGTGCCTGAGTTTCTGGCCAGACTGGTCCAGCTCTATGGTGTGCCC
This sequence comes from Acanthurus lineatus, assembly GCA_029814665.1. Classification (NCBI taxonomy): domain Eukaryota; kingdom Metazoa; phylum Chordata; class Actinopteri; order Acanthuriformes; family Acanthuridae; genus Acanthurus; species Acanthurus lineatus. The sequence continues at coordinate 13,825,789 of JAPZDV010000015.1, forward strand.
TGAGCCTTTCTGCTGAGACAATCTCCTCTCCTCGTCCTCCTGCGAACTCTCCGAATCCTCATCAGAAGAGGACGAAGACGAAGATGACGACGACGACGCTTTTCGCTGTTTTGGCAAAGCAATTTTAAAATGAGAAACAATGCATCAGTCATCACAGTGTAAAAAGTCAGTGTAGACTTACATCTATGTGCCATTAGACCACACTGTGGTATTGCCTCTTGTATTTGTGATACTTGGATGGATGGACGTCCATGTAATGCATTTAATGTATTACTCAAAAGCTCATGTTCTAATGTTCTGTACCTACATGCATGTCTTTAATTGGGATTTATGTGATTAATGTACGTACATATGCTTCTGCTGTGCACGTTTTAATTAGTGCCTAATGCATCACAGTGTTATTTCATACATGTCATCATGTGTTGTATGCTTCTGGGTTACATGTTGTAATTAGTGCCTTGACAGTATAGCATAATTTTCTTTTCTCATTTATTATCTACATGCTTATGAACTATTTCAATAACTTAGTGTAAATAAATCTAATTTAAATGTACTTAACGTATGTTTACACTGAACATTTACAGCAATAAAAAGAAAACTATGTTTATATATATGAAAGACGTTTGATGGGGTTAAACTGCTCTGTACTGACTTTGGTTTTCCTTCTTTCTCAAAGTTAGATGTGTATTTGCTCCTCTTGCAGATCATTTACCTCTGTGGGAGAGTCACTGTCTGACTCCACGTCTGACACACTGGAGTGTCCTGAGGCTTCTTCCCTGAGTTCAGTCTTTACCCTCTCCAGACCTGAACAAACACAGAAACACACCACAAGCTTAAAACATTGATAATGAACACACTTGATTTGGATTTCTCTGCTAGAATATGGGTTGAGTAATAATAATGATGATACTAATATTAACTCTGATGACATACTGAGGAGTGTGGGTTTCTCGACTATGCTGTGCTGCTCCTGACTGCTCTCTGTCTTCTCCAGCTTCACATCCACACAATTCTTTAGTGGGCTGTGGCTGACAGGTGACCGTTCCCCCTCCGTCTTCACCGGGCTGCTGGCTGGTCGCCTCATATCTCTGCAAGCACAAACATACACGCTTGAACGATGACGCAGCTTTATTAAACATGGGAAATCTCGACTGCAGCAGGACTCTTAATCAGTTTGATGAATCAAAGCATCAGTTATCATTTACATTTTGTTTTTACATTCAGTTTAGATTGACTTATTAGGCAGAAAATAATAACTGTAAGAAACAACAAGCACAAACTTCGCTGTGTTGGTCAGAGAGAAGTGAGCTCCCACCTAATAATTCTGCCGTTGACCAGCATTAGCCGTAGGTGGTTGTCGTCTAAAGACTCTGCAGCAGCAGCAGAAGCAGTCGACACTTTGTTGAGCTTCCCATGAACCTTAGCACAGAATGCCGCATCCTGAGGAATGAGAAGCAACAGTCAATAAAAATGAGCTATCACATCTTTTCAGTGCATGTTTATACACCGAGGAAGCATCTGCCACTTTATGATTTCTCGGAAAAAAGCTATAAAGCTTTTTTTTTTTTGTAGATATTAATAACCACCTTTTGTGACATGCTTTGTTAGTTCCACTGTCAGAAAACATAGCTTCTTGATGCTCACCTCCTCGAGCGGTCCCACCTCCAGCCTCCTCAGCACCTCCATCGTGTGCCGCTCTAAGATGTCCAGGTTTGAGGGCACTTTGGGGGCCTGTCGTTGCTGCTCCCTCAGCCTCCTGGCAGCTCTTCTCGCTCGCCGAGCCTGGCACAGCCTCTCCAGTGTGGAGCGAGTGGCCGGGCAGCCGTTTGATCCAGATGCTACACCGCACCCACTTCCCTGAGATTTTACTGGCTTGCTACCATTGACTGGTTCCTCCTGTTGATTTAAAAAGCAAAAACACAAGTTTCAACCAAAGTAATTCATGAATTGCTTAGAAAAAGGGCTTCACAACCCATGTTGAATTTTTTTTTCTGCTTAACATCTCTCCTATATAATTTTCTCCTCGCTCCTTCTTACCTCCAGGTAGCGGATTTCCTTAGTCAGCTCTTTAATGAGATGGTTCGGTCTGATATGATCTGGTACCTCACTGGTCGGCTCAGTCACCTGCAGATCCACAACAGACCACATTCAGACAGGAGAATTGAACAGAAAGGAGTCTGTTGTCGACCACTGACACACATCCAGGAGATAAGACCAAACAGTGGTGACGTCCCGACTGTGTTACAATAACCACTGAACTGTAGAGACCCAAGGCAGAGTCAGGTGCAGGGATTCAGACAGAAAACCGTGAGAACTGTGAGGTCGACTCTCACCTCTCGTTTCAACCACGTCCTCAGTGCACTGATTAAAGCCTTGACTCCTTCCACCAGGTATGTTGGTGGTGGACAGTTGTCCTCTCGTAGCTCTGAGGAGGAAAAATGAAAAAATAGCACATGACTTAAGCCTGTATAAAAAAGCAGTCACAAAACTTAAAACTAATTGCATATTAAAAATTGTCCAAAGGAAATGTACATCATTTGGTAATCCAAAGTTCCCAGTTGATAACAACAGTTAAGTGTTGGTAAGCTGGTTATCCTAAATGTTTAAAACTCTTTAAAAAATTAAAGCAAACATTTGAATCCCACCTTTTAGTGTTTCCAAGAGGTTCTTGGCCACATACCAACAGATGGCCTCAAAATACGGAAACTTAAAGAGGTCTGGGGTTTTCAAACGCCGCTCCATTTCATAACACCTACAAACAAACAGATTACATAAAAAATAGTTTAGTGATAAAACAACAAAAATAAGAAAAAAATATTCTACTAATTAAATCAAAATAAACATATATTATTTACTTGAGCTGCATGCCAATATTGAGGTTGTGAAGGAAGTTCCCTCCAAACGCCATACAATCCTGAGAGGTGAGAACAGCATGGATCCAGCCTGCAGGGGGCGCCAGAAGACAGAAGTTTACACAACTCACCCAAAGACTGCAACAATAACATAATTAAAAAGAACACAGCTGAACTGAAACTTTAATACTAAGCCCCTCAAGTATGCATGTTAGAGTGATCAGTGTGAACAGATCATTCCTGCACTCACACGCCTGATTAAACACAAAAAAGATCAAAACATGTACATTTAAAATAAAAAAAAATCTTCTCCTCCTGCAGTCAGACTTTGAGATAAGGATGTCTGTTAAAAAGATGTGTTGCGCCCCTAAGATAAGCAGTGCTTCTTATACAAAGTAAAGTGAGAGAAAGCAGAGTCTAGAGGGGGGGTTGGTGTAAGTCTGATAGACAGGCCTGATAATGCACTGGTTGACTGGCCCACTGTGCTCTCTGACCCCCGCTTAATTCCCACCTCTCCACACCCTTTCTGCCAAAAGATCTCCTTTACAACGCTGCTTCGGCCTGCTGAGAAAGCGCTGCTAAAAGCCTGACTGAAGACGTCCAGCAGTTGATGGGCTGAGCTGAGCTTTGTCTGTCTGGCTGCATGGGGGGAGCAAAGGAACTCGATCGGCTAAAAGAGTCTTTTGAGGGACTGATGGATGGGTAATTGTCTGACAAGTGACATTAGCTTCACTTAAGTGAAAGAGACCATGTCATATTCTGTTAGTGACACCAAACACAGATCATCAACATCTTTTCACTCTGCTAACACAACTTTTAATTAACAACAACAGGACTGCTTGTTAAAGTGATGTAAGATTGAAAGTCATGTGCAGGGGAAAGCTGTGATCTGCAGCATCATTGCTACCTTCATCATATTACACAGTAGCACTGCTTTTCTCTTTGTTTTTCCATTGTAATCATGATCATTAAGAACTGTTTGGGTTGTTGCTCAAGAAGAAATTTTCTCCCTGTTATTTTCTCTTGGCAATGACAGAGAATGTTCAAGAGGCCTGTATTTTCCTGGCAGGAGTCATGGGAAGCATGATTATTTTAACTTTTGGATGCATGTGAAAAGACAAACAAATCCAGACCACAGGTTTGCTCGGTGGGGGCAAAAGACAACACTTACAAAGAAGATTAGTGAAACAAAGGGCTGTATATCTGAAATTAATTGTGCTTGACAACCACATCCAAATCTCTGAGACCCCATTTACACCTCGAAACAAACAAATGTTGATGCAAAGTGAAAATGTATCGGAATTGAAACGTGACTAGGTCAATGTGACCACATCTGAGGGACAAAGATCATATCACATTGAATAAAATGAGAACACACACGGGAATACAGGTGTAAACACAAAGGTAAGATCAGTTTGTTTATTATCCAGATAAACAAATCCGGATACAGATCCCGTCTTAATACTAAATGCAGTGTAAAGGTGCTTTCACACCTAATTTGTTTGTTTTGGATCAATCAAACTTAGATGCATTTTGCCCTTTGAGCAGTTTGTTTAGTCTGGTGTGAAAACTGTCGATCAAACCCTGGTGCAGACTAAACAAACATGCAGAGACCGACTAAAGTAAGTTCCACGTAGACTCTGGTCTGGTCTGAAAGCAAACAGACTAACCAAAGGACCAAAGGATTTTACGATGGTAGATATATAATTTTACCATGAATTCAAAGACCTCTGAATATATCTACTGATTAAGAACTGTTAATGAAACAATGTTATAATAAGCAGTGCACATCTTTGTGCAAATCACTTTGTAACCATGGCAATACACATATACATCACTAACATGAATGCAGGGACTCTCACTGATCAATAGAGTCCTATAGGCTCTGATGATTAACGCAAATGGTCAAAGAAACTTCACACAAGCGTTAAGATAACCACAGACCTGTAGGGATGAGCAGTGTAGTTCCTTGGGGCACAACACACTTGTAACACTTCTCCACTTTGTCCCCAAAGAATACTTCGCTCTGATTGGGCGAGGAGCTCCATGCCTCGTATAGTGCAAGGTTGGCAGGAGTGGGCTTGATCAAGTAGAAGACCTTCTCACCCTGTAAAGCAGAAGAAAATGAGTTTAAAGTAACCACTGACACACTTTAATGACACACTGATGTTGAGTGTTTGAGCATGGCAGCTGCGATGATGCTGCTGTCATAAACACCCACAAAACACCTTGAAATTAAGGTCAGCTCTAGTTTATGGTAGAGGGAGGATAAGATCATCAAATTGGTGTCAGCATTGCTGCCCCCAGAGCTGCTTGATAAATAGATGTGATGTGAGATGCACAGTGACCTTTCAGCAAGTGGCAGCCAATCAGCCCTGACTGCCTGCCCTAAATACCTCTGCATATACAAACACGCTAAAAATCACTAAGCCTCACGGATAAAAGTGTGCAAAGTTTTAGATAAAACAGTCAACAAGATGTTTATTTGGTCTGGGGTGTGTCATCAACAATTCACGCCTTGTTTTCAAACACATTCAGCTCTTTTTCATGCTCTCACTTACCCAGAGAACGTGGTACCAGACCGAGGTGCCCCCAAAGTCTATGTGGAAGTCTGTGTAGCTGTCCTTGACTCCCATAAGGCAGTACTTCTGGACAAAGGGCTTAGGGAAGAAGGAGTCGTCCGGCCAGTAGTTCTCTACCCAGGACATCTTCTGAGCCACATCAGGAACCTCCACCAACTCTGACATCCTTTCATGGTGGTTGGAGCAAAGCAAAAGTAAAGAGAAAACACATGGGGTGAGACTTAAGTGCATTAAAGTTATGCAGAATAGAAAAACTTGTTTTGTTAAAAGATTGTTTGTGTTATGTGTTAGTTTATATTGGGTAATGACTAATACTGTAAAATTCAGTATCAATCATCATATTGTGGCCCTATAATTGATCTGAAATGCAAAGACTGAAAAGAAGTAGGTAGAATTAAATTTTTTAATGTATGAAAGTGCAACTAACTTTGCATTTTATCCACTACAACTTCTATTTGAAAGTGCAAGTTTACAGGAATTTAATGATTGATAACAATTTTACTTGTAATAATTCACCAAGAAAATTAATAATGAGGTGTCAGTTTATTCTCGACTTTGGAAAAAAATCACACTTAATTAAAAGTTCTGATAAAATGACCAACTTAAACTGCTTATAGTGTGACAGACATATTTGCTAGGAGGCCACTGCTGGTTCACACAAGCAAGAGCAACATGACTGGCTTTACAGCTAGTGTCAATCAGCAATCTGTGTATTCATGTTCTTCCATCAGTGTCAACAGAGCAAAGAGAAAAAAGCATAACTTACTTAGTGTCAGAGAATTCCAGGCTGATGAGGTTGAGGACCTTGGGTCGATGCGGCTTGGTGAAATACTTGATAAACTCGCTGAGCTTCATCTTGCTATCCGCCTGCCGTGCCACATCTATCACATCGATGACTTTGTCGCCACCTAGATCAGAGAGAGGTACCGTTTAGTCTGTATAATATAAGATGGAGAAGTTCTGCAGTGAGTGATACATGAGTGAGATATTGCTTTAACTTTTTAATTGGCTGCTGAGTAGGTGTGGGGTTCACTGGGGTCAGTGGCCTGCTGGCATCTCCATGTGCTTTTAGAGATCAAGCCCTGAGGGAAACTGGCACCAATATGGCAGAGTGGGGAGGTGTTGTGCAGGGGGCCAAGTGAGACAATCTGTCAATCTGTCCAGACCGGCAGTCTCTGAGGAAGGGGAGTGGGTGGAGGTGAGAGGGCTGCTGCTTTTAATGCCTATGTGTGCGTGGGAGACCTTGAACATAGAGGCCAATGCATGCATAGATGTGAGAAAACAGGGTGTAAATAAACTGTGTATAAGACGGAAAACAGATGCTTTGAAGGAAAAGGAAAAAAAAATAAGAAATCAAAGCAGAGAATACACAGCTAACAGTTGGGACGCTACAAATCACACCCGAGTGACACATGGGGCCGGAAGTAGGACCTGGGTGCAGTGTGTGCAGCAAGACAGCTGGTTGTTGTATTTTCTCCACACCCCTCCCACTCACCTTTTTTATTGCCCCTTTGCGTGTTCTCCCTCTCTCCCCCTCTCTCTCACACACACACACACACACACACATGCATACACACAGATGCAAACATGCACTCACATGCACTTGCTCTCACAAACACCTCTGAAGGCCCAGCTGGCCAGCGTGTGATGACAGAGAACAGCTGGAGTAAAGGCAGTCAGTTACACAGCGAGAAACGAAGCTGCCTGGAAACCTCACAACACCAAGCCCAAACACCAGTTTCACAAACTCAACAGCAAGAGAAAAACCTTTTGACTCGCACTAACTGAAGCTCCACTATAACCATGATAAGAGAAATATTACAAATTGTTCATTGTTAAGTTAATTGTTGTAAATAAGTCATGCTTGAACCACTATTTATAAAATCTTGTTTATTTTATCCATAGTGCACCGAATGATTAAAAAACTTATTGCAGGGCATTTTTTATTAAGTAGGAGATCTAAAAAGTACACTTTAAGATATTATTAAGTGTACTGACCAAAAAGTTCCCATAATAAGCAAACATGTGGTGACCTAATGACTATTGCACACACTTCTTCCTGACTAAACTGCACAAAACAAGTTCCTTACTATCAACATGGCATCGCACCATTTAATCCTATTATCAACTATCAAGATGATGTATTTTATAATTTATTGTTATATAGTGGTCCTATATGGGACCTCAGCTCCCTGCATGTTACACGTAATTTATTTCACATACCCAAACCTTGTGGGAAACATTAAAATGTTATAACGCATGAGCTTCTTCAAAGGTAGTTTTGCAATTCTACAGATGTGTAACGTCTGCCTTGAATGATGAAGTATCTACCCAGGTCAAACTAGCGCTTAAATCCAGTATTTCTACTGACAGAGAAACTCTGCTCTGATCCTCTACACTGGACATATGTTCAGTCAGCTGCTCAGACCTGTGGAAATGTTGGATTTAAATGTTGCCTTGAGCTGGAGGAACCTTTTGATCTTTCCAAGAAGAGAGTAGGTTTCTGCAAGATCGTGAATTTAGATTTAAAGATAACAACTCTTCCTGTTGGAATAGCTTAAGGAATGAGTAGCCTTAAATATCCGAATCCCAGTGTAATGTATAGAGCATAGGGGTCACAGATGGGGCTAATTATATCATCATTTAAGTCATATATTTGCAGCACATCACTTATGTGTATGTGTAAGTATTTTTACATTTGTTTACACATTTCTGGATGATCAGGCAGCTTCTGGAGCTGGACATTTATGGATACAGGTCAAGAGTTTTCCACTATATATACATTTTTTTGACTTTTTCCCAAGTGACACTAGAGATACAGACAGAATATATAAGGAGAAAGAGAGAGAGTAAACATGCAAGGTCCTTCCTTGTAACTGAACTGGTGATGTGGCAGTTATATATACTGTGTCCCATACATTTACACATACCATTTGCCAAAGTGTAAAAATAAAAATAAAACTACAGATTTTTAATTTAATTTTTAATGTCTATATAATACTAATCTTTAGTACAAGTTGTATTTCTTGATCCTTCATAATAAGACTTGCAGTAACCAGTCACAGAAGCTCTGCCACTTGGCCCAATCACCGGCCACACACCGAGCCAGCTTCACAACCTCTTAAACCCTGGTGAGACACAGAAGACATCAGCGTTCACTCCTGTCGACCCATTGTCTTCTAACTGTAAGAAATGTAACCTGACACTCAGTCCCTGGTCACAACACCTGTGCCTTGGCTTAATGCTCAATAGGGCATGGGAGAGAGAGATAAAGTGAGAGAGGGAGTCTGTAATCTGAACTTAATGATAAAAACAACGGTGGGCTTGATAATGGGCTTGTAATAGGAGCTGGGAAGTGGCAGGCCGTTTCAATAAGGAAACGCATTGGTCATAGAGAGGGTAGTGAAAGCTTAGACGTCACTCATTTAAAACTCATTCAGCCACCGCCTGATGCCTGATAAGTGGGTTAAAACCCCATGAACCTGGAAACCTGTTCATATTGACACACAGATGGCGCCTGCTCAGCAATGGCCACTTAGCTGGCTGGTGTTGGGTGGTGTCATAAGCTTTTAAGCAGACTGAGGCTACCGTGTATTCCAATCATAGAGCCCACATCCTCCCCAAAGGATAAACATTAATGTGTTATTGTGAATTTGATACAGCTGACGGCAACTGTTTTACATCCAGGACAGAGTCTGTTCATTAGTAAGGGCCCTTACCCACATACTGCTCCACATCTTTGACGGAGAAAGTCGGGGCTGGTAGTTTGAGTCCCAGGCCCTCCATCTCTGTGACCCCTATGGGGTAGTTGAAGCCGTGTCTCTCCAGGTACCTGGGTGTCACCTGCTCTCCCTTCATCCGCCTCATTATCTCCTCGCCGCTGCAATAAGATCATAAAGGTTCAGTAAACTTGATGGACTGACGTGTATCAACACAGCCTCAGAGTCAAGACCCCCCCAAACCTTTACAAATGGCTTTATTTTTTTGGGGGAAATATCTCAGTGTTCAAAAAGATGATATTTATTAGGAACAGAAGGTGGCTTGACATATAATGCAGGTCATAAGTACAGATGTGCTGTATCAAAACAATATATCTACCTGGCAAAGGTCCTGTTCTGGAGCTCCTTGATAAATACTGGGGTGCCGGCCTGCACCGGCTTCGTTCCATCATCTGGCTCTGTGTAGTCATGCCTGTGCCAGTTGTTGCGCTTTTTCACTGCAACAGAAATATTGGAGGTTACAGGATTGTTTTTATTTCAATTTTATCAGGCCCCTTTCAAAGCCTTCTCTCCCAAAAAGTGTTAAATTATGCCAACACTTTTTGTAAAGGCATTAATTCTTAACCCCATGTGCTAAGAGTCAGAGATGCAGGGACTTATCCAATCAAAGTGGAAGGCCTGCAACACCATTCAATTAGCCAGATAATGTCTGCCCTCTGGGCTCTCCCAGGTTGACCCATCCCCCTCTTAAAAATCAGACTCGAGTAACGCTGCAGAGAGTGACCCTTTTCCCTCGAGACTAGGCCCACAAACAGAGTCAGCAGTGGGAGGGGGAAAACTGAATGGGAAGTGGGCTAGACATGTAAATGTGAGGCAGAAAATCAGAGAGACTATTTGATGAATGAGATACATATTAGGACCGAGGGAGGAAGGGGAACAGAGAAACCAACAAAAAAAAAAAGAGGAAACAAACCACTAATGACAAATAGCATCACTCACTCAGGGAGGGTCCTTGTACGACATCACAGTTGGGACAGTGGTAAACATCGATATCCACAGCATGATGCTCCTCTACCTGCACACAGCTGGAGACGAGCAGGAGATGCAGTGAGAACAGGTTTATACTTCCTCCAACATGTTCAAGCATAATACACGATTTTTCTTACATGCATAACTCACAATTATTTTTACAATCAATTATATTGTTTTTGATCAATTGTATTGAATAAATATTTAATCTGCAAATGCAATAAATAAACAACAACAAAAAATATTTCAATAAAGGGACACTGAAAATATAGGCAGTTCTGAGCAGCAGCTTTTTGTAACAGTGTAAAACTTGACCAAAAATGCTGAACACACAACATTTGATTTGGAGTCTTAGCTAAATTTTTGGTCCATGATGAAATCTTTGTCTAACTCAGACAAGTTGAAACAGTTTAATCACACCCTGGCTCATGTCAAACACTACACATGTTATCACAGGAGATGTCAGGGGTTACGGGTTTGGGGTAAACAAACACTGAGAAACAGCAAAGTACAGTTTAGGTAAGGACAATGACCTCTGAACTATTTTTCCTACAACTACAGCCTCACTGTTTTTGGAGACAGGAGCAGGAAACTTGAGGCCTTTGCACAAATAATGATGTAAGAGCACTAGCATGGCTTAGCCCAAGATTTATGTTCAGTTCACATCATATCTTTGAGACCATATTTTTATGCAACCAAGTCATAAAAACTGTTCACATCAGCCTCCAAGCTGTAATTTAGAGTAGAAGAGATCAGGCTGAAAGAAGTCCACAAGGCAGTGGATGTTAATGCCAAATACAGTGGTCATGCAGCCATTTGCCAGGTTAAGTCTGATATAAGTGCTAGTATATGTGTGCCTAGACAAGGACCTATAAACACTTCGCATGCCCTTTTACTTGTAAAGAAACTGCTAAAACATGTCATAAAAAGTAGTTTATTAGGGCAATCGAAATTATGTAACTGCAGGTAAGTTATGTAGGAAACCTTCAAGTTAGAATAATGCAAGGTTTTTCCCCCTATCTCCTCTTCTACTTTTATGCAGCATGGATGTCAAATCTCAGACAGAAAATTTACTTTATTTTTACAGAAACCAAAGTTTGTTGCAGTCTTACAATTTACTTGGACCTACAACAGTGCTAAAACTCCCACCGTCCATCCTGCAACAGCCGCGTCTCAGGCACCAAAACACAAACATTCCTCGATTGCATACCAGAGCCCCATTCCAGAGCAGCATGGGTTGAACAGCAACTGAGTAACCATTCAGTCTGAATGGACACCAAAGGCTATTTAGAGTTAGAAAAACTGCAAGCTGCATGTTTGTGCCACTCAAGCATGTACACAGGTCATATTTATGGTTAAATTATATGCACTAGGTAGTACACAGGTCACACATTAAGTACCCCGCCACTTTTACGTTTGTCATTTTAAAATGATTTTAGAGATCTGAAGAAAATGACTTAATTTCAATTTTCCCACTTGACCTGGAGATGACCATTAAAAGATCATCATCAGGCAGTGTTTTTTAAATGTAAATGTCTTATACTTTTCCAGCAATCTGCAGCCATTTCTTTACTTTACTTGAACACTTAATGTTACATCTATGCATATCATCACAATAAAAACAGATGTGGGACAAAAAGTAATTTGCAAAATGGGATTTTAAGTCAGTTAACAGCCAGGTCACTGTCTGCAACTTAAACTCCATCTCATAGGCACTGGTGACTAGCCTCAGGTCTACAGCACAGTGACATAAGGCACAAACAAACAATATATTGGTGCTCTGTTTTGAAAAGCAGATGCCTGCAGGAGGAATGGAGCACATCACAGCCTGCTATCAGCTTTGATCTCCAATAAATTGCAGGAAACTGTAAAGGAAATAAAGCTTGAGGGCCATTAACTCATCAGGAAGTGGCAGGCTTGTGTGAATGCTGGCCCCAATCACCCCGGTGCACTAACAGGATATCAACAGTAGCTCCCTCTCCCCTTTTTACCTCACATAACCTTGTGCTATTACTGACTGCAGTGAAAACATTTAGCAGTTGAAAACCACATTTTTTTTTTAACCAGACAAGCATATATCTTTTAAGATGTGTACTAAGCTGGGTGAAAGAGTTGTTACAAGTACTTAGTTTCCACAATCACTCTGACTGACTTACTAAACAAAAGCAAACCTCGCTCAGTGACTGATGGAACATTTCTATTTCAATATTTGATTTGCTGATAAGTAGTTCTGATTATGTCAGGGTGATGTTTTTCAAAAGTTACTTTTTTTCCTTTTAACAGATGGAATAAAAACAGCTAAGCTAGCAAAAAAAAAATCTAAAGAGGAAATAGCAAGAGAAAAAAAAAAGCAGTACTCCTGCCTCTGCACGTGAGCAAGCGGATGACCAACAATAACACTGTGCAGCGCTTGGCTGTAATATTAAGCCTAGCTCATGTATCAGGAATCTCGATTCAAACATGTGGCTGTTCGCTGGGGGAAAGCATGAGTCACACAGCCTCCGCCGTCAGGGTCATTGAGAAGTGTGTGAGCAGCGTGTGCACAGCCGAGGTGACTTTGTCCTCATCTCACTTTGTACTTTGCTTTATGTAATGCCACAGTGGGAAATCAGGGCACTGTGCCACATATGCTGGCCTGATTCAGCTTCTGTGGCACCTGTGATAATTGTTACTTAACAAGGCACCCAAGCCTGTGAAACTGTGCGGACCTCAGATAGAGGATGTAAAAGTGCAGAGGAAACTCTGCTGAAAGGGAGGGAAGACAAACTATTTCCTCCCGCTTCGATCAGGCTTGATGATGTGTTGCATCATTGCAAAGCTGGTGAGTGTGCAAACAATACTTGAACCGATGTGAACCTGATTCTCTCGGAAAGTCATCAGAGAGAGGTTCAGATCAGAGACAAGTGAACTTGTGTGATCTTTATGCTCAATGATATAGTGTTATCACATGTTGTGGGAGCAAATTGTAATAGATTGTGACAGAGTACAGCCAATATGTCTCACAGAGATAAAAACAAAGCCTCGCCTTATCCAGGCTGGAGGGTTATTCTGTGACGGCATTGCAGCAGATTACCAAGCAAAACATCCCTTCCTGAATGAGAGGAGATGTGTGTACTTGGCTAAACCCCTGCCATCAACAGCCCCTCTCCCTTCACTTCCTCTCATCAAGGGCCTTCTTCCTGTGTGACTGAGAGGGCTTATTCATTAGTCCGTGCACTGTGAGGGGTTCATTGTCCTCCATGATCGGTGCAGAAACACAAAGGCTAGAGGCGGGCATCACCATTATTTTAAGCTCTAAATAACTGCTCTGCATGGGGCAGTGACACGCCTACATTAGGGAACTGGCAGCTCCCTAATGGATGGGTGGTAAGAGATATAGATAAAGAGGAGATGAGGGCAGTTAAACACACCTGGCTATCTTAATCTACCCCAGAGGAGCACCTGACTCCTGCAGCCCTTTTTCTAATGCACTCAGCCAAAGCTTGCATAAACAGTGCTGAACTTGGACTGCAGTAAGAGCCACTGAGCCCTGACAGATGGATGGGGATCTGTCATTTTGGCCTTACTGGTTAAATAATTTTAGCTAGCTATGGGAAACACCAACCCAACATCCTTGCAGTGGTTACAGCTTGAAGGAGACTGTGGGCCTCTCTGAAGTCAGATGGTAAACAACAAAAGAGGATCACTTTGTTGTTTATGGGGCGTCATGGGAGCCCCAGGGAGTTTAACAACCTAATTGTTTCTGGTGCAGGTTGAGTCGCCTTGAGCCTTCAAGCACAGAGGCTCTGCTTTCACACATGTCTTCAACATGGTTGTCTTAAAGCCCCCAGTGCCCCTGTAAAACCTACAAAGTAATCAGTCTTGTGACTGTCTGTTGCTGAAATAAATCAGCCAACATATTCAGCCTGAACTCACAGAAAGTCTGACTGGCTAGGGATTGTAATTCTCTCCCAACAATAAGGTTATTTTTCTAAACATAAGATAACAAAGAGGTAGAAATTTGAAAAAAAGTGTTACAGCAGTGACAGTAATATTGAGCTGTCCTCATTATATTTTTTGCCAGGCTTTTGACAGTTTACTATTGATTTGGATCCAATATGACAGAGACATCTCAATATGTGCCCAATATAAGTAGCACATTATTTACAGAATAAAATGTCTGAACTGAGTTTTAAATTTAGATAGACAGCTAGATATTTCATGGCACAAGTATTTTATGTTTAATATCATAACTCAATCTGACTGTTAATCAGTACATAAGGCTGCTGACCCCTAATCAACATTGATCAAGCTGAAAGTAAAGCAGTTTCCAGCCCCAAAGAGACAGCCATGCTAATTAAGGTAAACATAGCTTTTAGCAGGAGCTGTGACGTGGCTCTTTACTTTGGCCAATTAACTAAACAGACGTCTAAACAAACAATTTCAAACACCCCTCTCATAGACAACAGTGGTAAGAAGAAGAAGATTCCTTCTACTCGTCCATCCATCCACTTAGCGTAAAAAACTAAAAAGGCACTCTGTAGAGGCCATCCATCTCTCTTTAGTGTGCTCACACTCTGTGCGACATTGACGGATCATGCATTGAACTTGGCTAGCGGGAGCGCCCATCAATCATTCCCCCTGTCCCCATTGAGCCCTGCTGTTCTATCATCACCCCCACCACCCATACCTAAGTCAGACAACGGGCAGACTGGAGTGCCTCACACCTCCGCTGGGGTAGACCCTGTGATCTGTCTTGACCCAGTGAGGATTTCCAGCACACCGACATCCACGGTGTTGATTTAAATTGGCATCTTGGAAGCACTGAAAACAATCAGTTTACAGCAGCAGGTCTTGTAATTAGGCAAGGCTCTAAATTGTAAATAACATAGTCCAAACTAACATTCGTAATATAAACCGCAGGCTGTAGTCGTAGGTTTTGGTCGCCAGAAGAGTCTTTTAGGGCAATCCAGGTCATAAGAGGACACTAGAAAACCCAAAGTAGCCCCACATAACCTAAAGCATGCTATAATTTGAGCATAGTTAAACGTGTAATAATTATAGATCTAGTAATAGGTAACATTTACCACTGTTACACCTTAAGTGCAAGTATGTTTCATCAGCCATGCTGCAAATCCATATTAAATAACTTAACTTTACATAAAGATTATTGCAAAAGTTGTATGCAGTGAGATATAGACATTTTAAATGTAGGAAAAAACAAAGTGTCAGATCAGTACTTGATATTGGCAAATACCCAGGATTGAATTAGTATCGGGCAACACCGACAAAAGCAGCACTGATAACGGACCACACTGTGTCCTGTTTACAAGACCCAAGTTCTCATCCCATTTGAGTGCCAGGCTGTATTATGTACCACGAAGCTGAGAGGTACAGGTGGACACTCTCCAGAAACTGAGGCAGCAAGACAAAGTCCCCCACACAAAACACAAACAACGACTCAGCTAACACACTGACAAACGGGCACCAGGAGGTTGAGCTCCTCTATCCTTTCCACTCCATCGGCATGCCATCAACCAAAGCCAGAGAATATCCCTTTCCTTCTGGCCAGCCTCGTGGGAAAGAGGCAGGAAATGTGGCTGTTTTTGGAGCTCTGCTCTCTGTGTGTGTGAGTATCTGCTTATTAGTCATCAGTAGGGGAAGCTCCAACATTTGTTCCTTTTCTTGCTGGCACATGACACACAGCCAGTCTTTTTTGGCTCCGTTACGCCACAAATTCTGGCCGCCAAGTTTTCTGGCAGCACGCTTAATGTGGTTACGCAATGGCTTCCGTCATTTCAACATGAGCAAAAACAGATTATTGTATTCATAAACAGTTGCTGTGGAGATGCGCCCACACAGGCTGATTCAAAGGACGGGACATGTGTAACTTTTTGTCAGCCTATGGACTTGGGGTAACATGGATTCAAAGTGACAGTTGCACAGCCAGATCAGGTCTTTCAAGTTACATCTGTCTGACAAGTAACATATAATTAAGAACAATTATAATGCATGCTCTTGATCCCTATTAAGATTTTTGTTATCTCACTTCTCACAGGATAAGAGCTACTGTGTTGCTGACAGTCACTTTAGCAGGCTTCAAAGTACCTGATAGCTGGGTTGTACCTGATACTATTCAAAGTACAGTCTCTACAATTAACCGGGACACTTTGTCACCCAAAAAACAGCAGAGAATAATCTTGATCCCAGAGTACAGGGTGCATGTTGTAACATTAAGGTGTGGACTAGAGCAAGTTAGACTGAAATCTAACATATTAAGCCATGCCTGCAATGACACAAAAGGGTCCTATTACACAACAATACAATTTCTACTGTGATTTCAATAGTTACCTCACCCACCCACCCACACAGAATATGAATCATAAAAAGCATCTTAAGCACCACTAGCCCAAATGTAATCAGTAATGAGGATAAGATGTTTTAAAAAATTAGAAAATAGGACAAAATACAACCATAAGGAGTTCTGGGACATGTTCCTGCCCGGTGCCTTTAAATAGTCCCCCTGTTCACCACTAGGGGTCCCATGCCATGTGCCTACTCTGCTTAAAAGGGGATTTAAATTTCTCAAGCTGTCAATCAAAAGCCCGACCATAACAAGCTTCTTGTTCCCTGCCATTTGCTTTCTAATAAAGTAAACCCCTTAAAAAACCACTTTAAAATACAAAAAGTTCAAGTTACATAAACAGCTTGCAATTTCAACATTTTAACAATATTAGTAATAATATTTAAATACAAATATCTAGTGCTACAATATTCTAGATTGAGTCGGAATAAATAGAGGTTGTTTATGAAATATATTGCAAGCAATTAAGTTTAAAGTATGTGTAAAAGGCTGGCTGCGGTTGCCATTACCTTGAATAACCCAACTTGGTGAGCCAAATTCCGAGCTTGGAAGCACACACTGGTACACAACGACTGTTCAAACTGGCTCCAAATCTGTTAAATCACTGTAAAAACCGACATTAAACTCTCCTTCAAGAGATTACAACCAACTGGGGAACATGCCGCTTTAGTATCTTCAGATAAACCTCAAAGCTTTTTGATCACTGAGGCTGACTGACACAGCTCGGTGATCCTGATAGATCCGCATATTAGTAGATAAAAACTATTTGCTGTGGGCTATTTATGGGTCAATAGCGCTGACTGTCAATAAAATTACAAAGACCATGTACACATTGTGAGCATTAGTCTTATTGCTAGAGTGATGTACTAAATTCAAGGCTATTTCAGAGGACGATACCCCACTTTCTTTCGTAAAGTCGTGTCAATAGACGGTTTAAAACCCCCGTCGCCCACCGCTAGCGTTAGCAAGCTAAGTTAGCCACCAGTCACCGCTTAAATAACCGTCGCCTTTTTTTAATAAACAAAACGTGTTTGTCACTTCTAATGAACCAGTTCACCAAAAGACATCATAACCTACGTACCTGCCGTGAAACCAGTCTTTACAGATGTCACACTCGATCATAAACCGGCTCACATCGTAGGGCTGCCGGCAGACACAGTATAGCGGGGCCGCCGCCATCTTCCTACTGTCCCCAAACAACGCAGGAATGAAGCGGGGCGGGGATTTAACCCACCGTCCGGAAACACCCGAGGGGAGAGCCGAGCGCACACGAGATGCTCCGTTCTAGGCAATCCCACCTCTGACGTCAGTTTCCAAATTATTCATTTCCATCTGCTTGTGTAGGCACACAAACCAACAATAGACACAAACTTTTTCCAACAAAGGAATGACATAATGGTAATATTTTGGGCATTTTTGTCGATTTTACAGTCTGAAGTCTCTGTTCAGCGAAATTTGAGCATTTACAATAAAAAGTAAATGGTGAGCCTCTGGGTTTAGCCTGAATTATATGAAATTGTATGTAGAATGTATGCTAGTTTACTTTGCATAATGTGGATTAGGGATTATATTCAAAGATATTTGGAAAAAATATATTTTTAATAAACATCAGACATTGCTGTAAATCAACCATCCAGCCTACTTTATTATTACAGACTCATTAAGGCCATCAAGTAAGTTATTTTCAATTATAGTTCAAAACCCAAAATCCTAAAAAATATGCAAATATGACCAAAATGTGTGAATTAATATGAGCTTTACACAGGCATTAAAGTACATATTTGAAGTAACAATGAGGCCACAAAGGGCAATACCTTAAATATTCACATTATTTCTCATACTGTTGTAACTTAAATTAACAAAAATATATTAAATGTTCTCAAATTATGTACAAAAAAGGTATTAGCTGACTGAAACTAGCATTAAGTTACTGCTCTTGATTGTGCATCATCAGCACTGACTTGTCAGTAACCTATAAACACAGCCTATATCATAACAATAAAGAAAGCATGATTGTGTCGCACGGTCCAAAGGTGCTCGATCAGCAGAATATTTGCACAGTTGCAGAGTTTATCTTCCTTCTGTTCTCACACCTCTCCTTTGCAAAGAGCATGTGGCTCTGTTCACGTTCTCAATCAAAGGAGGACACTGCAGAAGCATAAAAAACAAAACATAATATCCACCCCTGGTATGTCTCTATGGGACATGTCTGACATGCCCTACGTGCCTGTGTGGTGAATAGCAATGGGACCACCGACCCACAGCTTGATCTGTGAGCTGACAGCACCCATCCCCCCACACGCCCATCTGTGCTGCTCTGCATAGGCAAGCAGGACTGGTGCATGCAGAGACTCATGAGCGCTCACTGCACAGAAGACATGTGGTTCAACCAGTCCATGTGCAGACTTCAGTCTGCATTGTTTTGTTTTTTTTCTTTGGTGCATCCTCAGTCTGCAGTGAGATGTAAACATCTTCTTTGTCCTCAGGGTGATAATTGCAGCCTGCACCACTTGGTTGTAGTAGATCATTATCATGTCTTCACATTGGGTGTCCTCCTTTGTCAGCCTAGTGCGAGCAGTGCAACTTTTATGTCTGCTGTGCAGATCCTCCACACGCCTGCTGGAAGTTAATCATCCCTTGCAAGTGGAGGGTGATGCTTTTTAAGACGGGTTGGTGTTACTGCTGATGAATGGTCATGGGCAACTTTGCCACTTCTTACATGAACGCCTTTGATTACTGAGAATGAACGAGCTTGTTAAATTCACTTGAACATAAAATTATCAATGATTTACTACCACCAATGTCACATATTTTGATTGATTCATAGACTAAGCATTTTTACATGTTTGACATCTTAATGAAAACAGTTGCAGTCCTATGCAAAACAGTCTGAGGATATAACGGATAGCTCTCACACTGATATTTCTCTGCATTAAACACTTTTGATACTTGTGATTTTTGGTTATTTTACATTCATCCCTTTAGTAAAGAACATTTTAATTGTTTAAAAAAAGCTCTACTTTTACAGTGTAGTACCTACTTTTTATGATGTAAATGATGGAAATACTTTCTTTACCAAGGCTCATTATTAATTTTTGTTTTACTTTTTAAAATCAAGAATAAACTCCGAAAATCAATCACAGTGATCACAGTATTTTATTAAATTCTTTTAAAATGTCAAACCACTTAATTTACACGGTTCTACAAAATAAAGGGGCAGCATTTTGGTGCTAAAGCGCCACCTTCTGTCTGAATAGGGACATCGTTTACTGCGCGTTCACTGTGCGGGGCGCGCACGATACGCGCTGGCTGACGTCACGTCTTACCCAAACAAGGAAGAGGAGCGCGCACCCGCTGCGTGTATGCTAGCATCATGGATGTCAGGTGCGAGAGGAGACAGGTAACAGCAGTTATAAGTCGTGAAAAATGACTTCCTGCGACACTTACACGCCATTTATCTTCTGAATAGATGAAAACAAAGGTAAGGAAAATTTAAAGCTTAATTGTGTCGTAAAAACAATGATATATTTGCTCTCCTGGAGACGGTTAACAGGCAGATTAATGTCTTTACTTCATGTTATATGGTATTTCCAGTATTGATACTGTATTAGACCTTCCATAATATGTGTCCTATTCTTCAGTATTGACTGTTTAGAAAACGTATAAATTCATATTTTTTAAATACTGTGTGGAGTCTGATGAAATTGTTTATAGTGAATAATTTCCAATATTCAGTTTATCAAACCAAATAATAACTGATGTCACTGAAAAATTTCAAAAGTACAAGTGTACACGTATGATTTTGGTAATCCAATGTCATAATATTGAAACATAACGTGTTTATCACAAATTTTAGGTAATTTTTTATGAACGAATTATAAAACTCTTATTGACATCAGTGATAGGATTGATTAAAAAATAGGCTATAAATATTTCCTTGATCAGAATTAAGATCTTATAAATATCTTACATAAGAAATAAAGCTCTAAATAAGTGTTATGGCTGAAAATGCATTTTTTTAATGTAGAAATTTTGCTTATTGTGAGTGAGTAATAGCATACACTAGGAAACAGTTCAGTGTTAAGCAAGAAATAAGTAAAACAGTTGAGTACTGAAGGGTGTTTAAGACATCTGCAATATGGGTTTCACTGAAGAGCGGTCAGTTTCATTTGTGAAAAGTAAAAACATGGTAGTATTTTCCATGAAATGAAAAAACGTTATCACTTTTGGATAAAATTGTCATATAAATGATCAGATCACTGCAAAAATCCAAATATTGAATTATTCCTACTTGTGTTTATTAGTATTCTCATAGATTTCATTATTACTTCAGTTCATTTGTGGTTGTATCATTTATAAGACCATTATAAACCTGGAGGTTGTAGACTGCTGTCTTGAATGCAACACTGATGCATTGTTTATTTGTGATGGAGGAGGTGGAGAACAGTCCCGAACCTGAACATGAGGCGTCTGTCACGTAAGAAAGCCCTGAGCCTGGTGAAGGAGCTGGACGCCTTCCCCAAAGTATCAGAGAGCTATGTGGAGACTTCGGCCTCTGGAGGAACAGGTGAGCTGATCCTCTGACCGTAGAAGTACCTGTGTTTGCTGATACACCTGCTGTGACCGATCAATAACCAGTCTGCCTCTCTCATCCACAGTCTCCCTGATAGCTTTCAGCGCCATGGCTCTTCTGGCCATCTTGGAGTTCTTCGTTTACAGAGACACCTGGATGAAGTACGAATATGAAGTCGACAAGGATTTTTCCAGGTAAACTTTACAGGTTATTTACATTATATGGCAGGAAATTGCTGAAAGCTCATATTATTCTTTTCCTTTTCCTTTTCATTTGCAGTAAACTGAGAATAAACATTGATATTACTGTTGCCATGAAATGCCAGCGTGAGTACTCTGACATTCACATTGATAATTTACTTATTGAAGTTCATTGTAGGTGTAAATATGTGCCACTTAATGCAGCTATTTATCCTTTTTATGTGTTTTTGCAGACGTTGGAGCAGATATTCTGGACCTAGCAGAGACAATGATCACATCCAACGGCCTTCAGTACGAGCCTGTGAGTTTGTTTTTAATTTTTTTGCACAACACAGAGGCATTAAAAAAGTTTTCTTTGAATTTTCACAACTGCATCTCTTGTCTTGTCTGCATCTCTTTGCTTTTTTGTGTTCAGACTATTTTTGAACTGACCCCACAACAGAGACTGTGGCAAAGGTAAGATTTTTAAAAAGTCAGATCAGGACAAAGTTCAACTAGCTGTCTGCAAGTGATGTTTAAAGTTATTGTATCCAATAAAAGTAAAGTACAGCAATAAACGTAGTAGTTTTATGCCCCAAATTCAGGTTAAAATGTCTGTAAAATGTTGCATAGTTTCTGTTGTAGGATTGGAAACTTATGTAATCATGCAATCCCCCCATCAGTTAACAGCTGCTTTTGTTTTCTGCCATTTTTTGTCTTAAAAGACTTAAAAAGCCGTCTTAAAGTGATCAATCTCGTCGACACACTGAGGAAGAAAATCTGCTTTTGTTTTTATGCAAAGTTAAAGCTTCAGAGTTAAAAACTATGTAGAAAAACCAGAACAGGTGGTTAGACAGCTGGTACATCGAGTTTTCCAGTCCTTTCAAATATTGTCTCACATGTTGCCCAACTGTTCTGCTCCCAGGACATTAATTGTCATACAGAGCCGGTTGAGAGAGGAACATGCCCTTCAGGAAGTCCTTTACAAAACTCTGCTCAAAGGAGGTCCAACTGCTCTGCCACCACGGTCGGTTTCATACACGCATGCAAACTATTTCCTCTTGTTTTGTTATCAGTTTTTCATCAACTTTAATGAGCAAATGAAAGAACAAAGCTTTGTTTCCTTTGCATATAGTCACATGTTTTACAACTATGTAATTTCTATGTGTGCTTGTTAAATGAAGAATGAACAAGTCAAACAATGTGTTCAATATAATGATGTGTGTGTGTGTGTGTGTGTGTGTAGGGAGGATGGCTCTATGGAGCCGCTCAATGCTTGCAGGATTCATGGACACGTTTACGTCAACAAGGTGGCAGGAAACCTGCACATCACTGTGGGAAAGTAAGCACCTACATAAATTGTTAAAAAGAGGCAAACTGATGTAGCTGAAGGTTTTTTCAGCTCTACATTAATGTGAACTTGAGTAAATATGAACATTTGCTATAATTATACAGACGTGTTGTATTTCTCTGGTCTTTTTCAGGCCCATTCATCATCCTCAGGGTCATGCCCACATTGCAGCTTTTGTGAGCCACGAGAGTATGTAGCTGTTCTGCTAACTGTGCATGGATATGTTTTATTTGGCTTACTGTACTGTATTTGTATTACTTTTGTCATAAAGTGCATATAGTAAATCCCCTTAAGAGATCTTGAAGTGCTTTGAAAACAAGAAAGTAATTTGAAAGATAAAGTGAATTTGCCTCAGCTGCATTTTCTTATAACACAAGCAAAATCATTTGGCTGTTCTGCTAAGAAACAAACTAAATTAGTATTTTTTTTAATCCTCTTTAGGGATTTTTATTCTGTATATTAAAGCCGATTTTTAAATTATCAGTACTATTAACTTTTGCATTGAAGATATGTCATAAGTAACCATCTAAAGAGGACTATAAGCAGATGGAGTCTCACTGAGAGCTTGTTCAGTGACTCCCTGCAGCCTTGATTCAACCTGAACTTGCTCTCCTCTTCGCATTACAGCGTACAACTTCTCCCATCGAATAGACCATTTGTCTTTTGGAGAGGAGATACCAGGCATCATCAATCCTCTGGACGGCACTGAGAAAATTACCCATAACAGTGAGTTACTGCTATTTTTCAACATAGAAGTGAGAGTAAAACTCATGATGAGGTGGAACAGAGTTTTCCTGCAGACTTAATGAGGTGTTGAGACTTTATTGAATCATCAGTTGAACCAAACTGTCCTCAGCTCACCTTGGATGATTGCTGCTAAGTAGGTATTACTAGAAATATTACAGATAGCACCGTGATGGAGTTCATTAAGTTTTACTGAGTTGTTTCAGCTGTAATTTACACAATTTTCTCTCTGGAAATTGATTTGAAAACCTAACATATTTGGATTTTTTACCACATTATCCCCGTGTTTCCTTACAGATAACCAGATGTTCCAGTACTTCATCACAGTGGTTCCGACCAGACTGAACACTTACAAGATATCTGCAGACACACACCAGTTCTCCGTGACGGAGCGGGTGAGTAAAAAGCTATCAAAGCACAATAATAATCTCACCATCTTTTACAAAACTGTCTGGTGGCAAAAAGAGAGAAGAAAGAGGAGGAAAGGACTGTGGAGGGGGAGTTAAAGATAAACCAGGGGCCACACTAATCAAACCTCTGTCTGTTTTGAAGGAGCGGGTGATAAACCACGCGGCAGGAAGTCACGGCGTTTCTGGCATCTTTGTTAAGTACGACACCAGCTCTCTGATGGTGACAGTCAGTGAGCAGCACATGCCGCTGTGGCAGTTCCTGGTGCGACTGTGTGGCATTATTGGGGGTATATTCTCCACAACAGGCAAGTTTGGTTTCACCTGTAATCATATTTTATTTCTGTGTGTTTATTTTAGGGACAATAATGATAAACACTCTAAATTAGGAAGAAGAGATGCAAATAGTGTTATATAATATACAGGACTGGATTATGGGCTTTTACATTCAAATTAGAACAGCTAAATACTTTAGTGTTGATTTAAAATGTGATTTAATGAGATTATTTATTAGTGTTTAAATCCATTCATGTATTGCTGTGTTCCTCTCTCCAAGGCATGCTCCATGGGTTTGTTGGCTTCTGTTTTGATGTTGTCTGCTGCCGTTTTAAACTTGGAGTCTATCGAGCAAGAGGGGTGAGTGTTAACCAACACAGTCCATCGTCTTTGCCTATGGCAGCTTATTAAGGTCTTGATGCAAAATACAGGTTTCCTCTTGCCTAATTAAGTTCGTCTCCATTATTGTGAGCAATGTTTATGCTTATTATCTGCAGAAACTGTTTGTCAGAGTGTATTAAAGCTTTATAAACTTTAACATAAAGTAGGTCTAATAAATGTGCCTGTGCTGAATCTATTCTAGGATGCACAACTACACAACCAGATGAACAATCTAAACAATCATCAGAGTCCATTACTGGCTGACCACGTCCCTCAGGAGTAGCTGTATTTCAGAGACCATGCTTTCTGCCATTTTCAAACTGCTAGATCTGCCCTCTGATGACCCGAAAAATCATATAAGTTGTTTTGTTTTTAAATTATTTGGTTTTGTTTTGTTTTTAAAATTGTCGACATTACAATGTGTGTTAAATGTGTGTTTTTCTGCTGAAAAAAAGGCAAAGCTGTCTATTAAACACTGTGCTTTTAACTTGAAAAATAGTTAGGTTCACGTCAGGTCATTGCACTCATGTTGACTCCCTGTGACTGCAGTCATTTATGGGTTTTTCCATATTATGTCCTCCTGTAATGGAGTTTGTTTCTTTGGAAATTATGTAGACTCTTCCATTAGTGCAACAGGACATAAAACTGATTGTTTCCTTGTCATTTAACTCCATTAAAGTTTATTTATACATGCTTTAAACAACAGAAGTGCTTTTCCTCTTTTAAAGAAAGAAAATGTTGAAAATTGCTGTTTTATATTTTGAAAATATTAAAACTTTAGTGATGGAAATTTAAATTTAGCAGCAATTATATTTTCCTGACATGCACTTTACATAACAGACATCAGGACTTTCTCTTGGTCTTTGTTTTGACCACACCTTGCCTTTATTTGACCCCCCAGCTTTTATTTTAAGAAACAAGGTAAACTACATGGTGAGGTAGAAGGCGAGTTCAATGGACTGCAGCACACTTGCACTTTTTCTCCTCTAGTTTATTTCAGTTTTGCCAAGCAGACTTGAATGACGTGTTTTCAGAGCAGGTAATGAGGGTGATCAACATTTCGCAAATAACACCAAAAAAGTATAAGATGACGTTACTGGTTACGTGTCGCTTACAGGAGCTCCAACCTCGGGTTTCCTGAACCAGCAGTGCTCTGCAATTAGTGTGCAAATTTGGTCAAACAGACACACAGAAGAGCAAAACTCCATAATCATACACCCTTACAAAAACCACTTCATCCCACAGGCCACGTACGACGGCAGACATTTTGGCTCACTCTGAAAGCAAGAGGACACTTACCATGACTACACCACAGACATGGACTTTGCATAAACATTTATTTAGTTTTGTCCCTTTTCTCCCATAAAGGCTCATAACTGTTATGTGTTTGTATTTCTGTCAAGAGTCAAGCCTTGCATTACATACAATACTGTACACAGTTTCCTCGCTTGTTTAGTAAAAATCAGACTTGTCTGTCACACTTAACACTTTTGGTAGACTCTGAGGGAAGCTCTGTGGTGATATCCTGCGAGGACACTCACCAAGCAAAAATCAACAGTCAAATACAATTTTTTGGTAGTTTATAAGAATAATGTGTAATTCAACTATTTACAGATGTTCCAAAGGATGTAATATCAGGAGAACCTTGAGTCCCTCATTATAACCTTGCACATTTGTGGAATAGAACCAGACTAACATATAAATCACAGTTTGTCCTGCTTGCTGAATAACAGTAGTCAATTGCTCCTTCAGGTAAAATATGGCGACCCTCAGGGCTCTGTTCTTGGTCCACTTCTTCTCACGATATTCTTTTGATCACTAGAACTATTTATCGCCGCAATGTGAATCTTCACCTCTATGCAGATGATACTCAATTCTATTTTGTAACCAGTTGTAATGATTGCTCCATGCTTTGTCCTGTAAACTAACTTTTTGAACAAAATCTTGCTTTTCTTACATATAGATGAAACCAAAATGCTGTTTTTATGGTTTAATCAGAAAAACACCAGCTTTTAACACAATTTAACAAGCACACATAACCTCCCTGCTTTGGCCTCCTATTCACCCAAGGAGCACTTTTTATGGTCTCACCTAGCATAAGAATATATGATCTTTCTCAGCCATATCTTGACCTCTTCAGTATCCAGAGGCCTGCCTCAAGAACTAAAAGAAATCTTCTTTTATCCAGTTGGTTAAGGGAGTCTTTGAGGTCTCTAGAAATATCTTAGGAACAATGGTAAGTGTTGTTACAACCTCCTGGGTTCTTTAGACATCCGAGTTATCATTTAACCGAGAAACAGAAGGTTTCCACTGTGACTCAAATGTAACACTTGTTTCTGCCATCTTTGTTTGGTCGCTTTCATGGATTATTTATATTAGACTTATTTACTGGACCCAATTGTTACAGTTCCTAACTATGGATTCAATACATTAGCATAGCTTAATGTAAGTTTGTTATTTTCCCACCTATGGCTTTTAGTTGATCCCCAGTCATCCTTTTAAAATGTCTTTTGAGGTTTTCGGTGAGTTTGTGTTATAAACCTTGGGCTTGGTTGGGAAATGTTTGGAGACATTGTACAGTATGAGACACTGGGCTATACAAATAAACTTGACTCTGATGTACTCTTATTTATATATAATACACTGCCAAGGTCTACCACATATATCAGACTAGCCTTTGACGCAAGTATAAAGATGTAAAAGTAGTAAACTTAGTTTCAGTACAAACTGCTGTACAAACAGGCAAAAAGTGGATGAGCATTCAAACAAACAAGGTTCATGTTCAAAAACATACTGACGTTAACATTTGTGATAGTAAATAAGTGACAACCTCAACGGCAGGGACAATGGCAGATCTGTATTTTTTGGTATACAGTATATAGTGATATAGTTGTCTTGTGTGGTTAGAATTTACTTTTAAAACTAGTCTCTATAATCTGTGAATTGGCCTTGAGACAGAACCAACACTTTTTCTGGGTGTAATCTTAAAAAGGCAGTAGATACATGTAATGCAAGACATACAGATACCCATATCAGCTGTGTATTAAAGAGAGGAATCGGATATCCCCACAGTAAAAAACATAGAAATCGTCCTCCACTGAAGCACTGCCATATTTCAAGTATGAAAAAAAAATTAGCACAAGGCAAGGCAATGTACCAAGATTTAAGAGGATGGAAACGACAAAGTGGAAGAGGAAATCACACAAAAGGCTTATTGTTGCATATATAATTGGCCACTTTGAGAAGAAAACGGTACAAAATGAGTGACAAGGACGAGACGTGTTGTCGGACGGGTTCTGGTGACTTAACAGTGCAGGTACTGATGACAGATTTTCCAAACTAAATAAATAATTCATGGCTAGTATACCTTTTTTTAATTCCCCTCTGAGTGTTTCACTCAACTGCAGCCCCCACCTGTAGAGAGAGCCCCCCTGCTAATCCACACTCAAAGGAGGATTTCAGAGTGTCCTTTGTGGATGGTCAGAGTCCCAGATGTTGCGTCCTGCTGACAGCTTCAAGGTGAGCGCCGCTGCCTCTTGAGGTGGTGAGGAAGACTCAGTTGGTTAAGGTGCTGGATGCGCGGAAGTAGGAGAGGAACTTGAAACAGAGGCTGACCACAAAGTACCAGATGTTTCTGGCCATCTGAGAGCGGGCGATGAACACCCTCCAAATGAAAACGACCAACAGGGTGTTGAAGGTGTAGCGGATGTTCCTCAGTCTAGGAAAAGGAAAGGAGAGGTTAAATGAGAGAGGAAATAAGGGGACAGTTAATAATAAACATTGCGTTGTATTAGAAGTTTCTCCAGAGAATTTAGTTATTTAATAGATCCTGAACTCCCTAAAAATAGGCAAGTAATGAGTCTAAGTTAAGTTTAAATGATTAGGTGTATTTTCTCTTGTTTCTTGCAATAAACGTCACCATTAGTGCCTTCACAACCCTAGGTTAGGTGCATCTCTACTGATCTGAATTTACAAAAACAAACTATATTTCTTAGTTTCTGATGGAGTTGAAACAACACTGAGCAGAATTTCCTGTTATGGAGAAAAAAATTGATTAGTATTTGGTATAAGGATCAAGCATCGTCTGTGTTTTACTCTTGTTGTTTTCTCGTAGACTTACTTCCTCAGATGCTGCCGGGCAGCAGGAATGTCGGACATGTCTTCATTCAGGACGTATTTCTTGGTGCCAATGCAATAATTCTCAATGTACTCGGGCCAGTTCAGCTGGCGCACATCAAAGTTAAATGTCTGCAAGATTGAGAAAGATGGTAAGGAGGATGTTGAAGCAGAGTTTAAAATGAATGTGAAGTTCCACTCTCACACACTAGATGGAGCAACAGACTGCCTAATGCTATTAAAATGAAATATGTTCCCAGTGAGCAGAGGAAATATTTTCCAATCTACTTCCTCTCTCAACCATATTAGGATTAAGTACAGTTTAAGAACAGCTTGCCAGCTATTCTGCAAACACCAGCTACCTAAAACATCAAGTAAAATAGGCTCTACACTCCTAAGTAAGCATGGAAGGCAGTATATTTGCTCTAAACTATCAGCTTGTACATAAATAAGCCCACCTTCCTGTCCTCTGGAGTCAGCTGGCTCATCACGATGCTCAAGTTCTCAGAGTTCCACTCCCAGTCCTGACTGCTGAAATACTCCAGCAGGCTGATGGCCTTGTGCAGGCGGTTGAAGATGCGCATCATCCTAGAGCAAGAAATGAGGTGTCAGATGTTGCGGCACATTAAATTTCTCTTTTAGATTTCAAGGAAGAGACCGATAGCTGTGAGTCTTACTGCGGCTTTTGTCCAGAGAGTCGCAGGATGAGGTCGTAGATCAGGGCAGGAAACTTGTGGCTGACCAGGATCCAGTACTGGTTGATCAGGTAGTTGGAGGTGATGTTGGCGTTGGGCCTGCGGAAAGCCTGCTCCAGAGGGTTCCTCTTGAAGGACGACATCACATGGTGCTCTGCAAAAGGTGCATGTATGAGGACCTCAATTAGACTACAACATACAGTGTTTATTAAGGGTAAAGAGAAAATTAACATCTAGGGCTAAAAGTGCTAAATGCTAGTCTTTCTCTTCCCCTGTGTGTGTGTTCCAACACTGCCAGAGAAGTTAATGACAAAATTATCAAAATTATAAATGGGCCAAGTGCAAAATATCCAAATAACAGCAGCTTCAGTTTTTAATTAAGATAAAATTTGTCACGCAGTGTCTCGTTATGTAAAGACACATACTTGTTTGGTGCAAACTCCAGCAAAAATCACAGTTTTTCTGTTTTGTTTTGTTTTGTTTTTGTTTTTCCCAGCAAAAACACAATTCAAACCGCACAGAAGATGCAATTAAAAAAACACAGACTGCAGGTTCTGCACAAGGATCATGACTCTCAGTAACTATGGTTCGCCTTAATCATAAAATGAATTTAGATCTCGAGGGAAAAATCAGGCAGAAAAAGCAGTGACAACGACTTCCCCCCACCGGGCAGCACATCCTCCTCCTCCTCCTCCTCCTGCTGCTCCCGGAGTCCAGCAGCAGCCATGTGACTACAGACATTACATCACACACAGCACGCAAACGAGGCCTTGCACCGTTTGTTTCCATGGCAACAGATATGTGGCGGTTGCAGGGGCTGAGATGACCAGATCCGAGGTGACAGGCAGCTGTGGCCCGACCCCCTTGCAGCCTGGTTGGAAGTATTGCTGCTGACCTTGAGCTGCCCTCGAAGGCTCCGGGACTAGAAACAAGGAGCCGGATTCTCCTGCTTCAAATATCTTTTATAAATCAATATTTAGTCAAAATAAATCATAATTTTATTTCATCTATGGCTTTTTGGTCTCCTCTAATCCTTGCTTTTTTCGATTAGCTTCATTCCTGCATCTCAATCAAGCCGCTCAGATTAGAGAACACGGCTCCTCTTTCATAACAGCGAGTTGCAGTGATGAGACCTAATCCTGCCACGAGCCATCTGGTAGCAATTTCCTCGGTAAAGGGAGCGTGTTTGCTAATCTGAGAGGAAACAGGGAGAGAGAGGGTCCCCTGTCATCCTGCCAGCCTGACATCCACGGGGCCTCTAATCCCACTGTATTTGATGACCGGCGGGATGGAAACAATAAGAGTTTTTTTTCCCTCTTTGCGTGTGATATCATCTGCTTTTGTGACCTCAAAACATGAAAGTTATCACAAACCACACAGACTCTCTGAGCACTGCCACCAAACAACAACTGCACCAAAATGCATCACAATTCTGAACAAAATACAGAGTGATTAAAAAATAATACTAATAAAGCTTGTAGTTTGATTTAAATGTCTAATCATACACACATATTTACATTATTCTGTGCATGTTATTACAGCACAGCTCATGAATACAGTAAATTTGTGCTAAATGAACAGAAAATTCTGTTATATATTGGAAAACGAATGTATGTTTTTCCTTGCATTTTCTATAAATGGAGTATATTTAATAAGTATGATAAGTGATCCTTTTTTTCCTCTGTTTATTGATTGTAATGTCACCACCATAGGTGCCTTGTAAGTTCAGTCAGATGGAATATTTTGGCAAGAATAACACTCCAACAAGACCAAATTTCTACAGCCGCACTTGTTCTCTATTAGAAAAAAACCCCAGTTGTCCTTTAAATTGTCTAAAAAGACATTTCCAAACAATGAAGCATCAGAAACACAGGACCTTCCTATACATGGAAAGTATATCTTGAGTCTCCCACTAACTGCCTCCAAATGTTAAATCTATCTTCTGTCTCTTTCCAGCAGGTGGAGCCCCGACCACAAACAACAAGACTTAGCTACATCACAGGGACATTATGTCACAATGCCGGAGCATTGATTTGTAATGATAAATGTGTACAGAGACAACTACGATGTGGGATTCCAGCGGACGCAGACAAAACAGCTCCACCTGCAGTGAGAGGTTTTTATTAACTCAAAAGACAACAAGCCATGAACCTACCGATCTCTCCCCAGTGGAACGGGTTGATGCCGCCGGTCGTGCAGTTGTACACCAGAGCTGTTTTAGGTCTGCAGGGTGCAAGAAAGAGGATCATAATGATGCAAATAAAAGAACATATTAGCCTACATTTCATGGTAAAGCTGCTCTGTTAGGAGTGTTCTCTGAAAATACATACTCTATGAGATGAATACTGAACCGATACTGAAAATAGGTTGTTAGATACATAAACAGAGGTAAAATCATCATACAGATGAAAATTTTTGATGCATTATTACATTTGAAGGGTACGATCCATTTTTCTTTTTATGATTTGTGTTTGTCTGAATGTACTTTAGGTCTCAAACAAAATGCTTTTACATTGATTGAATCTATTATCTTTCATCATATCGGAGAGATCAGCTCAGCCTAGTTGCTCCATTTTCTCCCAACTATAAAAACAGACTCAGTTAATTTTAGCCAAGAAGTGACTAATGCGTTTTTTTGGTTAAGCACTGAGTGAGACATTTCCAAGGAAAAATTCTGTCATGACTTAGGAATAGTTAAATGTGTTTCTCCATTTCTTCTGTATGACTTAAGGACCTACAGCAGCTTTCACAGGGCTGTACCACATGTTTTTTTTTAAATTCGCTGGTTTTTGAATAAGGTTTTGAGTGTTTCATGGCATCCTCGGGGTTCGTTTGCGTTTATTAGCTAGTGATAGCCCTAAGCTATCAATCTGAGGATGTTTGTGTGTGTTTGTTTTCAGTTCAGCCTCTGATTGAACTCAGCACACACCAAACTCTGATTCTTTTTGTTATTTTCTTTTCCTCTCTCCTCTCTGTTCATAAAGTAAAGTACATTTACAGCAGCCATAGAGGAGAGACTCAGTACAGACCGCCTGAAGCGAGGATAAATCCACTTTTTTAAATCCCAACTCCCCAATCAGCCCTGACTCTTGTATTTGCAATCATCATCA
The DNA here is from genome assembly GCA_029814665.1 of Acanthurus lineatus. Taxonomy (NCBI): domain Eukaryota; kingdom Metazoa; phylum Chordata; class Actinopteri; order Acanthuriformes; family Acanthuridae; genus Acanthurus; species Acanthurus lineatus. The sequence continues at coordinate 13,858,146 of JAPZDV010000015.1, forward strand.
GCATCTGTCCCTCCACCCAACCCATCAATCACACACAACACTGAAAGCTGCGCTATATGTGTGTTGTAGAAGTCAATGTCAATGTTATGAATGAAGCTCTGAATTATTCCGTACAGCCCTGATCTTTGATAGCTGCTTGCTGCCATAATAGCGTCTCTTTTCTAAGGTTCAATAACAATATATATATTTTAAAATGAGCAAAAATCTGATTTTTATATTCCAGTCTACATCAAACTTTGCTAAACAAAGACAAAACAAAAAGCTTGTAAGAGATTTTTTTTTACAGTTTGTCCTTTTCTTGGACGTATGACCTTTTCTAGATAATTTTATCAGATTTAGCTGTTTTTTAAAGCTTTGGAACAGCATGCATGTCCTCAAAAAAGGGTCAAGACATTCTCTGTTCTTCTGTCAGTTTCAATGTTTTTTTCTGTGGCTTTTTACTTTAGTTTGGATGGTGATAATATGTATGGCTCTGGCACTGACCTGTGCACAGCAGTGTACCAGCCAGCAGCCAGAGTGAGGTTGATGACCACATCCACAGGGATCAGATCAGCCACTGCATCGTTGTTGGCTTTCATGGTGCGTAAGATCCCCTTTCCCGCCTGAATACGAAAGAACAGCATAGAACAGCATCTCAATTAGGACTCCAAGTCTTCTCTACATTAATAAAAGCTATAAGATTTAAGAGAACCACTTTAACTTACAGCTATAAAGACTCCACTCGGCCCGTTGAAGTTATCGATCCAACCCTGGGGCAAATGAACAGAGAACATGTGTAAATCCAGATGTGACAGAGTGTGACAAATAAGACATTAAGTCACAGATCCAAACAGCAGCATGTGTGTGGTTGTGTATATGTGCTAAATCAGCTGTTCGAGGGTTCATGTTACTTCCTGTGGTGGGAGAACAGGGGAGGCTGGGCAGCAGAGATTGTCAGGTTCAATTAGAGTCAATTAAAAATGGATGAAACTGCTGGTTAAAGACTGCTGCAGTTTCCTATGTGCTGGTCTGGAGACCCATTATGTGGACTTCTCTCTGCTGCAGATAAAATGCGAAGCTGAACAGGAAACTGAGATCGGTGGCATTTTAGCACCATAATGTACGTTGGACCGGCTAGATCTTTAAACTGATCAAATAATTCAGCTAAATGAAGACAAGGAGTCACAAACTAACACAACTAGATGCATATTGTGGCTGAAAACGCACCACATATAAACATAAATATATAAATTGGCAGTCCCAACCCCCCCCCCCGCTTGCCTCACAGCGCCTACTGGCACGAGCTGCCGAGGCGACTGCATGGCCAAGCGTGTGTGTGAGGCCCTTTGAAGAGTCGCTGCCAGGCCGAGCTTACGGCAGAGCCAGGAACTGCTGTCAGACTCCCCGAGCACAAAAACACACGAGGCCCACATTTCCTGACGCCAGATAAACACGGACTTCCCCGTGTTTTCCTGCTATTTTATCCACGGCTGCATCATTTCTAAAATATTTCCAGAGTACCTTTGATTACTTCATAGGAAAAGCTCTGAGGGACCATAAAGAATCAACAGAACGGCTCTAATCTGACTGCGTACGAGCTTCAAATAATGACCTTTGAAGGCAGAATCAATTATCATCGTCTGAAACAGTTTTTACACAAACTCGAGAGATCAGTCAATCAATCAGTTCTCTGTTATTTTCTACATAAAGTTTCATCTTAAAATGTCTTTTCTGTCTGAGCCCAAAGATTTTCAGTTTAGAGTTTCAACTGAATATAAATCAATTAATGGTTAAATTAATTTTTTAAGCAAAGACTTCAATCATTTGATGGTTTCAGCTTCTCATACATGATGATTTTCTGCTCATCTTTCATTCATTTCTCTGCGTGCTGATTATATTTCAGTTTTGGACAGTTGGGCGGACAAAATATGACATCTGAATTTCATTTTTGACCGCAGAAACAAAAACTTTAAACTCAATAACCTACTTGTCTATTTCAAAGAAATTTAAGGCGTCATATAGGAAACGTTCTCTCACATTTTATAGGCCAAAAGATTAAAAGAGAATATAATTACTAGACTAATTGATAACATCCATGCAGGACTTTTTAAATTTAAACTTATTAGAACAAATGTATGGAGCTGTTGTATGTTTGTTGACTAAAACATTTGATTAATGATAATATTAAATAATGTAATTTTGAAAATATGTTGAAAAAACGTGATATTGTGGTATTTTCAGGCAAATTTTGATTTAAAAGATTCTTCTTTCTTTCTTATTTATTGTCATTTAAGTTTTTAGTCCAAGTCGTTAAACAGAGGGAGGAGGGCAGCAAAACATTTGTAGCTCCTCAAAGTTTTTTTTAAAATAAAAAAATAAAGATGTCAGGAAGCCCGCAGCACCCGCAGCACCTGCAGCTTTGCCTGAAAGCATCTTAATCATGAAAATATTCAGCTGCTGAACTCTTGGTGGCCTCTGCATGAACTTCTCTGCACTCTTCAACTCCCTCAATGTGACATTCAGTTTGTCAGTGTTTCACCGCCCCCCTCACCTCCCTAAACTCTCCCGTCCCAGCAGCTGTTTGGTTTTTCGTTGAATCACTCAGCTCTTCAGTCAAGATATTAACCAATTTGCTTTAATCCCACGCCACTTTAGATAAAAACCCACAGGGGAGCGGCATCGACCTGGGCAGGATTACGTCGATCGATATCTTATTTCCATTTGTTTTACTGTCACAGGTGGACACATAATGAGCAGGGGGGCTCAAGAAAACGTGACCTGAGTCATTCAGACATGTTGATTAACATTTTAAACACAGGCAGCAGCACCGTGTCACACAACAGCTGGCATATAATTCATTACCATGTGTAAAAGTGGTTTATATGTGAGGTAAAAAGAGTAAAAATCATCAGTGGACTCACAGGAAAAGGCTCCTGCCAGCTGGCCCCCACTATGGAGGGTCTGATGATGGCGACGTTGAGCTTGTCCTGCTCCTGCTGCACCACGCACTCGGCCAGCGCTTTGGTGTAGGTGTACGTGTTTGGCCTGTCGCCGATGAGCCGCGGCGTGATGTCACGCACGATGCCGTCGTCCATCCACCTGAAGACAGAAAGAAAACCGAAGGACTCAGGCGGAGAAACGCAGCGAGCTGGGTGCTTATTATTTTACGATATTAATAACTGTTGCATCAGGGCTCTCCACATCTCCATGTTTTTAATTAAACTGACACAGCTGCTTTCCAACACACACACCAGGACACTTAGTCTCCGCTGGGCTTCATCCACAAGCAATACTTTTCTTTTCATTAATGCTTTATTATTCCCTGTGAATTTCATGTCTGGGTTAAGCCTAATAATAAGATTAAATTGCCATCTTAATTCACTTCATTTTTTTCTCTTATTAATTCTGTTTTAATCAGTGAACAAATCAAAAGATGTGGGCAGTGATTTAATGAACCAGGCTGGAAGTGGATATCAAACTCAGTGCCAGAGGAAACATGTCAGTCCAGAAAATGTCAAGTATCACTTTCCACGGCTGCTCATGCTTACGAGATGTTAAATACAGATGTGAACTTTGGCGTTTTTTAGCAAATGAACAAGCAGTTTGTTAAGAGGACTTTTATGTTCCCCAAACTAAGAAAAGAAATATTGTTTTTAATATCATGACATTTTCTGCTCTATGTCATTTATTTAACAGTCACTAGTAACTTTCAAGATGAAGATTCTGTAAAAAAAGAGTCCTGAATAAACTCTGTTTTATCTTCCTTTGAGTCCTGTGTGTATCCAGAGCCTGACATATCTTATTCCTCTGTGTCATAGAGCTCCATTATTGTCTAAAAACTGTTAAAAACACAGTTTTTGCACTAGCTGACATGCTCCTTTACTACCCTAAACACACACACTGTAGTTTATTTTGACTTGGTCTCACACACACACAGTTGTGGTGCCAGATGCAGCCACTAGAGCAACAAATGTAGGTTAATCCACGGCTGAAAAGTCCCCCATAAAACCAAAAAATTTGTTACAACTGGACCTTTTAACTGGGCCAGATAACATCTCTTCTGAATTCTTTATGCATTATACATTATCTAGAATATATATATTTTATTATCATGCTTGTTCATCATGTTTCACACAATATAAACCCAAAGAAGAACTGATTGCACGTCTCTGGGGCACAAAAAAGCAGCCCATTTCATTCACTCACTCAAGAGATTCGATGAGTTTCTTGGGCTCGACGGGCGGCGGGTAGATGACCTCGTCGATGTGCTTGCGGTTGCAGTTTGCATAGGCGGTGGAGATGTGAACGAAGGCCTCGAGGTGGTGCATCTGCTTGGCCAGGCTCAGGAGCTGCTGTGTGGCGATCACGTTGAGCTGCAGGGCATGTCTGCAGAGAGAAGAGAGACTGTCAAACAATGTGTGTTTCTGAGTGTGTGTATATATATATATGTGGAAAAAAAGCTTTGAGGGTGTATTTGAAAAGTGCTAACATCTCTGTTTGAGCATTTGCATGAGAAAACGGTGGTGTTTGCTGACTCCAGAGCGCTCCGTTTGAAAGAGACTTTGCAGATTGGTAGGAAACACGATTATAAGCCGGAGCAGAATGACTTGACGGGATGGCGAGAAGTGAAACCAAACAGGAGGGAGGGAGGACGAGACAGAACGAGAGAGAGAGAGAGAGAGAGGGGGAAAAGAAAAAAGAGCAAACATCTGCTCTCTTCATAGATGTGTTAATCTCATCATTATTTTCACTGAGCACCGTTTTCAGCTCATAGCATCACTCATCCAGCCATGAGCTCTTCTGCAAAAAAACCTTTTGTGGCTCAACGTGGAGTAACACACCAGTCAGGCTGCACAGCTAACACCTCTGTGCAGCCCTTAAGGAGAAACCTGTTGCTCTTCCTGAGGTTTCTTTAAGTTATTTTTAGGAAAAACAAGTTGTATGTTGTTTAAATTTAAATTTTTGATTTCCAATTATAAGGTCTTCTGCATAAAACCAAGCAATTCTAATATCTCTGCGCCCAAACTGTGTGCATAAGAGGAGGAGGAGGCAGAAAGCTGTTTGTGAGGAGAATTCGGTGAAAGAAAAAAGACCTCAAAAGAACAAAACAATTTGAGCAAAGTGAGTCACAACAAAGCTGCAACTTATAATTATGATCATTCAAACAATTTGTAATTGTAATGTGTCATTTTTTTTTCTTCCAACAAGTGATCACTTTTTACTAGAAATGTCAGAGATTTTTAATAAGTACTTGTCATAAATCCCTCAAGAGAGCAACTGACGCCTACAACAGTCATTAATACAAATTTATTTCATTAACAGCATCATAAAAACAAATGAAAAGCAGCAAATCCTTTCTTCTGAGAAGCTTCACAGCCAATGTTTTGAATTATTAATTTAATTTTGATTTACCAGCATGACCATAAATCATGCCAGCAGTACCACAGCATGTTGCACAAGGTTTGCAAGGTAAGTTTAGCATCACAGGAGAAAGAAAACCCCTAAAGAGGAGGCATATTAACCAATTCATGGTTCTTATTTCAACCTGGTTTGTGCAGCTTTAACCTCCTATAGGCCACAAACCAACACACACACAAGTTTCCCTCCATCACCAGGTGAACTGCATCCAGCAGTGGATCCGTGTCCACCGCTGAGTCCATCGCGCTCGAGGCGACGGTGAGTTTAAACACACGCTGCGGGATAAAAAGCTTCTCTGGCTGTGTGTGGGCGGATGCTCACGAGGAGTGTGTGTGTGTATGTGTGTGTGTGACAAAGAGAGTGGGAGTGATGGACAGAGTGTGTCGGCGTGTGGTGGGCGGCGGGTCCTCCGGCGTGAATCAGAAGCAGTCAGGTGTTTCACTGCAGCTCATATTATTATGAACAAAGGTCAGATGGATGTGAGGAAGATGGAGGGCGGAGCAAAGCTCAGTGTGCAGGATCAGAAGCAGGATGGTCAAAAAAAAAAAAAAAAGATGGAGGCACCGCAGAGCCCCTTCCTGCATCTGACTCATCAACCATCTGTTTTTGTTGTTATGACTTTGATTCAAAACGCCCGAGAGCTGCAAGGAGCCACACTGCAGGATCACTTCAACAGAGCTTTATCACATTTGTGCCATTATTTCTGCATTTTTTGACCATGACTTCTTATTATAATTCATTTAAATCAACCTGGGGTTTTCTGATCATAGATATAATCAATACTGTGAGTTTATTTTTCTTCTTTTTTGTTTTTCCTCTATATCAACTTGAGTTATTCTTTAAAATTAACAATTTCAAAAGATAAAAATCATTCTTCACAGGCTTTTGCAGAAATTACTGATGTAAAAAAACAAAGAAATGTCAAACCTATTAAACAAATACACTGTTCGAAGCATGACAGAATGAGGCACAAACAGTTCTGCCCTAGAAAAACGTGATGTTATCACATTTTCATCAGTGTTTCCCAGCAGAACACAAAAAAAATTTCTAACGATATACTGGAATTAATGCATCCTGGATCGGGATCAGCAACAGAAAAAAGATGGACGTTTTATCTAATTAAAAATGTCAATGAATAATTCTTTTTAGACTTTCAAAGATACGCTGCTCTTTGCCTGAAGTTGTCATCACATCTGTAACCTTGGTGGTCGGCAGCGTCGCGTCACAGCTAGAAGCTCGTGGGTTTGATTCCCACCTGAGGCAGTTTCTTCCTATGTGGAGGCTGCAGTTTCCCAACCATCGATACAAGTAAATTTTTCAGTCAGCGACCTCGATCAAGGCTCATTGATGGGTTTAATGCAGAGAATCAGATTCACTTCTTTGTTTTGAGTGTAATTGTTTGTTTTACTTCTTTAAAACTAAACCTCAACTTTCTTTAAAAGTGTCGCAAGCTACAAAAGAAGGTAAGAGACTAAAATTTTTTTGATAATCAGAGTTTAAACAGTTCATTCAAATCAGTCATCTGACAAAAATTTTTGCAGCAACCCTTTTAATAACTGTTTGAAGCTAAACTACCAAACATTTCCCAGATTTTGCTTCTAACTTGAGACGATTTGATGCTTTACTTTGTCTCAAGATAAGCTGAATTTTTGGGATTTGGACTGTTGGTCGGACAAAATGAGACATTTGAATGCATCATCTTGGATTCGAAAAAATTTGGATCCCTCCAAGAAGGTCATCCACGGAGCTTTCACCTTCATTTTAACCTCCAAATAAGTCTGGCTGACCTTTAACTGGTCGAGTTTGTGCCCTGTTGGACTCTAAGTCAGAACAGCATTATTATAACATTTATATACATATTATGGCCAAAACTGAACAAACAGAAATGATCCTTTAAGCGTGAATAGAGACCTGCAGAGGAAAAGAGGTGTCGGCACGAAGAGGACTGAGTCTGCAGCCTTAAACAGAGACGCCCTGCACGTCTGATTCATGCCGCTGCACTGCTTACAAGGCTGCCAGCCACTGCACAAGAGTAATGACTCTGAGGGATGACAGAGACGGGGGTGGGGGAGCAAAAAAGATGGAGGGAGAAGCGACAGAGAGGGATGTGAAAGCAGTAACAGATCAATACGAAGCTGCGCTGAGTGCAGCGCGGCAGCTTTATCCCTAACTGAGCTGTCAGTCAAAGCCAACAGGTGTCCCCGCCTCCAAACACACATCAAGAGCAGTCCACCTGAAATACGAGTGATCTCCCCCAGAAACAGGGCACCATGCGCTGAGACTAAATCCTCCACACATTTTTTCACACATCAATCAAACACACTGTGTAAAACACCAAACAGGATGCGCATGTTGCTTTTCTTGCATACAGGCAAACTAAAAACATGTCTGTTTGATTTCTTTATCTGATGCAAATGATCAAAACAGCTTGCTGGTATTGTCTTCTGTTACATTCCTGAGCACAAACGCCAAAATGTGGCCACGGTGGAAACAGGTTGTGCAACCAGCAGCATGACGCAGCCCCTTCCTCCTTTTTTTTAAAAGTCCTGATGAAAATATTTCCCTTGTTATTACTCGAAGCTAATTAAAACTCATTGTTTTTACAGCTGCTTTAGTTTTATTTCATGTCTGGTGTTACCTTGAGTGTGTGTATTTAGTTATTTAGGATCTTTTTTTTATTATGTCACTTGGAGCTTATTTCCAAAGTGCCATAAAAACTAAATCCTTGATTTTTATTACCTTTGTACAGTTTAAATTAACAGCTTAAATCAGGATTTTATTAATACTGCAGTAATGAGTCCAAAGTCCCCCAGCAGGACCTGAAAGACCTTAAAAATTGTAATAATCCTCCAAGCAAATTCCATAAAAAATCCCATTTTATATATTCATTTAACAAGTTTGAGCTTTTTACTTGCCTATAATGTCTAAGTGTTGTTTTAAAAACTTCTCGGTGCTCAAGTTTTCAGTTCTGGTGGAGGAAATGGAGGATCTGTGTGTAATCTTCATGTAAATAAACACCGCAGATTCCCAGACGCATTATAGCGGACTCAGCCTTTGTGCAGTGTGTATACTACATGAAGGATCAGGTCTTTTTTATTTACACTGTGAGACAAAGAGGCAACAGCAGAAAAGGTTTGTATACGGTCTTATAGTCCTGTAAGCTTAAGCGCAGTATAAACAAAAGGCTTTCCTGCTGCCGGTCAGCTCAGTGTCAACACGGGGCTCTGATGCACTGACCTCAGACCAGCGCTCACAATCAAATCTCAGCCTACTCAAAACTGTGCTTTGTTAGCATAAGCTGCTAACGCTTCAGTAGCTGCACAACAAAATCTAACTCTGCTCTTAATAATATGGTTTTATTTCTGGTTGGATGTTTGGATTTCGCTCTGCAGAAAGATGTTTGAGCAGACTTTTGACACTTGCAGGCTGTTTACACTTCCATCTGATGAAAGTGGAAGTTTGTCTGCGCTCGTTTTCGGAGGCGAGCCTACGAGCAAGATTTGAGACATCAGGACTAGTTTGCTTAAACAAGTGTGATGCAGAAACTTGGAGCTGCCAGAGCACATTGGCTGACTTTACAGTGATTTAAGAGACATCTCGTATCCAGCAGGAAAACTTTAGAAAAGTACAAAATTTGCATAGTAATAGATTCTGGGAATTTTTAATGAGGTTGAGAGAGAAGAGGGACTTTTAAAAGATCTTACTGGGGGAATTATAAATTAGCATAAAACATATTTGAGACACACATTATTGTTTCAAGCAGGTTAACTGTATTTACTTTATGATTAAAAAATCTCTGGAGGGGATGTTTAAGAACAAACAGGGAGAACTATGGCAAAAGTTATTCCTTTAAATTAAGATTTGACCTTCACTTTTTTTATTTGAAACTGTCTCTGTGCGTGTTAAGAAACAATCTGTAATGTCTTTATGAATCACAGTGGCCGCCTAAAGCTGCAAACCGCTGCATGTCTCTTTATTATCTTTATTATTATTACTATTTAATATCTTCAGGGTTGATCACACAAGCTATTTGTGCACATTATTGAGGACCTGAATGAAACAGGAAGTGTCTGTTGTTAGGCGGACTGTCACACCGTACTGTGGTTCATTTTATGTTTTTTACAAATGGCTGATTTCTCCACATCCTCATCTCTTTGTGAGAAACGGCTCTACATCCTCTTTGTTGTAAACCACTAAAAGACAGCAGCCTGTTCATTGAGCTGCAGAGTGAAGTCTCACAACAGGAAGTTTCTCCTCTTATAAAACAATTTACCCAACGATAACGTGACGTTCTGTTTGATTTAAGTAAATTATTTGGTCAAGAGAAATGCAACAAAGCTGCAGAGAGCGGCAATCCAAATGGAACAAGTTTGGCTTGTGTGAATGCATGAAAACTGAGGATGCGATCCTCACTTTAGCGGCTCATCGAAGCGAATGGTGGCGGCGCAGTGGAAGACGATGTTGATGCAGCCGGTGAGCTTCTCCACGTCCTCCGGGCTGATGGCCAGGCCGGGCTGCATCAGCTCGCTGCTGATGGGGATGATCTTCTGGTGGAAGTCGGGGTTGTCCTCCCGCACGCGGTCGAAAAGCTGCCAGACACGAGACAGAAAACAAACAAACACAAAGAGCAGAGATGAGTTTTACACACTAACTCAGTCGGCAGCAGCGTTCAAATGAAGGAGGACAATAAATAGAGCAGCAGACGTAAATGCCACTTATAATAATACACCCATGTTGCATAAGAGCTGACTCAAAGAAGACCCAAGTGCTGACAGCTCAACACTAAAATAGCATGCCAAGGAATGCAAGAGACCTCCAGTCAAGTGATACTTTGCACAAACTCCCCCCACCGTGTCTTCCTTTAAAGTTTCAGACTCACATTTGTTCCTGATTTCTGTGCGTCCTGTTTTATTTCACGAAAAACAAAAAAATGCTTAACATGGATGTCGTGAGACGAGTCAGACTTGCTGACAGCGGCTCAAAGGCTCAGAGTCTTGTCAAACACACAACATGCTAATGAGAATGTGACCTTCCCTTACTGGGACATTGTGTCAAGCTTCTGCACCTGCACACTGACAGATATTAATAACTGGATGTAGCGCTGGAACGACGGCGATCAAACTACAGTGCTGACTCAAAATTAACAGTAAAATACAGTTGTTTAAGTCCAATAAAGGTCATATTTGCCTCTGATTTTGCATTCCTAACTTTGTACTCTGACTATTGCTCTGACAAAATTTGCAAAATAAATCAAATTTTGATCTTTTCTCATTAAAAAACAGCAAAAAAAAGTTGTCAGTCTGCTCTTATCGAGACTGGAAACACAGTAAACCTTTTCCATGACCTGAAAAGGTACCAACCCAGCAACCACACCATTATTTTAACAAGTTCCAGCTAATTAGCTGCTTAACTGTTCAATTTAAATAACATACGGCTGAGTCAATATTTGCAATAGGTGCTACTCAAGCCCTCTGGGGTGTGACAACTAGGTTTGGCTGCATACACATGAGACAGCAGAAGTGTTTCTGCTGTCAAACACTGAGTTTTCTTTGTCAGAGCCACGAGTCAGACTGAGGTGTGTTTCCTGTTAAACGTCTAAACACACTTCTTGTAGACTAACTGTGACCCCGGCCCAGCCTGAACCACCTCTTTGCTTTCTTAACCAAACCCTAACCCCAACCTTTTA
>JAPZDV010000015.1:13869400-13907807 GCA_029814665.1 Acanthurus lineatus
AACACTGAGTTTTCTTTGTCAGAGCCATGAGTCAGACTGAGCTGTGTTTCCTGTTAAACGTCTAAGCACACTTCTTGGAGACTAACTACGACCCCACCCCAACCAAACCCGAACCCCAACCTTTTAACCACTGACCCAAAAATGATCCTTTTAAAATTTTTGGTCCAAATTGCACCAGCAGTCACCAATTAACTGGCTTTGGGCGTAAAATTTTTCCCCAATCCATCCCTAACCTAACCTCCCTCACACACCCATGCCAACACACACACACTCACACACACGCACAGAGGTCAATGAGTTGCCTCAGTAAAGAAAAGCACTTCCTTATACATAAGACTATCAGTTCTATATACACAGCATATATTACACAATATGGGCGTGACGTTCACCTCTGTGCTCAGTTTAAAAGAGAACAAAGACAAACAGCATTAAAACTTTTTTTTTGTGCCAAACTGCAAGAATCATTATTTTTTTCCTGCTAGTTGCACATTTTGTCTAAACAACAGTCCAAAAATCAAAGAATTTGCTTATTTTAAATTAACTTTACATTAGAGAAGCAGGAGGAGGCGAGCGTCTTCGTTATCAATGCTCTTGCAGCAAATAGTTTCAGCGGTAGCAGAGCGAGTTCATCCCTCAGGTCAAACATGCTTCGCCTGGAACAGCCTGACTGAGGACGACAAGTGTGTGAGCACACATGCTCGCGCGCTGCATGTTCTGCATGACACACCATGTGAAGCTCTCACACAAAGCCCCGCTTGTGTGACATTATTCCACCTGTTTGCGCTGCTGTTTGCTCACTCAGGATTGCGGACGACATTCCAACGTTGAGGCTGGTTTTGTAAACTCTCGTCTACATTTACCAGATCATGTGTCACACAGCACCTCTGCTGCCTGACACCCTCGTGCATCCCTGCAGAGCGCTAAACGCTGCATCAGAGTCCCCTGCAGGACTGAGTGTGAAGCCAGCATGGTGCATTAGAAGCAGAGAAAGTCAGGGTCATGCGTGTCTTTGTGCTGTTTAAATCAGGGTTGGCAAAGAGTTTTCTTGATTTGCAGCCAACTTGACTGATGTTTCTGGCGGTATGGCAGCTGTGCACAAAGATTTTTATAGAGAAATAGCAAGAGATAGCATGAAAAGAAGTAAAAGCAGGGAATGAGGAGGGAAGTGAAGTGACTGGCATCAAAGTGTGTGTTCTCTCAGTTATAAAATGCTGCTCCGTGTGTGTCAGCAGTCCTAGTAAGCAGAGCACTCTCGCTGAAGAGGACAGATGTTGAATTAAACAGCTACAAACAGCCGTTTATATTCATGCTCTGTATTCCCATCAATCTTCTGCTTTGTGATGCTGTCTCTCTTTCTCTCTCTCTCTTCTCCAAATACCCGACACTGCCCATATTAGGCACATGTCCTGATTTACAGTGTGTAATGTTATAACCCAGAACTATTCCCATCTGGGGGAGGAGGGGATGCATGCGGTATTTTCTGCACGATAGTGAAGCACTGCTGTCATTATGTAATGCAAAAAATAATGGTGTTTTCCCTCCCTCTGCTGCAGGCCAACAGCTGGCAATAACACAGACCGACAGTCTGCAGAGCGGCAGCGAAAAGGAGAGAGTCAGAGTGCAGCTTTCTCACAAAAATCTTTCCAAAAATACCAAATGAACACATGTTTTAATGCGCAAATTATTTGCTCTTGACTCACAGAGCTGTTGATGTCAAGCAATGACCTCAGTCAACTTCCTTTTGAGGGTGCGTCGCTTGGCAGTAACAGCAAAACAACTCCGACTTTGGCGGCTTTTCATCAACCACAAGTCCTTGAATGCGCTGTGACGAAAAAGCCTGTTTACCTCAACATCAAACGTGAACTTCTTTTGTAGCCCTGGTGACTGTGTGCCCTGTCACAAATCATCATACCTGTCAGGGACACAACAGGTCGCAGAGTTTAGTGTTACAACTCAAACAGAAAGCTGTCAAAAAGCAAAACTGCTGAGGCCTTTTTTGGGGATCGGCTCAGTTCGATGCACCTCACCAGTTTTGAAATTTAAAAATAGCAAAAAGATCAGTTTATACATATGCTGCTTTTTCATGGTGACACACTGTCATTGCTGCTCACCATTTTAGCATTCTGACTCTCATTCATGAGGTTTTTAAACTAATTCTGATGCAAAAACCACATTGGCAATTTTAATATCAGAAACAGCTCAAAGAAGAAGATCCTCAACACAAAAACATGAAGAGCTGGTTTCACTGCAGAGCCACAATATGTTGTGTTATCCACTTAAAAGTAATTTTGAAACTGCTCTTAGTTATCGTAGGTTCACAAAATCTCACAAAGGAATGAGAGATAGTTGTGTGTTACTATTAGACCAGAGGCTCTGATTTAAAATTTTTAAACCTGCAGAAAAAGCAGCCAAAATAGAGCTTCATCCATCGACACAGAGACTCTGAAATGCTTCCTAGAGAGCAAATCTCTCAAATAAAAAATTAAAAGTTTTGCCAACAAGCTACACTGCTTCCAGTTTGTGTGTGTTGGTGGACTGTGACAGCAGTGAGAGGAGGATGGGCGGCTTCTCCTGCAGCACAAATGTCTCTGATTTTATAAGACGGAGCAATTTTTAATGATGAAATGTATCCAGACTTCTAGACAACGCTTCGTGTTAGATTCAAGGAGGGTCAAAGTCAAACGTTATCTAATATTTATTATATTAGATATGATTCCATATTGCCAACCTGTTAGTTATCCCTGGTTTGTTATAAATACATGAATGAGTCTCTTTAAACATGCAAAGGAAAAGCAGGGCCACTACATTTAAATAAATTAATTAGCCTTTAATTATATAGAGAGCGTACAAGTATAACCGGCAGTGCTTGTATACCAGCAGCTGCAGCATCAATGTACATCTGCTGTCTGTTTACATGTTTTGATCATTTATGATTTCCATTGAGATTAAACTCATGGCAGATTAACACTCATTTTGATGCATTTAAATAAAGACGCAGTATGTGATATGACTGACTGTTTTATGATAATAGAAAAAAAAGAGGAGAAACACACAATAATGACTGTGTTGTATCAGGCGAGATAAGCAGCAGATGTTTGTGAATATAAATACAATAAAAAGGAAACTCAGTACACTGGTTTGTTACTCGGGCAGAAAGTTGCCAGACTACATCAAAAAAATCTCAGTTTTTTTATCTGTTATGTTAGAAGAAACTTTATATACTTTGCTGAATGCTGCCTACAAGAAAATATAAAGTCTTTATACATTTTAATTTATTTGGCATCAAATGTAATATAATTCTATTTTTTTATATGTATATTAAAAAGATAATTGTGAACTGCTGTTTTTTAAAGTTACTGTTAGTTGCCTGCTTTCTTGTCATTCTTACTTCATGTTTCGTCACGTTTCTTGGCACTCGACTAACAGACGCTTCCCGGTGGCTGGTGAAAAAACGTGATTGGTGAAATTAACAACTCCTGGGTGTTAAAATTAGCCCGATAATGTCGCCACACAGGGCTGCTACTGCTTCTGGAGCAGGCAGGTGGAAGAAAATACGATGCTGTTCAGCTATCATTTACTTTACTCTTGAAAGATGAATATAAAATCCAGCTTCTTGATGCACACTTTCTCCTCATGACATACTACCATACTAAAATAGCAGCATAAAAATGAACCAGGCTTCACTCAGCCAAAATAAAGATACTGATGAAGCATTTTCGAGCCAAAGTTAAATTAGAGAAAGAGTCAGAGAGGAGAAAGTGCATCAGGGTCAGGAGGGTGAATGAGGCCGTGGATCGTGGGCTTCAGAGCGCTCTTTGTTGTGGTCACAGGCGGAGAATGGCATCGGGGGGATTGTGGCGTTGTTCTGTGAAAAAGGCTCTTTTCTTGTGCCAGCCTTCCACTGCTCGCATTTACCATCACACCCTCCTCCGAGCCCACAGCTACAATGAGCTAACTGCCTTGTGCAAGAGTACAATAGTCCACCAGTTTGCATTTTCCTTAGCACTCAGAGAGGAAAATATTACCACACACATCCCTGCAGAGCAGCCACAAGTGCTTTAGTCACATTTCTTGAGGTCAGTCAGACTCAATTCATGGTTTTGACCAAACAATGATGAAAATATTCCATAAAATCAGTTCTTCTTATGACTGTTCTTTGTTATCTCTGAGAGGTGGTTCACACATGTGGTCACCATTTGTCTTTTTTCTGCCATGGACGCTGCCTTTTTTTTTAAGACCCTGAGGGCAATAAATCTTCCATCAAGAGCGCTTGAAGCGGGCACTCTATGGACTTTCACAGAAACCCAACACTAAAAGCACTTTCCTTTCAGCTCAGCAACCCGAGATGCCATTCAAACAGCCTCTCGTCTAACTCACTGCCCTTTAACTGGGCTCCACTCTTTTTACAGCCCCCCTTTTTACACGACCAAAAAGGGACAAACAGCAAGAAAAAAAAAAAACAGCAAAAGACTCAGCAAAAGCAGTGAGGAAAGCTGCAGAAAAACTCTTTTCCTTTTTCAGCATTGTCAAAAACGGTTATTGTAGTTAAATGTCAACTCTGCCTCGTCTGTGGAGAGGATCCTCATGTATGTCAGGGTCACAAAGAGACACAGTCTGAAGCAGCACTAATGATGACGGTGCTCTTCACATTTTCTGAGGTGTAGATTTACTCCATTATGGATTGAAGGTCACGGCTGCAGAGTCAAACAATTAATTTAACAAAAATCACTGCGGAGTAGGTCACATCCTTTGTCGAGGAAAAAATGTCAAACATTTCATTGTCCCAGCTCCTGAGATGGAAGAATTTGCTGCCTTTTTCTTGCTCACATTAATCACTGTGAACCGAATATCTTTGGGTTGGTCGAGCTGATGTCCCTCTATGACAACAACATTTTCTTCCTGCCTCCAAAGTTCAGTGTCTTGCCTGAGGAGTTTAACATATGCACCGGAGAAACTGGGGATTTAATCACCAACCCTGTGATCCGTGGACACACCACATTACCCCTCTGCAGCTGTCCTTTCTCGAGTTGTCAGCAAACACCAACTTTGCCAGTTTTCCTAGTTTCGTCCCTGCGTAGCATCCGTTTGGGTCTCAGAGGTCGCTGCTGTCTGCACCATCACTGGTTCCTTCCCTTCTGAGTAAGCTGGTTACGAGAAATCAGAGACGAACAAGCCGGAAATTTTACTGTAGCTGGAAAAAAGGTTTGCCAAACTGTGTCAGACAGAAGCAATTAATGGCTTCAACCTCAGCTATGACCTCGATTTCCTGACATGCACTGTCTAAATTAGTCGAATGATAGGATGTGAGGGGGGTCACTGACAAAAGAGGTTTTTCCGAAAGTTATTAAAGGACCAGGGTGTAGAATATAGTGGCATCTAGTGATGAGGTTGCAAATTGCAAAAATGCTGACTTTCCCATCCTGTAAAACTTGTGAAGAAGCCAAAGTTCCTATTAGAGCCACTGTTCGGTGCAACATGGTGGAATTTGAGGTAACTAAACAAAATAATTATAATTTTCAGGTGATTATACACTAAGAAACACAGCAATGGATATTATATTAGATTTCTGCCATATTCTGCTGATAGATCCTCATATTTTTCACACACCAGACCCTTAATAAACCCCAAAACTCAAGCTACTCCATCAGAAAATAATAGGCTTTAGCAGAATTGTCAACCCTGGTTAGAAATGTGGGCAGTCATCGTTATTTCTCAGATACCAGCAAAGTTTTCTTTCCCCATCTGCCGGACTGACAAGGCCCCATACGAAGGATAAAAGGCTAAGCCCCGGGAGGAGACAGGAAAGTGAGGGGTCTCATGGGAAGCTGTGACGAAGGACAGACATGACTAACCCCTGGGGCTGTTAGCATATTAAAGAGAAAAAAGGCTTCATCTTCACTCCTCTCCTTCCTGTCTTCTCTCCATCCTTGGCCTCGCCTCAGTGTCCTCGTGGCAGAAGAACAGATTTAACAAGCCTGTTCTGCCACCCAACTCAGCACTACTCCTAAGCAGAGAGGAAAACTGTGCTCGCTGAATTGTTTCAGACACACTGCTTTCTTTAAAACGCTGAGTTGTGCTTATGCATCAAGATGTTCACGGATGCAAAGAAAACCCTGATTACTGTAGAGTTAATTAATCATATGCATGAAGGACCAAGTGCTCTGGTTTATATTAACGTGAGCGGCGTCTACAAACAGTGTCGAACTTCACGGTGTGGTCCACTGAAGCGAGACAATGTCGGCCAAATCTCTTTATTCATCTCTTTCAACCCTGATTCTCGCAGCTTCTTAAGAGGCGATCAAGGGGAGCGATCAGGGACTGAAGTGAGCGGCTCATCACAGCAAACTAGTTAAGAGCGAAGGGTTTTCTAATGTCTGGGCTATCAACGTACACAACGATCAATAGGAGAGCCGAGTAATAAGGTTTACAGTGGCAGTATATGTGGAGTTTTTTATGTGGGTTGGTGTTTGGTATGCTGGAGGCATCTCGCTCTAGTCCTTCAGACAGTGACCTGATGCTGAGCAAAGGAGAATTTTATTTATGACCCACCAAGAGCAAACCGATAGAAATGAGACAAAGTTTATGATGTGTGATGTCAGCCTTTATGCCTTCACTAAATACCACGAGGATTTGGCTGAGATCGAAAGGTGAAATTGGTGTATTTTTGAGGATGATGTATCACAGCCAAAGCAATTTTAAAATATTGGACATTTAAAGTCTAATAAAAGAAGCTAAAGTCAAGACTCAAGTCCTTGTGGGTGAGTCAAAGTCAAGTATGAGCGTTGCCTGATACCGTCTTTACAATTTTTATCATCCAGTTTCATGTTTTTTCTTAAGATGAGTAAAATTTTTGGAGAATCAAGTCTAAGAGTGTCTAAATCCAAGTTAAGTCCATTTCTAAGACTGAAGATTGCCTTGAGTATTTAGTTCTCATAGTCGAGTTCACCATTCGGGGTGATGAAGATCATCTGCAGGCCCTGAAGCATCACAGTTCAACTACAAATCCCTTCCTCTGAGCAGTGCAACGCAGGGCCAAGAATAACAAAAGAGGCAAAGCAGCCTTAGAAACAAAGATTACCAAAGATTAAACAAAACCTTATGATCATATCTTTTCTCAGACAGCAACAATCGCAGAGAAACATGGGATATTGTTGCAAGAAATGCTTGTTTTTTTTTTTACCTTTGTGACCCAAATCAGTTAACTCTGATGTTTATTGTCCTGACTAGAAAGGACATGTGTCTCAGTCACAGACGCCTCCATGGAAACAGACTTATTATCTTTATCAGGTTGGTTTCAGACTTTATCAGAAGACGGAGCTGCTGCGGGTTGTAATCTTGATGAACATGATCCTCTCTGACATGGAGAGAAGCTTCTCGTCTGTCCTGCCAGCAGATCCCGAAGCATCGACCAACTTTCTGCACGATTCTCTGACAAAAAGCACAGTTTTATTCAATTAAACCCACATAGACACAACAGCCATCAACCGAAGGACAACTAAGAATTTAGGCACGAGGAAATTTAGATTCATGTTTTTTTATGCTTCAGTTAGATCAATTTGTTGACTTCCTTTCCTTTCTCCAGGCTGTTTACACATTATTGATCATCCTTTAAAGCAAATACAATAATAAAAGCCAAAAGAATTAAAAAAAAATGCAATTTAAGGTCACCCTGCCCTTTTAAATTTGCTATTCTTTATTAAAATTTCCATTTAATCCACCCAAAACATTTCATCTGCATTACTCACAGGTATGGATGAGCGTTTGTCCTCTTGCTAAAGACACTAAGGCCATAATAAAGAGGCATAAACCATCACACCACCTCTCACAGGGCCTTTTGCCATAGATATCTGCGAAGCCATATGGATGTGGAGAGAAAGTTGGCAGACTCTTCACATGCTGTGGAGACTCCAACAGTCCCCTGAAGAACTAAATCTCCACTACGCATGTCTGCAAGGCCTTAATGACTTCACCAGCGACGTTTAATGTGCTAATTTGTTTCATAAACTGGAGTTAATTTGCAGCCTAATGACACGCAAAAGCATTGGTTCCCCCTTGTCCCTGTCTCTGGGGAGGAGTTGTCGGCTTATTGGTCGTCTCTCTGTCTGCCCGGCCTGCTGCACTGCATGCAAACCAACCGACCAATCAACCAACCACAGATGAGCAGCAAAAGCCTCACAATGTGCCAGACTGGCAGCCACAAGCTCTGCCTCCAAACAGGCTATGACTCAATGCAGCAAAGTCGCCCCGCTCGCTCTTATCCCTGAAAGCTGCTGTTTTAACAGAGCTCGACACGCCTTAAAACCACTGACACACATTTACTGCAGGATTCAGGATTTAGCCTATGAGACACGCATGCATGTCAGGAAGGCAGGGGGGGCATGTTAGGAATGGTCTGGTCTTGCTTGTGGGATTAAGAGGTTCAGGTGTGCCGGCTCTGACAGTTAATGTCGACAATTAAGACGAGATTTTCAGCTGCTCCACAGGTGGAAGCGCACAGCTGCCTTCCTGAGCCGGTGGGAATCAATAAATCTTAAATATTTAAACAGCAGGAGAGATCACCTGGTCTCGGGGTGCAAACAAGAGGAAATCAAATCAATACAGCAGCATAGTGATGCTGGATTAGAGCGTGATAATAGGAAAACGACTGGAA
Source organism: Acanthurus lineatus (assembly GCA_029814665.1). NCBI lineage: Eukaryota > Metazoa > Chordata > Actinopteri > Acanthuriformes > Acanthuridae > Acanthurus > Acanthurus lineatus. The sequence goes on from JAPZDV010000015.1 coordinate 13,878,051, forward strand.
ACCACAAAGCAGGAGGGCTGCACCACAACATGAAGGGTCTGCTGCAAACATCCTCTGCATACTCATTCAAGACCTTTAACAACAGGGAAGAGAGAGGCCTTTTTTCAGTCCAGGATTTACCTCTGAACTGCATATTTAGCAGCAACAAGCTGCAGAAAATCAGATAAAAATGTTCAGTGCAACTGTGCATGCACTGAACATACACAAAACCCCCTTGCTTTCTATGTAACTGTGCATCCGAGTGTCTCTAAGATGCATCACTATTAATAATTGAGTGGTTGCAAGTAGTTTTCAAGCATGCATGAGTCTCTTGCAGAAAAAAAAAGAACATACTGCTCAACTCAAAGATGAATATCTGCACTTCCATCAAAATACAGGCAGCATCTGCCTCTTTTAGAGCGATAACCAATTGCTGTGAGAGCTCGGCCGCGGCATTAATTATTAGTGTGTAATTACTGGTATGTGAATGCTATTAGTACCAGTGTGATGAGGTTTTATTATTCACGAAATACATAAAAGATACAGGTGTGGCTATTTTCCTTTACATCAGATGTTACATCACTGTAATTCTTGATATTTCAGGCATTTCAGGCATGAAGCTCTATTGCATCAAAGACTCTCAAAGAGCAACGTCAGACTTAAAAACACATGTATCACCGGTCATCTCTTTTGTCACAGAGTCTCAGATCATGAATCAGATAAGGGTGTGTTGACATTGTGTGGGGGAATGAAAGAGGAAGAAGAAACGCCACACCGACATGAGTCAATACGGGTTAAACAAAACATTGCTACGCTGGCGTCGAAGCAAGATAGGAAAAAACAAATCAGATGTGACAAATCAATTGTAATTTTAATGTTTGCATTAAAAATCAACATCTGCTCAATAAACGACTTGTTCAGCTTCCCATCCGCTCTCTTCTCCAGCTCATTACACGACATGCTTGAACAAATATGGTGAGCAAACACAAGTGTGTTGACTAGCAACCAGTGCGAGTACGTTAGCAATACAAAATAAAACTCCAAGACTTTGTTTAAACAGAGAATACTGTGAAAGGAGAACACGGAGGGTGCAAAGTATAATAATCTGGGCCGAGGTCCACTCTTTGTGGCTGCAGGTCACATTTATTAATCTTTATTGCGCTATTAAATGTTTGATTAATAAATACCGCAATACAATTTCCCAGATCCCAAGGTGACATCTTATAACAGGGACCAAATTATTATACAGTAAAACATAAATTAAAAAATCATATGAACTCAAAAGGTTCAACTGCTAGCTTTATTTGAGCTTTTAACTGTTTCTCAAGGGCTAAAGAGAAAAAGAGATAATCAGCAGCTTTTCATCTTTAAAAAAGGCTTTTTTACTTTACAAATTAATTGCTGTATAGACTCTTTTGGTGCTTCAGTGTTTCCTCTTTGCTATTGGAGTTAAGTCCAAACTTTGATAGATGGTTAAACTTACTGACAGACAGCACTGCCTTTGAATTAGTGATCAAAAACACACAATAAATATCTAAAAGATATTTCTTTCTTCTGTGAACTGACTGTTTCTTTCCTAAAGAGCCTCAGATAATCTTAATGTAGTCTTCGTTTAAAATTCTGTGTCATTTAAAGCCATTTTGTGTTAATACTAATCATTGAATAGCCCCTAAAGCAATAATCAATAAGACAATTTACAGTAACACTGAACGAACTGCCTCATTTCCAGGATCCTCCCTTGTAGGCAAAATTCCTCTCATACTCAAAACATTCCACCTCCCACCTCTCCACCCGAAAATCTGACCCCAACCTTTGCAGCCATAGTGCTGGACAAGCAGAAAGAAGATGCTGCACGGAGCTTTAAGAAACAAGAGTTTTTGTCTTTTAGACACATTTATTGTTATATTTCTTGAAGTTCACTTTATATCCTAACATCCTAATAAATCAAAGAGTGACAATAAACAGGAAAAATTCTGACATTTGATGCTGTAGAGCTGCTGTTTTGTTTTGTTTGGGCTACATTAAAATGATAGCTGTGGTATATGATGCACTATGAAGAAAAGGACCCTCTACTGTTGTAAACATAAAGGGCTAATTATGAGGTAACAACACAATTCTTAATTTGGGCTATTATACACTAAAAAAAACCCCACAATTATGAACATTATTTTTCATTTCTGCCCATAGATTGCCATGAATCTTACACACTGGACCTTTAAGACTGTTACTGGGTTCAACAGCCCACCAGAGCAGCAGAGAGGCCCTGTGCACCCACAGGCCTACTTGTTTCAAGTGCCTGACATGCCTTTCAGTGCCTGGCAGCACAACAGAGCTGCAGGCGTCCAAACGTTTCCACTGGATCAAAGAATCCTCCACACACACAGACAGACAGACACGCAGACATACAGACAGATAGTCGGTGCAGTGAAGATGCACACAGACAATAAGATTCCTATCTGTCTGTCCCTCTCTCGCTCGGGGCAGCTCCCCCTGATTACATCCTTTGAAAAACACCATGGGACGGATCTTTTTGTCGTTACCTAGCAACAGGTGGTGAGAAAGATACTGGCCTGGCCTGAAGGATGAGAGAAGAGGCTACTTGAGAGACAAAACCACTGTTTTTCTTCACGAATCACCCCGATGCTCAACGTAATTATACCGACCTGAGGACTTTCATGAATAGCAATTGGCACTTGAGGCTTCGGTCATGGAAATTTAATGACATCACTTCTAAATGCAGACCATGCATGAGTAAGTCTGTGCTTGGCAGAGCATCAAGCAGCGTCCTGATAGCGGACACTGTCAGACTGATGCCAAAGCCAATGGAAAAGATGTTGAGAGGCAACAATGCAAACACTGACAGTAGATTAATTACACGTCGATATCCGAGTTGATGAAGTGGGTTAAATACTTACTAAGTGATGTGCAACAGAACAGGATTTTTCAAAAATTTCAGCATTTATCTGCTGGAAAGATGTCAGATTCATGGACTTTTATTCGACTACATGATGCTGTTGAGAGATGCAAAGCAGTTAGCTAAAACTTTCATCCTCTCTGTCTTCTGTGTTAGCTTTGTGGCGCTAAACAGTGTAAAAAATACAGACCAATCTTTACAGATCAGCTAAAAATTTTTGATAAATTTACTTATTCATTTTTATGCCAAGAGTACAACAATATTAATCTTTCTTTCATAATCGTCCATCAAAATTGAACAAACCACCAGCAGTTGTTAGCTTAGCTTAATAGGAAACAGCTAGCCTGGCTCTGTCTACATGTAAAATAAATACCATCTGCTCTGAATCTCAGTAATTACCACATTATATCTAATTTCTTTTTATTCACACAAAACCAAAACACTGTAAAATCAATCATTTTTGGTTATACAAACATGCAAGACAATTTGCTGACTGCTCTGACTTCAGACTTCATATTCACAGTCAGATTGCAGAGGAACCAGCAGAGACTCCGGGGACAGCTTCCCAAAATATCTGACTGCTGCTTTTACTGAACTTTTTAACCTTGTGGCTTTGTAAAGGGAAAATGTCGGTCAGTTGGTCCATAATTCTGGTCCAGACTGAAACAGCTCAATAACTAAACCAGTCAACGGACTGCGATGAAATTCTGCTCAGATGTTCATGCTCCTCTCTGGATGAATGCTAATTTATTTTGGAGACCCCCTTGACTTTCTTTTAACACCATAATCAGGTCAAAATATTTAATTTACTAATAATTTTTTGCATTTTAAAACCAAACACTAGCGAAACTAAAAGATGTTAAAAGAAGATGGCAAATATGCTAAACAGTGTGTTAAAACTGTAATTGAAAGCATGCTAGTGTGGTAACGCTAGCATTTAGCTTACTATTTAGCATACTATGACGTCAAAGCATGAATAAATAAAAAGTTAAGAGCTTCTGCTAGATTTGTGAGTTTACTAATATGAAAACAGGTACAGAAAAGGGCTTTAAAAACAAAAAAGGTTTGATTATTACAGCTTCTTTCCTTCTTTAAAAGCCAAAGCAGAGGAGGAACATGCTTTTAAATGGTGTTTATAGATGCATCAGAGTCTTCTATCTGTTCCATTTCTGCTGCTGGGAAATTACAGGGTGCTGCTCGCTGTGACTTTTACGGTGCTGTTGTGTCAGCATGAACTAATTACATAGCGAGAGAGACGTACTGTGAGTCCAGGATGGACATAACATTGCAGAGGGGGAAATGAAGAAAATAAGAAAAAGGCAAAAAAATACAACGAATGCTAAGCTAAATTAAAGGACAAATCATTGAACTGCTGCTCCGCTGCTGTTACAGCAGTGAGTAGAATAATGAATGCAGTACCAAGGTTCAATGGGAGTGGTAAAAATAGATGCTATTAGAGGGAGGCAGACAGAGAGAGAGGGGGGAATACAGCGAAAGTGTGATTTTCTTAGGTGTACTGACAGTTTGAGGCCAACAACAGCCGAGCGGAGCAGAAGCCGCAGCAGCTGCTTCTGAGCACATCAATAAGCACCCAGCGTCGATCCTTCGCTCCTCATTAAGTCCAACACATAGTTTCCAGGGTTTTTTGTTTTTTTTTGTTGAGTCATGCTTTGCTGCTCGGCCTAAAAACAGCTGACGCCACATCTTTTGGAGTCCCTCCCCCCTCTTCAGCTAACTCCTCTTCCTCCCTTTGCCCTCCTCCACCTCCTTCCTCTACATCTCACCTCGTCTTCCTCTGATCTCTCTAACCTCTTTTCTTTTCCCTCCTCATTATCCATCTTCTCTCTCTCACCTTCTCCTTCTTTTGTTCAAACACGCCAGATATTTTCACCTTTTAATATTCTTCACACTCCTTATTTTTGCTCTCTTTGCGTCTCGGCTGAAGCTCAGAGATGAACCATTGGACCCCTTTTTTTTTGATCAGGTCGTAAAGTTTGCTTCGCCATGGCAACGGCAGCTGCAGCTATAATTCACAGGCAAATTTCTATTGCTTTGTAAACACGGCGAAAACCGCAGAGCCAGTTGAGGAGAGCCGGTTTTGAATAAGGATTTGAATCAACAGCCCAATAGTCAAAATGTTCAGATATGAACACTGAATGATACCCGATGGGACGGACTCACAAGTGCTGCTGTCATGTTTTAACCCTCCACCATTAAGACGACGGCTGGCAGCTTAAAAATGTTAAAGGTCTAAAATTTTTAACAACTTTTGAACAGCTAAATGCTTTAAAAAGTCAACTTAACCAGAGTTTCTCAGCTTTTTTAGTTCTTCACATCTGTGAAAATTATTCATAATATTTGTATCTCATTGCATATTTGATATTTATATTTGTAAATAACTCAGCTGACTGGATTTTCTCTCCCCTGTTCAGATTTTCCATCACCTTTTCCCTATTTCCAGTACAGTGTGGTTGACAGGTATGTGATAATCCTCAATGTTCCTGGACTCCCACACTCAGGGATAATATATAATATACTGGTTATAGAGATTTGTGCTAGGATTATGTAACACAAACCTTAATATACTATATGTAACAAAGGACACCATCATATTTCAGTTTTTCTGACATTTGTAAACCAATTCAGTGAAGCTGTGATTCTTTGTCACTGCAGTTCAGAATGAAACATGATGCCGTAGTTGCTTAATTCATCCAAATCAGACTTCAAATTAGAAAAGTAAACCTGCTTAAGCTGCAGTTTTATGAAAGGCATCATTTTTAGCTTCCACTTGTTGTTAGCAGCCAAAATAACAGAACAGTTATTGGAAATTCTCTCCAAAACACACCTTTGGAGTCCTAGTTTACTCCTCTGCTTTCATTGTTCTATACTCTAATTACCAAAAGTGGGGGATTTAAGGGAAAAGTGAAAACACGATGCACATTTGACCCTCACCTTGCACGTCATCATGTCGCTGACCCTCTGCTGCATCGACTGCCCGGCTTTGGGTCTGACCAGCAGGTAAAGAGCTTTCACCTCGGGGCAGGACCTCAGCAGCTTCTCCACCAGCACTTTCCCCATGAAGCCTGTGCCTCCTGTGATCAGCACGTTCTTCCCGGCGTAATACTCGGCTACGGACGCCATGTTTCTGCCCGCTGTGCCACTGCAGACGTCTGACAGTCTGGTGTGTCCGTCTGCTGCCTGCTCTCCTAACTCGTCCAGGTCCCGGCCTTCACACAGTTCCTGCAGAGGGAGGGGGAGGAGGAAGAGGAGGAGGAGGAGAGTATGGATGTCAGAGCTGGCAGCCACATAGTTTTAATACTGTATCAGGAAGTACTCATGATGTTTTGTGTCTAGGTGTCGTTTAAGCAATGAAGAGGTTCAGAGAAAAGCCAAATATTAGTCTTGCATGAATGTAAAGACTTTAAATTGCTTCGGTTTGATATATTTTGTGAGGAAAAACAATTAAAGGACTTCAAATATGAGGATCAGTGGTGTAATCTTTCTCTGTTCTGACCTTCATACTGCCGGAAAAAAAAGTGCAACTGCTATGCAAATTAGATGAATATTCATACAGGTGGATAAAGAGAGGGCAATGTTCAGGGGCAATTCCACGTGTGTGTGTGTGTGTGCATGTGTGTCAGCTGATGAGTCCACAGGAAAAAAGGCTGTGCTCTCCAGAGGAGAAGGGAAGTTTACAGGCTGCAGTCAGATATTATTTTAACATGTTGAGTTTCTCCTGCAGGTTGGAGGTTAAGCTGCAAGCTATGAACTGCAGCGTCTGTGTTTTATAGAGTCCTTATTTAAAGAAATTCAATGGATTTGTGCTTAGCTTAGCTATTACTTTAAGTGCTGTAAAGGAATGTATAATATTCCATGATTCCTAAATGGCAAAATTTACTGGTTCCCGATTTTTTAATTATAATGTCCTGTAATAGTGAAATGATTGTCTTTGGTCAGACACAACAAGCAAAGTGAAAATGTCACATTGGACTCTATAAACATGAAAATTTACAGATGAGTTGCAAAAATTATTGTTATTATTAATATATAATATAAATAACTGCTATTTTAGCCCAAAATTACAATAAAAACTTACAAAATAATCATATTTGGGGGGTTTTCTCTTATGCAATGCTTGAGAGTGAAACAGTTCTTTGCATTAAATACTTTTCTAGAATTGAATGTGATTTTTTTCACACATTTGTCATCGTCATTATGTAAAATGTTGTTACCATTATCACCCATTCTGGCAAAGAAATAGTTATTAAACTGAGCCTGAGCCTTTTGAAGTCAGCATTAACACACTTGCACACACACACACACACACGCACACGCACACGCACACACACACACACACTTGACTTTATGTCTTTATCATCTCTGCCCTTTTTAATCAGAGGACAGAAACCACACTACAATCACATCATATGACAATATTCCACTGGATTATCGCCTATCTGCTCCCAGAGTTACGCCAAGAACACTTTAACCTTGTTTTGGAGATACTGCATGACATCATTAACCATCCCTGGATGTGATTTTGTTTGTGTGACCTCTCTCTCGTTTCACAAGGTCATGGTTGTGTGCGAGGGGACTTTTTTTTTTGAGTGCAGCTTGTCGTGTTGACTCAGGGTTATCCTCCCATGATGAGATATACATGGCAACAGATCTAAATCAACAGTGGCTGGAAGCCCTGCTGGTTAGCCACAACATTTACACCGCAATCTCAACCCATTGAAAAAGGCAGTCAGAATGATAAAATGACTCAAACACAGCTGCCTCACCTTGCTAAGACACACGTTTACCCAAGATAAAGTGACCCAGATTTGAACTCTTTGTCATTCTTTCTGCATTTTTCTGACATTTTTCTGGATGTGCAGCCACAGTCATGCTATGGAAACTTAATTGGATCAATTGCTGCTTTAATGGTGGGAGTGTAACCGACTCTGTGTGCTTATTTGGGCCAACTCAATACAATAAATCAGGAGCTGCATCTGCTACTTCAGCACAATCAAATAGGTCCTACAGGCTCCTGATACGCACAGAGAAACCAGATACAAGCTCAGCTGCTTGTAGTGACCCCGATCCCTGTAAATTAACCAAAACCCAAAGATATTTAATTTACTATAAGGTGATGTAAGTAACCCAGCAAATCTTAACATTTGGAGCAGGTGGAGCAAACAAATGTTAGCATTTTTGCTTGAGACAAACATACAAGTCCGGTTAGTTAAGACATGGATCTATCTGTCTATCAACTGAGTTATTGGTGTTTAAGGATTCGAATAAACTCAGTACAATTTATTATATTTTACTGTATTTACTGCAGCTCTGCCCTAGTGGAAGATTAGTTTAGAGGGAGAGTTGCCCTCTGATAAAACAACGCAGCAGCAGGTTTTTTTTATGGCTACTTAAGGGAATGAGGGAGTGCATGTTAAGTTCATGGCTGCAGAAAAGCCTCATGTAAATAAAGATTGTATTCACGAGAACCGGTATTAGTAGCAATAAATGTTTGGCCGCTTTATCAAAGTCATGCTTGTCCCTCAAGTCATAAAACTCTGCTTCAAGCTTCCGGCACGAGCCGTCCCATCAAATCACTGAAGCTGTTAAACAACACACTCATTAAAGACATTAACCTTGATGCTCCACCATTTTCTGTAGAGGGAATATTAAAACAAATTATGATATATTATTTAAGTTACTTTTGGGATGAGAAAGACTAAAATATGACCAGCTTGTGAAACAAAAAGCCACTCAACAAAAAAAAATCACATTAAAGCTACTGATAGCAATACAGAAACAGCACATCTTATCTTTACCCATGTGGCTTTGAACATAACAGGAACACATGATATTATGGATTTTATTGCAGGTTTTTCAGTTTCATTTGATTGTTACTTTGCTGCCAAACATTTACAGTTTTCAGACTTTGCCCTGATTTCCCTTAAACAATAAAAGACTATAGCTGACAGCAATCTGAGCCGTCATGTGGCTTCAGCCGTGTGTGTCTCTGATTAGTCAGTGTGTGATGTGTCGGCTTCATGCTCGCAACCATGCTGCTAATGTTGCTGTCCATTTGTGTGTAACCATGACGACTAGGCACCCATACATCACAGACCTCCTAAAGACGGCTTCCTGTCTGTGGTTGGCATCGTTTTCCCTTTCTAACCAATCACAGGAGCAGGGAGAACGATGCCAACCAGGCTTTAAAAAAAAAAAAGGGCTGATGGGACGATTGTTTGTAAAAATTCACACCTGGCAACAACAGCACAACATTTAGCCAAGGCAGACGCTCCATCAGCACTTTTTTCCTGATGCAGCAGAGCTGTGATTTGTACATAAGTAGGTTTTTTTTTTCCCCTCCTCTCTGCTTCTTTCATCCTCTCTCCTGGGCTGCAGATTCCCGGCATGTCTGCCCAAAGACAGATGAAGGAAACCAAATCCTCCTGAGCCAAACATGGCCCAGATAACAAAACAATCTTGTATTTACTTGCTTTCCCTCCATTCTGCTGTCTGTGCATGCAATATTGTGTTACGCTCCCTTACACACACACACACACACTCACAGAAAAAGGTGTGTGTGTATTTGATCTATTCTTCCACTTGTTCGCAATGGAAAAGAGGCGTCATAGAAACTAAGGCCTGGGTTTTACGCAAAGGAGCCGAGCCGAAGTCCACTGAGCTTTAGATTTACACCAATTTTGACACATTATAATTTGCAGACCAGATGATATCTGCAGATTTAGTGCTCTGAGGGCACAAACGCTGAAATAAAAAAAAAAGATCATTCAAGGTCCTCGGTTGAGGCCCCTGACATTCCAGTTTAGTGCTTCACAGAGATTCCCTGTGGACACAAGGACAAGTGCAGGGGGGGTGAAAGTCACTGTAGATTAACGCCTGACAACAGGAATGTTCCTGCAGCTGGAAAAGTGTTGGAATGGATGGGCAAATCCTAGATGCGTGTCACTAAAATACACGCACATACACCCACTGCTGCATTCTTCTGAGGTTATACAACCCCACCTCCTGCCTCTCCCCATGCCCTCTCAGCTAGGCTGATGTCCAGCCAGCTCCTCCTTCAAGCCAGCATGAACACAGGAGCTGAACCGGTTGACAAGAAGTCCAGCCTATCCCTTTATTTTAACAGAAATTTTAATGTTTCTACAAAAGATAAAATAAAGATTAACAACCTGCAAGTGACAACTTATGCGTAAAATGCTTAAAAATGGCTATAAAAAGAGACATTTTTGAACAGACCACTCAATAACACTGTGACATTTGAATTACATAAAGGGCTATAAGATGAATTTAAGGAATTTATTAGAGGTAGGATGAGAAAATCAAAATTCTGTGACATAACTTCACAGACTTTTCCCTTTTTTGGCTTTTTTAAAAATAATATTGAACATTTTTACAACTTCAGGCCGCTCCAAATGATTTAAAATAAACAGTCTGATAAGGGAAATTTATTCTTCCACTAAACATGTAACAAGTTGTAGAGATATATCTTTCTAAGAGGAGCATAAAGATAGGAGAATGATTTGTTTTAAGGTCCCTCAAGCAATAAAGGTTGGAAGACGACCCTATTTTTTGATAGAAAAAGTTTTATTATGCTCTGAACTTTATCCTGGTTGACCTCATCAATCAGATGCAGACAAGCTGAATAAAGCTCAGCTGGTGTCCGCCAGGATTAACCTTGCTGTGTTGATACTGACAAATAAGACAGCATCCCTCTTAGAGTCGGTATTATGACATGAGAGGAAAAGTAATAGGCAGCAAGGACGAGCACTAAAAACCTTAAGGGACCAGCTTCTCAGGTTATGATGCCATCTTGACAAAGTACCGCGTCATGTTCAAAGTCACTCAGGGTCACTTCAAAAATAAGTCTGGAGATGCTCCGGGCATTAGAATACAGATTTACTGTTGTCTGCAGCTAATGCGGCTGCACTCTGGCCTTATCTAATGTTTCCTTTTCTTCTGACTGAGGGTTTTTCTGTGTTTTTTCCTCTGAGCTTCTCTCCCCGGGAGGTCCATGCTGTTTGTCAGAGGCGAGTTGTTTTAAGCCTCAGCTCTGCAGTCCTTCTGCTGCCTCCGGCCTTTCCTCTTACAAACCCCTCTAATAGTGGGTCAGCTGTGTGCTGCTGGAGATACAAGCAAAAAAAAAAACAAAAAACCCCAAGCTCTACAGCTGCACGCTGGCAAAGACCATTATAAATGGACAAAAAGCTGAGGAAGGCAGAAGAGGGAGGGAGTGTGGGAAAATTAGAAAGAGCAAAATGCTGCTAAATGCAGCCAATAATTAAGGGAGCATTAGTCAACTTGAATGCCAGTGCCAAACAGCACAAAGGAGAAGTCAGTCCCTTTCACTAAATAACACAGTGCCAAGGTTGTAAAAAATAAAAAAAAAACCCTGAAAAGCTGAGTTAAGTGTACCACCACTGCGGGCAGTCGTTTTTAAATCCCGGTGCCAAAATGGACACTTCTAACAGGAAAAGATCCAACTAGTAATGTTCAAGCCAGGAAAGAGGAGAGTTTCAGGGGCCAAACAAGTCACGACTCCTAGAAATTAAGCCTCCACTAACACAGAGTCTGCACAGGAGCAGCGTCAGCACAACATTTGTTACTATGCATGATGCATTCAGGTACAGTATCGAATTGTGCATCCTTAGTTTTAGCAGCACTCAAAGCCTAATCCACAATTACTGTTCTTAAATGCATGAAATGGAGGAAAATAAATTTAAAAGATTAAAAATATGCTCTATAAAGCAGTCATGCTACCTTTGTAAACAGGTGGATTAATTAAATAGGAGGGCATCTGCTCAGTGAGAGACGGATGACTAAAACACACCATGCGTCACCATATTCTGCATCTACATCTACTTCAACCTGTCCACATCTAGTTTTAATTACCAAAGAAGCAATTATAATCGTCCACAACTCCTTCAGGAAACAATAATGCTCCTAATGTTTAATGTTGTCATTGTCAACACACTGTAAAAGGCTTTTTATGGTTCTTGTCTCCGTGACAATCTCAAGTGGAGAGGAAATGAGCAAGTCTGAGTCTTTCTTTAACCCAGAGGGACAGGATGAGGTTGGGGTGGTGACCAGATTGTGAGATTAGATTAGTAATAAAAAAAACATTTGCTAAAAAAAAAAAAGAAAAGAGAAAAAAAAGAGAGATTAAAAAGTGATAAAACTCATCTAATTGAATGTTCGTCATGCATGCATCCCTTAGTTAATGTTGCAACACTTGTCAAGCTTTCTGTGTGATCATATCATACTGAATCATACTGCCAAAAACAGTATGTAAGAGCGATAATCACAAAGTTTAATCCATTCCTTACACTTTTGTTCCTGTTTAGCTTACATAATTGTTTTTTAACCATTATTTTATTTTTATCATGAAGAAAAGAAAATACTTTTAAATGATGAGGAAAACTGTTTGTTAAAGATGTTATCTTATGTTTGTTTGATTGTAAACTTCCAATGACAACAAGAAACAAAAACTAAACAGAGCTGCTAACATTAGCCTGAACTCTGTTAGCATTAGCTTCCCAACAACAATTTAATACTACACAGTGGCAACACTAAAATGAAAAAACAGCAGCTACAATAACTGTTAGGAAACTTTATTAAATGAAACATGTAAACCCACAAAATAATGTTGGCAATTAATATCAATATCAGTACTGTACGTGGTAAGCCAGTTAGCTAAACATGCTAGCAACCAGCAACTTATGTTAGGGTTGGAGAACAGTTAAATTTCTTGCGCTTTTACTAAAGTTTTTTGTTTTTAATACAATGACTCAACCCTCCAGACTATGTAAATGCTGAATCTCTTTTATCACAGCCCCTGTGTTTCAAAATGTGGAGATATTAAACTCTATCAAACTTAAAATTCGAAATTTTAAGCTTCAAATCAAAAGCATGAGAAGCCTAGCATGCCTGCTATTACTTGGAGCCCAGGAGTACATTTTGGCAAAGTGAACACTCCTCAAAATAATACAAGGTTTAGTAAACTTCTGAAATTCAATGCTTTAATGGAAAGTAGTCATGTATTAAACTCCCTAATGATACATTGCTATTAATCTTTTCCAGCATCCTCCAGCTCAACTCCTCCGCTCCAACAAGAAAGGTTGGGACATTGCTCCTTAAAAAACCCACGTAATTGCACGGCACTTTTACAGGACCTTATCCAAGATTATACTGCTGCACAAAAACCAGCAGTCTTCTCTCCCACTTCCTTCTTTTTTTCCAAGGCAGCTAAAGGCTAATCTAATTAGAATTAATTATATTAGCCATGGGCTTCAAGGATTTATTTAGGCAGTGTCTCTTTAATCTTTTTTGTTAAACCACAAACCAGTTTCGTATCTACACATGAAGGTTGTTGCTCACTATCAGATATCCGGCCATGGTAGAGTCAGTGTGTGTTTGTGTGTGTGTGTGTGTGTGTGAGAGCTTATGTTTCTGTGAACTTGCATCGGTGCATTTGTCTACATTATGTCTGATGGCGGAGAGATTTCTGTAATTACACCAGCCATCTCTGAGTGACGGAGCCTCTGGGTGCTGCGGTGTCAGCTAACGCCTGGCGCACGACCAGACTTGCAATCTTACTCCGAGTGCTGCAGCCTCGGCCAAGAGGTTACGAACGTGCATCATGATATGAAACCAACGCACCTCCTTCAAGTAAGACATCCACATCTGTCTCCTCTTACTGATGGTAATTAGAGGTCAAGTAGCAGCCTTTAATTTTGAATTTTATACATGAGATTCTGAGCTTTGGGCGTCAACCATCCCATCATCTTATTCACTTAAAAAAACAACACTTATAAGCTCTGTATTTAACATTGCAGCACAGGTGAAAAATGCTGTTTGCAAAGCCAAAATAATCAGAACTCAAGCAACAGATTGGGGCTTATTTGCACTCTTCAAAAAAATCAGTAAAATAACACACAAACTGTGTTTAATTAGCACTTTCTCAGATGTTAAACTGAGTCATCTGCAGCAGAAACAAATAGTATACCAACTGAAAATCGGCAGCTGTTTTGATTATTGATCAACCCTGAAATTCTCTAGTTCCCATTGCTTAAAAATACGCATTTTTTTGTTTTCTTATTCCTCTCTGATAATAAATATTTTGACTTTGGACTGTTAGTTGAATAAATTAAGCAATTTGACATTTTTTTCTTGAATTTTGGGATAGCATTATGTGAATTCTTACCCATTTTCTGATTTTAAGAGACCATTAAGATAAAATAGCTGCATAAATAATAATAAAAAAAAGATCTTAAGGTTCAGCAATAAACACTTGATCCTCTAAAAGCTAAATGTCTGAGCATTTACGACTCATCCCAGCATCAAAAGTCACACAAAATGCAAAACTGAGTAAGTTAGACCAAAGAAGTGATAGTTTCATAAAAATTACAGTTTTCTCAGTTTCTACAGTTAAATTTTCAGCTGTTCAATGTCCATTCAGTATGTGTTAGTCACGACTATTACCATCACCATAGAGGTTATGTTTAAATGTGGTTGCTTAACCTTTGAAGTTTGAACACAATGCAGTTATTAAACACTCTGGGATGTTTGTTTCATGGAAGAACATTTAACATAATCACAGCTGGAACAACACCTTTTACTCAAACTAAGGTGTGGCTATAGAAATGCAATTGCTGGTTTTCACAAAATGTATGCTATGTATGTCATATATTTTCCAGCCGAGGATTACATTCAGCTAGGCAGCACCCGATTTTGACATTTAAATAGCTTTGCGAATGGATTCAGACACATATTGTGTGTTTAAGTAAAAGAAAACTGCTTGTTTAGTTGAAATAATAATAAGCCTCAAAGGCCACATCGCCAGTCAGGCTGTAGCATGTACACTAGATTGTGTCAAAAACCCCATAATGCATTGCTTTGCCTATACAAGATGAGACACCACGCCTGGCTAAAAGGGATGATTCATCCTTTTCATCCCTAAACGTCTCACGATATAATTTACTTTGACTTTTGCGTAAACTATTGAACTATACTTTTAGGACACTGCTGTGGATTTATATCATTTCACCCAGCATGCACTTGGAGCTGTGGGTTCATAATTCATACAAACTGCAAAAAAATACCCACACAGCCCCCAGCAGCAGAGAGCCCACTGGTCTTTAATGATCCACTTGAAGCAGCCATTAACACAGCGGCTGACAGAAGACCCTCGCTTTCAGCCGCCTGACAAGCTCACATATGTGGACATGCAGCGATGATGGAAACAGGCCTTAATTGACACGGCGATGTCATCCTGGTATCATAGAAACAGAAAAAAGGCAGCGGTCTGCAAGCAATGACTTCACTGTCACTTCTCCTGCAGGCTCATTGTCCTAATGTGGGACGGAGCAGAATATCAGTGAGGCTCTGCAGGCCGTTTCTTCATGCTGCCTTCACTGCCCCATATGACAAGTTCACTCTGGGCTTGTATTGATAACCTTGAGTAATCTTCAGTAGTACCGTCCAAATTCATAACTCCATGCAAACTGTATAAAAAAACTTAACTTATTTATTGTTCAATTTATAGATTTTTGTCTGTGCTTACTTTTGAAATTTTGTTTGTCTCTTTGGTCTGAGTTTGCCTTTAATCTGTATCGGGAAGGATTAGTTGTGAAAATTTGTAAAGTCTAAAGCTAAAATAAAGAATTTACTTGAATTAAAAGCTCAATTTAAAATTGACTAATATATATTTAACTATAAGCTTGTTTACAGACAAATTTCACAACATTGCATGCTAAGCTGATCCAATAAAAGACTCTACAATGCAGTGGAAGTTAATTTGAATTTATTAATTGGAGGCATAGTGATTGATTTCCTCTGTTAATTAGTACCAAATTACAATTACTTGGAAATAACGAACCCTTACGTACAACGTTATACATACATTAGTGTTTGTTCCCCTGATAATGTACCAGTTTTTATTTGTCCTGTTTAATTTCAGTATGTTAAGTTACAGATACTCCCCTGCTAGCTGACTGTCTTAACTTTGTTTATGTCAGAAGTCTTCAGTAGCAGTTTATTTAAATTTGTGATTTGTGACTTGATTCGTGTCACTAATTTGATAGATTTGGCTTGCCTTCCTCCTCTTATTGTAAGTGTAACAGGGAAATACAGGTAATCGTGTTCAACATCAATTTAATTAACATTAGAGGTCTTGGCGTTTCCACTCTGACACGATTTGGTCGGACTCCAAATTATATTTAATCTAATTAGATCAGAGTTTGTTCCTGTTGAACTGCAGCAGGTCTGAGGAGTCAACAACAGAATGGAAACGTCCAACTGTGTTCGTAATCAAAGAATGATGGAAAACCAGTGCAGTCAACAAGTACAACCATTACAACAAGCTCATACGTCAGACAACAAGGTCTTGCATATATGCATACTTAGTAGACAAGCAATCATCTACTAAGTATGCTAATTAATTGGCATTGATTTGATAGTACTATTAGTTTATACTGTGACACTAACTCAGAGAAATATCAGGAATAAATTATTGTGACCTTGACGCACATATGTAGCAAAACTGATGAATGGTTTCCTGCAGGTCTGCTGATGAAAAACACTAAACAGATTTTTTAAAGCTTCCAGCTGACATCTATACAAAAAGTCACTGTCCTTTGTGAATGAAACATAAGACTTTTTAAAATATTTTAAGGCTTTTTTTGAGGCAAATGAATTCAATGCTTCCACTGTCATGGACACATTAGGTTCAAAAAGGTTTGTTTTGGAAACAGACATCATATTTTACATGCATTTTATACACATTGATGGTGTCATGTGATATATTGCAGAAATGTTGTTATTCATTTGTGACACTAACAGCTATTTCACCCAGCAAAGAGGTGAATAATTGCTTAATATCTGAGGACTCTTTTCTCTCAATTCCCGAGTTTTTCCATTTTATATTCACATTTATATGCATGAGTTTAAAGCTGAAGCTTCGGTAGCGTGATGTATCGTATCTATACGCCATCTTAAACTTAATGACCTGTCTGTGTGTTTGAGCAACAAGCGGCTCACTTGCATGGAAACCAATATCAGTGACCAAGTCATTTAATCAGGTATCCGCTGCGAAGATAGATTACAGTTAAGACACGACACTAAGAGTAATGCACTATTTGCACTCAGACTTGATAGCTTCTGCTTGTGCTGCTGCCAGCCAGGTTTATAATTAATGACAAGGGAGCTCTGGCATCAATTGCTGAGTATCTCATCCATCCATCCATCCATCCATCTATCCATCCACCCATCCGTCCATCAGCATGCAGATTAGAGGCAGGGCAGAAAACACAACAACACTGATGGTTTTGTACACAAGAATCATGAACATCCACAGATTATTTTAGATTTATGCTGCTAGTGGACAGATTATGCTACAGTAATGCAACAGGATCCAAACCGTATACCATCCTAATCTTTTTATTCAGTGAATTGGGCACAAAAATCACACAGTTTGCTCGCTGCAGTGGAGCTGAAGCATATGACAAACAGACTCCTGTCTAGATGAGACGATGCGAGCATGACAGAGTGGTTGTTTCTGCTAATTTTTTTATGAATGGAAGACAAATATATCTGGGCCAGAAGGACGGGGCTGCTGCTGTCGTTGGTGCGGTAGTGTGAGAGTGTGTGTGTGTGTGTATGTGTGTGTTTGAGCGTTTCAGGGAAAAGATGATGCAATCAGCTTTGGCTGTCTGCTGGGTACCAAGCTAGCAAGAGAGATTAAAAAGAAAGGCTGCTCTCTTCCTGGGATTGGAGTGAGGATGTGATCTCAGAGGAGCCACTAAGAGCCGCAACTTCCTGTCAGGGTGACTGAAGTGGTCGAAAACCGAAGGAAACAGGTAACGTTGCAAGGCTTCTCCTTAAAGCTTCATTTAAACAGGAGTTAAACATGGTTCTGTGGTATATTATGCTATAACCTTATATGTTTTAACACCTCTTCTCTCTTTGTATCTCTTGCTGTGTCCTTATATGGTTTGAAACATCTTCTCTGTGTGCTAACTTGTGTTGCAACATAATGTGGCCTTGAAGTTGAAGTCTTACAGCTTCATCCTGTTTTTGTAGACTCATCCTGTTTTCATGAAATAGACAACTTTCACATGTAGTGTTTGACAGTTGAAGGGTTCAATACATGTAGGGTTGCATGCCTGGTAAGGTGGCGATGTCTCCGCCAGGATTATAAAAGTGAAATGTTTGAGCTGTACGTCAGAGATTCGTATCAGCTTTGAATGCTGTCTCAGGTTGTCCAGAACATCTGATTGATACTGTACTTCTTTGTAATAAACTTTATTATACGCAATCAAGTCAGTGTCAGGGGAGATTCCTTCATCAGCATCTTTACAGCATCACTACAGAAGATACTACAGTTCCTTTACAATTAGCGATAAGGGAGTTTCTGTACAGACAAGACATTAATAATGCAGTGACTAATGATTATTATTCATCATCAGTTAATTTGTACATAATTTATTCACTTAGTCTACTAAAGGTCACAAAAAGCTATTCCCAAAGCTCAAAGTGATGTCTTTTAGTTTCATGTTTAGTCTTTGCCTATTAATTAAAGTATTTTCAGTCTAAATTCCATTAATTCCTATTTCCATCACTGCTGTTGCTCTCTTTAATCATCACCTCAGTATATGAGGATATTCAAATTACTATCATAAGAACAGAGAGAAAAGCAGCAAATTCTAGCTGCAGTTGCTTTTAGCATAAAAGCTCTGAAAAACCGACTGTATGCAACCTCCGAAGCACAAAACAGCCGACAGACACAGTTAAAAACCAGCTGGTGAACATAAAAAAAAGCAGAAAAAAACAACTACAAACTAATCTAAATAAAGTAATGGAGGTCTGAGCTGGAATCATTACATCTCTATACTGTGTGAGCACTGTGTGCGTACAATCAGTGCAGGTTTAGGCAATAAATCTGTGATCAACAAGCAAATAAGGTAGCTTTTATGTTAAAAGTAAATATATGGAGAGACTACATTTCCACGCAGTCAGTAACGACTCGCTAATTAAATACCAGATAAACTGGCCAATTTACTGCCTTTGATCCACCTGCATTCTTCCTCTAATGGCCTTATGGTTCAATTCAAAGCAGCCCTGCCGGTCGCTGCCTTCATCTCCTCCAGGCCAAGACTCCCATGCACTGTGTGACCTGTGTGGAGGAGGGGGTGACTATAAGCTCCCGCTTCTTCGTTTCTGTTCGATTAATCAGCAGGCAAACGAGAGGAAATACCCTGTTAGACGTTTATGCTCAGGTCTGATGGAAAGAAAAGACTTTAAACTATATAGAGGAAGCTATGCATGGCCTTGGCTGCTGGCGGCCTTATTGTCCATGCATGGGAGGCTGGGCGTTCATCCAAAGTGTCCCAGACACAGACAGCAAAGGTTGGGCCACCCTGTCACAGACATCTCTAATGGGGTCCGAGACGAACGTCATTTCAAATTAGCCACACAAGCTAACTCCTTCTAATCCTTTAAAAAAACAAAGTCAAAAGCGAGTCAAAGAGAAGAAATGTAAACTTCTTCGCCTTAAAGCCGCTAAGTGCATAACTGCCAGAGGCACGAGCCGCCTGCAGTCCACTTGTATGGATGTTGATGGAGAATCTCGCTCGTCTCGTGGAGGTGAAGAGTTGTTTGACAGGCTGCTAAAACAAACAGCCGCAGAGAAGAGACTTTTCAACAGCTCAAAATGAGGAACTCTGGGTTTTTGTTGTTCGTGTGTAAAGATTACAAAACAAAGACAAAGGTTCACTTTCACTCTTTTTACCTTTCAACTCAAGCTGAGCTGGTTATTTGTTAATTGATTTGCAACAACGCATGCACATGGACACCTTCTGTGAAATGCTGTCTTAATGATTTAGTGAACATTTCTAACTTCTCCTGATGATGATTTTGAAGTAAAACTAAAATCATGTCACATCTTCATCCTTTTATGCTTTTCTGTTTTCATCCTTCGCAAAAAAAACAACACTTCAAGGAAGTAAAGATAAAATCTGAGGCATTAATTAGCAAAAAACTCAAAGAGGAAATGATTTACGTTGCTCCTAAACTATGAACAAAAGTTTATTTGAAGACCTGATACATGTTTTTTTTCCCAGTGGGAAGGTCTGATCAGGACAGTTATCCCAAATGTATTTAAGTTTCAACTTGTACAAACACAAATTACGGCTTTGGGGGCCACACCTTTTGGATTTACAAACCTGCTGAGTTGCATAAATACTTCAAAATGCGTCACTGTGAAAACCACCTGCACCATCATGTCTCTGGAGAAGCAGCTAACAACTGTAGTAACTGAGAAAGTAATGTCGCAAGAGCTGGCAGCTCATCACACAGCGATACACTCACTTCCCTTTTCACCAGAACTGTCAGCTCACAGGGTCACACAGGCCGCTGAATAAGACAACAGTAGCGAAGTGAAATCTAATCCAGCATCAGCATGGTAATAAACCATATGACTGTGTTCATTTTTACGCACATTTTTTAACTTGCTCTGTCTGACATTGTTCTTTATTTCGCCTTAATCTATGCATTTAATCCCTTTCTCTTCATTAAAAGACTGTGCAATAATTCTATGGAAAGTTATTATAAATTCAATTAGGTTCATTCGATCATGATCTGCACACTTTATCAGGTATCTTACGAGAGGTTTTCAGAGAGTCTCTTCGGTGTGATCCGTTGATTAACAGTGAGTGACTCGCTGCCAGAACGGCCCTCTAAATCCTCTCCATTACCCTCCTGTGACATGCAGTTAAAAGAGCACCCACGTCCGTGTGGGGTTCAATGTCACACAACCCTCTGGAATATTTCCCTCTGCTTACTGAGAGCCAGGAGGCTTACAGGAGCCACAGATGTAGAGGGTGTTGAAAGGTGACTGCTGCTAATTTACAACATCTGCTTGAGCCTTCAAATTAAAAAAAGGATCACGCAAGAGGTTTTGAAAACTGTAACTAAGCTCCATTCAATCCAGCTGGTGGTTTCCAATCAGTTTACAACAGGAAAATCAGTTAGCAGGCTCTAAAAAAAGGGGCTGGGTCTGCAGTAATAGCCTCCTGTTCTTGCTAAAGAGACATCGAGCTCTGTAACTGCTCTGGTACTGGTTTAATTGGCATGATTACAAGGTAATAACAGAAATAATCATCTCGTGGTTCAAACACATGACAAGCAATCAAAGAAGAAGAATTCGTAGCTTCCCGTACTGTCACATTGCAGCAAGGTTGAAGCTTCTTATGTTGCTTGTCAAGTTCTTTCATTAGCAAAAACATTGAATGAGAAAAATGAGGCTCAACTGCTCAGGCAACAGATGAAAGATGTTTTCTTTCTTTTAGACTGATCATAAGAAGCAAAGAGACATATCAAGACATTTTTAAAGACATTTCATGGCACCCAGAGGACGATTCCCAATGACTTTAGTGATATCCTGATTTATTCTAGCGCCGCCATGACGTTTATATTTGTGCTGTTGAGGGAACTTTCTTTACAACCAGTGACAAGTTTGAACTTTGCTTCCTACTAAAGTAGAAACAATGATTGACCAATTACGTAATTCAGTCAGTAAAATGAAAATGAAACACCTACGCTGATCGTCTTTTATGTAATTTTGCAATAAAAATGCAATAAACTCCCTCCTGATGTCTCATTATTCTGTGCTTTTATTTGTAAACTGACATTTTTAAGTTTGTTGTTTAAGTTCTGCTGGACAATAAAAAACATCTGACAAATTCACCTGCTGCTTCAGCTAAAGTCCAAGCACAAAAATTCATGTTTCCTTCCTTCTCTGTAGCGCCATCACCAGGTCAAAAGTTAAATTTTTGCAACCAGATGAATGCAAATATAATAACATTCCCATTAGCCTCAGCTTGTGTTTAATTTTGCACTTTGTTTTTACAGCTAATTAGCAAATAACTGTATGCTAACATGCTAATAACAAAACATAAACATGGTGAACATCATAACCTGTGAATATTAGCCCCTAACATTGTTATCAATATGCTAGCATTTAGCTTAAAGCACTGCTGTGCCACTAAGGCCACCAATCAAACTATATTGTGGCCTTAAGGTTATAAGAACTTACATCTACTGGGAGCTTCCCTTTTTTACTGCCAACAATAAACCAGGTGTTCTCACTACCTCCACCCATCACACACACACACACCCACCCATACACACACCTGCACTGCACTGACTGGCACCACCAAGAATATAAAGAGATTTACATCCTCGCAGCAGCAGTTTATGTGCTGGAGAGAGGGCACGATGCAAATCCCCTCACCCCGATCAAATCTCCCACGCTGCTTTCCCATCATGCCTATGCTCTCACTCACTGTACCACACTCCCTCTGCTATGGAAACACATGGAGGAGGATGACTGGAAAGAGCAGAAACATCTACTTCCCATTTAAAGATTTATAGAGAGCTGCAACAGGAGAGAAATGACGCACATGTGGAAAGCAGAGGTTGAAACACAGAGATAAAGGGTAATAAAGGAGAGGGCTGATGGGAGGGTTGCAGGACCAGTTATGGCTGGAGGTTAAGAGTGCACAGGAGGAGAGGGTGCACACATATATGAAAGACAGGACCTGGAAGACAAAAGAGGGACTTTCTAATCTGCCATGCAGCATTCTTTGTCTTAAAATCCAACAACTTAACTCCTCAGACTTGTTAATGGACACAAAAGCCCCAGCTACTAAAAACAGCAGCCGTATGTGTGAGTTTAAAAGCCATGAAAAGAAGCCAGGTTCGAAAATAAAACACTTTCTGGCAGCATCCATGCAGCTATAAATAAATAAGAGAGTGCACATTCCCGTACATGCGTGCACACTTACCTAACTCTAATCTGAGAACAAAATATAGGTCATCTGGTGATGATAATTAGAGCTCTATTTGTGATCCAAATTTAGAAATTAGCTCAAGACTCTTTTTGCCTCTTATAGCTCAGATTGTGACGAGCTAAATTTATGACCAAAAACACCTTTTAAGGAGGAAAATCTGCTCACAGTTTGCACAAAATCATATGTTGATACTCTACGTTGGACTTTTTCTGAATACAAAGAAGAATCATTGTACTGTGTTTAGATGCAATACCCGTCTTTTCTACATCCTATGGTGATACTTTTTCCTTTCACTGTAGGAGTTGATTCTTGGAACTAAATATGGACACTTTTTCCTCACCACAGTCAATTTATCTGACGAAGATAAACATCTAGTATTGATCTGCTGTGTGAATTATTCATGTTTGTGTCAATAAAATGGAAAAATCAAGTCTGACAGACTATAAACAAGTAAACAGTTCCATCCATCTGTTTTAATTATGTTACATACGACAGGTTGATTACTTAGCTCACAATATATTGATCTGCAAATATTTTGATTAGAAAAGACATTATTAATGCAAAAAGTGCATAATATCTGCCTGCTACAGCTTCTCAAATGTGAGGATCTGTTACTTTTTCTTTTGCTTATAGCACTATAAACTATTTTTAGCTGCAGCTCTACTATCAAGTCTATGATGAGCAAACAATAAATGAAACTCAATGGTTGATTTAGGGTGATTAAATGCTACATATGGAGACACAGGAAGCCCCTGACAAACATAAAGCTTACCGACTAATGAACTTTTAATGCTTTCTATGATAACTTAATCACTGTAAACTAAACTCTGACCAAAGGCTAAAAATATGTAAAGAAACATAAAGTTTTAGGTTTTATTCTTTCAAAATAAAACTAATATTGAATTAGCTTTCCTCTAGAGACATCAATTCCAATTTTGAAGAGATGACTGCCTTTATAACAGCCTAAAAATAGAAAAATATGCATGTATGTGGTGCATGTAGGGATACAGTCATTATCATGAGGATGCATACAAAATGAGATGAGACTGTAAAGCAGGTTAGTCCAACAGTCATGCAAATCATGGGAATTTACTTTCCCTGTTCAAAAATGCAAACGAAGAACAGTTAAAAAAAAAAAAATCCTGTGCATACACTACACATCCTCTCAGATCTGGGGCGTGCGAGGACATTCCCGTTTGAAAGCCAAAGCTTATCTGCCTCAACAGAAAAAAAAAAAAAACACACAAGCCAGCGTCTGATGTGAACACGAGCTGCTGCCCAGTTGCACATTCATGCTCAGGAGAGTCAGCCGGGCATCCTGCCATCTCAATGAGCCCGCTGAGCAAGACCTCATCAGCGAGGAGGTGATTCAAACGGTTCGCCTCCACATGGCAAACCACACATACACACATACACACATATGCACACACACTCACACACACAGAGGAAAAACGCCAGGGCGGTCAGCTCGGCCTTTCCGCTTTGTAATAATGTCTCATTTTTTTGTACATAAACACTGTTATTTATCACTGCGATGGGCTGGAAAACAGTGAAAGCAGCATTAGCGTTTTTATAAATCCGTGCCAAAGCTCTTCTGTCTGTGTCAAAGTAAAACATTGTTGAAATGCAATTTCCGGTATATCTTTCCAACATAAAACGAAATAAGTCTGCAAGTAACGTTTTCTGCAGGGCCATAAATCATCATCTGGTCCACAAAGCGTGAGAAAATATTTCAAAAATGTCTATTTTCATAACATGTCAAGTCAAATGACAGTCAAAATCTAAATTTGTCACAGCAAAGCAGCAAAACCTTTCTACTTCTACTTGAAACTTAAACGCTTAACCACCTATCGAAATAGCAGGGGATTTATTTTCTATGCATTGACAAATCAAGTATCAGACTGATAATGTCTGTTTTAACTACTTCATTAACTGGCAGAGGAAGAGGTTGACATTTGGTATGCTGATATGGGCTTTAGACAGAGAGTAGCAACTGTTTTTGAGTGAAACTGGTATTTAATGGTAACCAATGGAACTAAAATAATCTTGGGCGCTAGATTTAAAGTCCCCTTTAAGTTACAAAGCTAATTAAACTTTCACAATCTGACATTACTTTTGAAGAACTTTACAGTCCCTACCTATGACTTTTCCTTTTGAAATTGATTATTTTTTGTTCAAAAACCCTGAAAAAACTTCCAAGATGTTTAAGGTTACACCATTTTTAATATTCCTCACTACAGTTCACATGAGAAAACACATACACTTAAAATTTGTAGCTGTAGTATAATAATGATCGACTATAACATTTAAAACATCAATTGGTCGATAATTTTTATATCCCGTATTTTAATTATGGAATAGTCATGCTTTTATTTTGAAAGGATTTTCCCTCACTTCCTGTCTTAACGGCGATAATGGCTGCTAGCTTCCCGCCGATGCTCGCACGCTGACTGCGGCTCGAGCTGTCCAGCTGCCCGACGCCCTGCTGTCGGAGGCGGCCACAACTTCGTGCTGACTGCACGCCCTGTCCTTACATAACTACCAGGTTTTAACTGAGAAAAACGAACGAAATTTAAGCCAAAACACTGTGATTTTTTTTACCACCTGGGTGTGTTTGGAGACATTTTCAGCCCCGACGTGTTGATGCTCAGTCCCGCTGCTCCGACCAAACAGCCGACAAAACCAATGAAAGATGCTCCGGCAGCGGCGTGCCACGACAGATCTCTGCCGCCCACAATTCATATTCAGTTCCCGATGAACAAAACCCGCATTGTTTTACGATAATAAAAAATAAAATTTCATAAAATGCTTCCTACCGTTGCCATCGGTTGATGCGGGTGGCTCCTTCCTCTTGCGGGTTTCAGAGAGGCTCTGCGGTGCGGCAGCTGCTGACGCTATGCCTCCTCCCACTGGCCGCCTCTGGGCTCTGGCTGCTGGGATACTTCCACTGTCGAAAATGCCCAGTTCGGCACCGCCGACTACCTGTCTGTCTGCAGACTACCGCAGCTAGATAGACTGCTACTCAAATACGAGTTACTGAGTGGGCAGCGCGCGCGTCACCCCGCCCGTTGGCCCTCCCCTCGTCGTTCTGTCGTATGCAGACCGCGCGTCACGCCATACTCCATTCAAAAATCTGAGAAGTTAACATGGCCCGGTTGATGGTTGGTTGTATAAAAGCGGAAAGAGATATCTTATACTTGAATTGTATGAATATGAAGTTCGGCTTGTGTCAAACACAAATATAAACGTTTTATCTCACTTAAATACAACATGTGACTGATTTATATGACAAAATAGTGTTAAGTTTGACAACTAGCATACCCTTAAAAATTTGCTGTTTCTATTAAAAGTTCTGCCAATGTACGAAGAATCTGACGAGTGAAAAGTGAAATTATGATTAATATCAAGTTTTTAAATCATAAAATAACATTTAAAGAGACCATGTAAGGATAAGAGTGATTTTTTTTCTTTGTATGTCTTCACATAGTTTTTTTTTTTTATGTAGAGGCTCACTGGAATCCAAAATAATGCTTGAAGCCTGTGAATAAACTCTCTCATTTAAAATATACTGTGACATGAAACACTCCCATGTTACTTCAATGACGCAATAAACTTCAAACGTCTCTAAATGTGTTGAAACATTATGCAATTTACCTCCTAGCATAAAAATGATCCATCAATAGCTTTTGAACTGAACTCACTGTTCTTTCTGCAGCAAAATCAGCGTGTTTGAACAGGGACTTTCTACTGACGCCCACATAAAGCATGAAAGCAGATAATTTGCCTCCCTGGCTGCAAAACACTGATATATAATTAAAGTTATTAAGTGCACTGCATCAAATACCACCACATCGGTTATTACATCCAGCCTGTTACCTGGAGGACACTTAAAACTCAAATTGGTGCCATTATTCCACATCTCAGTGCTTTGATTATGACTCACAGTCCATCAGAATTTCACTGCACTTAGCTTAAGGGCACTGACTCTGCTTTTGGCTTCAGCTGTGCAATGAAAATACTGTAATACAATCAACAAAACATATCTCTGTTCAGCTGGAAGAATTTAAAAATCAAGATGACACAACTGTGCACACGGTAGAACAGGTTTAACAAACTGTTCCAAATAACGCTTGTTACTCCTGAGTGTGTGTGCATGTCTGGCTTTTTTTCTAAGCTCAATGCAACTTTAAAAACAGTGTGTAAGAGGAAATAAAGAGCAGGTAGCTTGACTTTGACCCACAAACCTCAAAGTGGCAGACAGGTACAGAACAACCCTTTGCCCCTTCTGGAGGTAATCCTTGTTGTGCAGCAAATTACTGTTGTCACTTATGCGTTTGTTTTCCTCAGAGCCAGGGAAGGTAGTTTAACATGAAAATTAATGGTTGAAACACTGCAGGCCTGTGCAATATTTAATTTATCTTAGATTACTGCACATGGAGCTGTACTTGATCAGGACTTTGTAGAGCCTGTGTTGCTCCCAAATGACTTGATTATTTTCTCTGCAGCTCTCAGAAAATCTAATTACGAGGGAGCAAATCTTCAGTGGAGATGCTGGCAAAGATTTTTTATGTGCAGTACAGAGAGAAGTTCTCTGTGAGGATGGACTCATTGTACTGCGTGTTATCTCCACACTGCAGTACTTTCACTGGCAATATGTTTAGCGTTGATGACATGCATCAGGATGAAGCAATTCAGTGAGGGAGAACACCAGAGACGTTGGCGGAGGAGGTAAAGCACTGCTGTGAAAATCTGAGTCATGCTGTCAATTACATTTATTTGTGAGTGTGTTAGTGTGTGTGTGTGTGTGTGTTTGTGTGTATGTGTGTGTGTTTGGGAGATACATTAGGCCACTGTGAGCTGTCAGATGCAACTGAGATCCAGGGATGCGACTTTTACTGGCAAACAGTCATTTGTGCAGCCTAGATGAACAGTTTCAACTCATAATACTGCAATAGAAAACCCTGTTTGCAGAATATGACTAAAATTTGAGCCCAGCATAAGAATGTGTGAAATATTAAAATAAAAATATTACAATATCGTTGCCTTTGAGTGTGATATAATAAACCTGTCGAAGGTGGTTCTTAAACTCATATGTCTTAGGTGTCTCTTCAGGAGGAGCAGTCTTTTGAGGTCTGCATTAAGCTTGTCGTTCTCCTGGTGGAGATATGAGCTCTGGATTGATTCACCCCTGTGGAGAATACAGGCACCAACCAGCAGCCTCCAGCTGGCTGCATGCAGCCCGACCAGCGCTGCCTCTGCAGGTGAGCTCGTCGTCCAGCTCCTGCATGCTTCACCTTCTTTGTTTCTTTTTCCTGTCTGTTTGCTGCACAGACCTCTGTACACACACTTCATGTTGTACAGATGTTAGATATGTGATAAAATAAATTTTGTTCATAAAAACATGTGGGGCAAAACAGAAGCAAAGTGACACAAACTTAAGGACACAATAATTCAAGTCTTGGGTTTGCTAAAATGTTAAATACCCTCCTTGAATTAGTCTTTAGACATTAACTATAATAACTTTTGCATGTTTTTCTAACATACTGCAACAGGAAGTACTTCAGAAAACCACAATACTGACTAGAGGAAGTGTATATGCACACATGTGATCATATATACACCCATAACAATATTCATAACTGAATAACTTTGAATTAAAATGTGACCTAATATTCTTTAGATTATAAAATCATAACATCACAGTGGATGAAAAAATCCCTTTAACATTTTGTCCGAGGAAACGTCGACTAATAACTTTATGTAAGTTCAACAATTATGAAACCGAGCAGCATAAGAAATTTTGTATGGTCTATACTGACCTCTAGTGGAGACATTAAGAACGTGCACACAAAACATAAAAACCATTAGATTTTTGTCTGCTGACCTAAATACTCTGATGCCCCCATGTGGCCAAATCGGGCATTACAATGATTTTTGTCACAAACCTACACTACTTGGTTTATAATATAAGATGAGCTAATTGTTAACAAATATTAAGATGTTTTTTATTTATTTAAATGTTTTATGCATACATTTGTTTGTCAAAAACCACAAATGCTTCTATAGAGCATCTTTAAGTGATGCATAAAAAGTTAATTAATGATTGATGATACAAAACACTGTATAAGCCTATGATTATAAGCTTAATTTTTTTTAAAAATCACTATCATTGCCATTACTACTGCCTGCAATTCTTATATAGGCTACTTACTTTACAAATATGACAGTAGTATCAATCTTCTCATTTAATTCTTGGCAAAAATAAAGCTAATTGACAAGTTTCTAAAAGTGTCAAACTATTCTTTAAAGTATTATTAAAGCTGCGTTATACTGTGTTATCATTCATTAATTCATTATCAGTTTATACATAAGACAAAGATATCACAGAAAGAGTTATAGTTGTGATACATACCATTAAATAAGTTGCTTAAAAATGTGTTAAACATGCATTTCTTCTGTATCAACTGTTTAATAAAATAATAAATCAATAAATCACACAGCAGCAAGTCCTAAATAAATCTGTCATGTGTCAAGATTTTCTTTTATTTTGACAGCGTTTCAGAATATCATACAGGTAAACAAGATTTTTGCAAAAGTTAATATATCCATAGTGTTGCATTTCATAAAAATAGTTGTTCCA
Organism: Acanthurus lineatus; assembly: GCA_029814665.1. NCBI lineage: Eukaryota > Metazoa > Chordata > Actinopteri > Acanthuriformes > Acanthuridae > Acanthurus > Acanthurus lineatus. Next base: position 13,907,446 of record JAPZDV010000015.1, read on the forward strand.
CTTACAGTCTTTGTGACCATTAATAGTACACTGAGTCATATTTATAGAGATATTTGTTCAGGGTCTACACACTGCTATAACACTACACAGTGATATTGAGCCGCTTGGTTTGGAGTTTATGGTGTAACGCGTGCTGCCATCTCAACACACACGCTTTGCAAAAAAACTCTATTTTTCTTTCCTTTTTTTTTGTTATTTTTGCTTTCTGTAGAAAACTACTTACAATTTGGCTCAATGGAAACAGCTTAGATGTGGAAAGCAGTGAGTTGTGCAAAAGCTGAGCAAAAATATGCAATTTTTTTTTCATTTCTGCTTCAAACAGAAGTCATGAAATAAAGAAGAAAATGAGCAGAACGATACAG
>JAPZDV010000015.1:13907907-13932680 GCA_029814665.1 Acanthurus lineatus
ATGAGCAGAACGATACAGTATGTAGGCAGCATTTGCTACCTTCAGTCTGACAAATGTAAAATTTAGGTCTAGGGCTTTTTCTTTTTTGTGAAAATGTCCCTGCACACCACCTACAAGTGATTGAAGGGCTAGGTCTTTGTGCCTAGCTGATGATTTTCTCCGACATAATAATTCACATCCCAAACCCCTCAGAGTGAGATTGTGCCTTAAAGTCATGCTGCTTATTCCTTGTGTAATTATGGATCACAATGGCAAACATAATGACTTGTCTCCCTTTGCTCTTTTATTCTTTGAGCACTGTTTGCACTTCCCTCAGCAGAGGAAGGAGAACATTTGTTCTGGTATTATGACTCGTGGCTCATTCAGAGGGAGAAATTACCACTTAGAAATTTCACATGTGCTGGCAAAGATTTGCTGATCTCAAAATGGACTTTTTTGTATAAATCCCCACTCCTAACAGAGTTCAGTAATAGCTAGTTACTGTAGCTTGGCGCTGCAGGCCTGTGAAACTACGTTTATGACAAAAATATTAATGACACTCAACCTTTAAAGAGTTTTTAAAGAATAGTGTTTTTTAGCTTTTCAAAAACAAAACCCAAAGGAGCTTGAGTGTAAGGAATGAACTAAAAATGTGTGATTATATGGTTTGATTTGAGCTATCACAACCGTTAGCATATCTGGCTAGCTAATTTACTGGTTAGCTAACATTAGCATATGCTCTTTATTGGATTTGAAGTATGTTACACCAAAGCCAGCCAGCATTACCCAAGATAACATTATGTTTGCCAATTTTAACTGTTAGTCCTCATCCTCATAGACATTTTTCTTTAAAGTTAAAATATAACATTTCTGTCTGAGAAATACAAACAGTCATGTAAGCTAAACAACCAACAGTGCTATGCTAGAATGAAATAACAGTCTGATCTCATATTTTTTATTATCATACCTAAAATACCAGGACTAACTAGCTCTACCTTTCAACACAAGAACAATCCTGTTTCTTTATCTCCATACCCTCTATGTAAAGATGCTAACTTTTTTTTGCCAAAAACTTGCCGCTTTAGCATCTTTTTAGCACAATTTTATGTATGTAGTCATCAAGTTTCTATTCAGGAAATTTTTTTTGTTTTGACTGTTTCTTTTTGTCAAACAAGTCAGCTGGAAACGTTAAAAGATCCAGTTTAAAACTAGCAAATGTAGCTAGCATTAGCTTAATTAGCAAGCTAGCTACAGATGACAGAATCTGCTGCTGACAGTTTTTCATTTTGGCCGGACAAAAAAATGTCAGTGGGCAACTGGAAATGAAAAGCTGCTGTTGTTTATTTCTGTCTGAAACAAAAGAACCCACTCTTTTATAAATTTCTATGAATTCAAAAAATATTAATCTGCCCTCTTAAACTGCTGTGCCAGAACGGAAAGCTTAGCAAACATAGCAACAGTAACTAAGGGGGGCGGGGCTTAGCAAATTGTATGTTGCATCAAAAGGAACACCTGTGCATTTATGTCAAAGCCTTCGAATAGAGTCAAATTTTGGGGCAGGTTTTTCGTAGACTGCAACAAATGAAAATCTAAAGGGAGCTTTGGCATGAAGACGTGCTTCTTAATATCACACAGTGAAGACAGAATCATCTAGAACAAAATCGAATTTAGCAGCAGCTGATAGCGGCTGTGACAGGTGCAACCTCTTCTCAGTCAGTCAGGAAATAATAGAAATGTTTCATCTCCAAATTGAGGGCATTCATTCATTCAGGTTACACGGATTTGACGAATTTAGTTTGGTTTGCGTGCTCCGTGCTGATAACTTGACGACACCATCTCATACGAGCAATTATTCATGGAAATTATTAGTGTCAGACCTCATTAAGAAATCAGTAATGAAAACTACCATGACCCAGAATGAACCACTTGCATGTATAAGGATCATTAGATAGACTAATTTTCATCCACAAGCTTGTGAAATAAATGATATATTCCACCGTATCACACTCGTATATGAAAAAATACTGTTTATTATATATTTCTATATGTAAAGTTGATGTTATATAGCAGCCTGTTTTGAACCCTCCCAAGTGTTTCAGTGTTAAACCTTTGACTTAAAAGCCAATCTCTCTGTCAGTCTAAGGCACTCTGCCCCTCGGTCGGTATCATGCGAGCTCCTTCTCTTAGCGTCCGGCTGGACACCACCGTCGCGGATTGCTTTGTTCGTTAAGCACAGAAATGAGAAAAAATGGATTGACACGACACCCTCGCCGAAGCTGGGTTGATTCAAGCGCAAACAGACCGTGCAGCCAACCACAGCAGGCCCGCCGAGACCCCAAAACTGCGATCGCAGGGGCCCAACGGGAGTGTGGGAGAGGGAGAAGTCGGTGTGGTGAAAAGTTCTCGCCCATGACGCGCCGTCGAGCTCGTCCAAGCATGGACTAGAATTTCCATCGACTCAACTAAGGGTTCTGTTCACTTAAAGATGATCTTATTTACAAAATGATCCCACATATTTTATATTCATTATAATATATCTATGTCTATAATCATCTGATAGATTATTCAAGACAGATTCAGGCCCCATACAGTCTCTGTTAAGGCAAAGTTCTGTTGAGTAGGTTTCATCTCCGCTGTCGCTCTTTGTCCCATTCGCTCTCATCAAAAAACAAAAAAAACAGGCAAACCTTTCTTTTTTTAAACATTCCAGTTCATAAAACAGACTCCATTGTGAAGAGATATAAAAAAAAATCCAAAGGAAACCAACAGTTTCTTCCTGTCAGTTGTTTATATTTGCATGTTTGTCCCCCTGGTTCTGCTCGGGAATAAAAACTCCAAATAAGAGTTCTTTAAAGTTTGTTTCCCTCCCCAAAAATGATTTCCTCGCCACGCTACACACACATTCTACTTGCTCTTCAATTTTTCTTTAAAAGTGGATGATTTTCCAGTTCTTAAGGTGGTGGGTGTAAAATATTTTTCCAAAATAATTTAGAGTACAGTATCATAAATAAAACTATAAAAACACGTGGTCCAGATCACCCTGCGCCCCCCTTGGTTTGACTCAGTGGTCTATGGGAGAATGGGTTCGAGAAGAGGGGGGGGTAATAAAGGAGCACAGGAAGGTGTTAGGATGGTGGTTTTCATCCAGATGGGGTGGTTTAGTTCAGAGGAGTGTGGCCACTTGTGTTCAGCTGGAGCCGCGGTGTTATCTGCTCAGCGTGGACGTGCCTGTGCGCAGTGTGCTGGGCAGCTTGTCCGATCCAGGGATCTTCCAAGGCCCGGGAGAGACCGTGGCCTTCCTCCCTGCTGTGCTGCCGCCGCCGCCGCTGGTGGTGCTCTTGTTGGCCAGGCTGGACCGGCTCTCTCCCAGGCCCCTGTCCGCTTCCCTGGGCCTGGGGATGCTGTGCTCCGACTCCCCCTGCTGCTGCAGCTGCTGCCCGCCACCGTAACGATCCATATCCTCCCTGCTGTTCCCGTTGGTGTGCGGGAGCTTGGAGATGCCGGGAGATTTGGTGGATTCTCTGTTTTCCCCAATGTTCCTCTCCTTGGACCTCCCTCTGGTGCTCCTGGAAGGTTTAGGCTCCCCGCTATGCCCCTCCTTGCCCCCTTCCCCCTCAGTAGTGGGCTGCACCCTGTGCCCCTTGTGGGTGGACCTGCCACCCTCCTTCTTGGCTCTGCCGCTCCCGCTGGTTGTAGCCGTTCTCCTCCCCTGGCTGTTCGGATCTGGATTTAGCAGCTCGGCCTTCTGGGGGCTCTTCGAACGCTCCTTCCTGCTGTCTCCTGCCACCGTGTCTCGAAGGACGTCCAGAGGCGGCAGGTGAGGTGGGTCGGGGGCCGGGGCCAGATGAGATGAAGGCGATGGCATGGAAAGGCTGTCGATAGGAGGGGCTACTTCCGACAGACTTGGGGAGGCTGAAGGGCGAGCATCCCATGGGGCGGCATTATCTGGAACACACATACACACAGTCAGTATCGTGGAAAAAAAAATCACACACACACACTCTCACACACACACACACACACACTTTGCTTAAAAGCTTGCACACATGCCACTGCAGAAGCAAACACTAAATCAAAACAGAAAAACAAACAAACACAGCAATCGTTCCTATTCTACAAGCTAAAAGCATTAAAGGAAATATCAGAGCGGCGCTACGAGCTGCTTCCCAACGTGTCACAGGGCAACTCTACTTTTAGACAACATCAATCTGCCTCCCATAGCTCTCTTTAAAGCCTCGGCCAATCTAAAACCTTGGCGGAAAATCGAAAACAGGTTTAATGAAATGGATGATGTGCCCAGTAGGGTTTTGCTTTAGCGAGAATGAAACCCTCAGGGGCAGAGTGCCTCTCTCTCTCTTAAGCCTCGAGAAGAAGTCTGTATCCAGTGCAGCTGCTGCAGTGAATCTACAGTGTGCTCCTCCACGGCTCTCCACTCTCACGGACTGTTAGCTCCCGTTTCTGCACCGATGAGTCTCGGTCCCTCGACCATCAGTCATTTTCAGTGGGCAAGGCAGGGGGCAGAGGCTAGGCTAGCTACACCGGCGCCATGAGGCCCAATTATAAGCAGCCTCTCATGCCAGGTTGCAGGATATTAGATCCCGGACTAAGAGGGAGAGAGACTGTCTGGTCATTTCTGAGAATGCTGGGACGTCACAGGCTTTTACCTGCAGTACGTCAGGTACAACAATGTCACATTAAAGGCTCTATGTGAACTCGTTTGTTTATGTTGGACTAAGGAAACCATTCGTTATCCCATGCTGTGTTAAACCCCGTTGTTGGCTCTCTTACAGTGCTGGTCTGCTAACATTTTAGCTGACTCACCACAACACAAACTATAATATTAACTTTTTTGTTCTGTGTGAGACAGGAAATAAAATAATCAGGACTACACTTAAAATGTTGGAATTTCACTTCTTTAACCCGCAACAAGTAATTTTATGTCCACTTGGGGGCAGCAGAGGCGAGCTTTGACAAAACACGGAAATATTATCACCTTTTAAGTTCAAGGGGTGAGCTTTTTAGCTGAAACTTGGCTGTTTACAGGGAGGGGGAAGCATTAGCATTCATTTGGAGTCATTTTTATTTCCAGCAGACAAACTGGAGTCAAGAATTAATTTGCCTTTTAACTCTGTTTTGGTCTTTTCTAACCTTGCCTGGTTTGGTGCTATACAGGTTGTGAAGTGTGCTTTTAGAGCTTTAAAGCTGAAATCAGTTGCTGTGGCAGAAAAAAAGGGATTTCTAATCATTCCTAAACCTAAAACCATAAAAATCATACAGATTTTAATAAATTTACACACTGATATGTGAAGATATTTATTTTTAAAATGAAGAAGAAGGGCGATGCAGGCTAAATAGTTTGTTACTGTTTTGTTACTGTTTTCATCTCTGAGCACATTAGACATTAATTACATAATGTTGTTCTTTAGTTTGCTGCATTGGCCCTTCAATTTAAGTATTAAAAAGCTTCTGCTCCCATGTTTGTTTTCAGAGGATTTGTAATGATCAGGACTTTGATAAATATGTGCCCTGGAGGTTCAGATCTAACGCAAGACAGAGGCAGAAAAACACACTGAATGCTAAACACACAATAAAACTCATGCACATGCTCGAACCCATATGTTTTAATTTAAACCCTGCACTGCTTATATTATTAATTTTTTGTTCTTCAGTTTGTGTTCAGCTGTTCCTAAAAAGCACACAAGAACCTGGAACAAAAATAACATGCTCCTTTGAACGTCAGTATGTTAATGTTTTTAAATAGCCAAATTAATCAGCGTAGATGATTTGCATAACCTTCCAGTATGCAAATAAAGTGCCTGCAAACTACGAGCGATGAAATGCTAAATCGAGCCCACACAAAAACGAACATGTGGGCTGAAACGCTGCTTCTGCTCTCAGGCATCGGGGGAAATCAGATGGAGGACAAAAGAAACTCTAATGATGGAGGACTGTGTCTTCTGTCTGACCACAGTAAGACTCCCTGTGTGTTTACTTCAAGGCTGTAGAGAAACCTCAAGGCAAGTATGACAAAGACTCTCCACACTGAGATTAAATCACTGGCTGGAAAGGGACAGACGACATCACCCTTTATTTTCTGTGTTTAAGTGCTGAAGGTTGACCGATGAGGCCAAACGCTATTCAATATGCATCACTTGGAGGGACTTTAAAGCCGCCATGTTCCCCCTAAAACTGCTCTCTCTCTTGTGGGAGGATGCGGAAAAGTGAGCGTCATGCTGGTGCAGAAGCCCCAGGAGTGACTGTCACATTGGAGTTTTATTACCCGCAGTGTCAGAGGAATAAATGTCCCCTTCCAGGCTCGATTCATGCTGCGCCGCGATTTCACTGGGTAAATAATCCACTGAAATATTTCACGTTCATCTCCTCTGGCTGACCCGCGGTAAATGCTCATATTGCTGTATTTGAGAGCCTGTAGGTAGCTTCTGGCTGCCCATTCATCATTAGGTCAGGGGGAAAAGTTATAATCACTAATTTGAAACCTCCTGAAGCTCAAAGGGGCTATTCGTCGATTATTCTAAAAGCCAAAACAAAACCCTTAATATTTACAGATATAAAAAAAAAAAGCGTCTTGAACAGGTGGTTACAGCGACAAAACAACACACAAAACCACAGCATATAAATCCAGAGGTTAAGTGAAGAGAAAAAAAACATTCGTATGGTCACAAACCGTGTCTTTAGAGTGGCCCATTAGGAAGAAATAGGGGGAGCCATGCTTGTCACTTTTCATGCACATGGAGAGACTGGAAGATACCATTCCTATAGAAGGGGAAGTAACAACCTAGACCAATCAATTAGTGATAGGTCACTGAAATGGACAGAAGATAAACTAATGTTAGTCAAGATAGAAGAGAAAAAATATTAGTTGTTTTCTTTTTACAAAGTGAAATACAGAACACAGTGAGAGCAGAGTCGATAAAGACAGAAGATATAACATGAATACAGATGCATGCTAGAACATTGTTATCAAGAGTTAAAGTGATCAAACAGTGAAAAGAGAAAACAGTCTGAGAGTTAAAAGAGAGTTGAAAAATGAGACTGAAGGGAAGGACAGTTGTGTTTTTGGGATGGAGGTCTGGGATACTTACCGTACTCTGGGACCTGCCCGGTGCCCCTCTTCAGGAGGAGACGCACACGCCGGCCCCCAGACTTGATCAGCTCGATGGCCCTGGCGTGGGTCATGTCCCGGGTGCTCTCTCCGTTGATCTCAATGATTTGGTCCCCAACCTGGATGTCAGGGAGTGTGTGACAGAGAGGAAAAGAGGCTGTAAACATCCTGATTCCACATGATTCAACAATATTTTTGACAACATTGTGCTTCAGGCTTTGTAGCAACAGTTTGAAGAAGACTTGTTCCTGTTTTGTTTGACATTATCACCTCCCTGTAGGCACAAATTCAGATCCACAAGGGAAACTTTTCCACTTTTGTGTGAAAAAACTTGCTTAACTTCCAACTCCATCTGCCCCTTTTGGATAAACATAAGTTCCTGACCTCAGTGATGTTTTTACATCAAATCTCTGCAACTAGGTTGTAGAAAACCTTCCAGGAGAAATGGAGGCCACAAAAAGTCTTCATAGGCAAAGAAATGTACATTTATTGACAAATATTGTACATGAATAAACTTTTAATAAAGGCCTTACAGCTGCTTATAATGACATTTAATAAATATGTTTATATATTGCTTCTAAATGTCACATTGTGTTCTAATAATATGCTATTTCAACCACAGGAATTTTGCTAACATCTTCTGAGAGGAGGACAGAAATCGTTAAGCTGCTGAAAACTTCATAAACTTCAGTAGATTTAACAAGCTCTGGATCAGAACTGAAGCCATGTTTATAGATTTTAAAGTTCTGTTAAAGTTTTTTGACCAGTTAGCGTGAAGCATGCGGCAGAAACAGACATTTAACAAACTCTGACTATATTTCGTTTAATCCACTTGGGGAATAATGAAGCTTGTAAACAACTTTCAATCACAGACTGACACGTTTGTGTATGTTCAGCGTCTGAGGACGTTTGCGAGGTGTGAACTCTAGAAATAATTTATTTAAATGCGACAGTAGGTGCCGTATTGTGGACATAAACGCGCTGGCCAAGTTCACAAAGGCAAAAATAACAGTGGAAAACTAATGAAGGTGTTTGCACACCTAAGATTGAGTCGGTTATGATGTGGCAGGTTTGCAAATGAGCGCACTACATAAGAAATTGAGTATTAACAAGCTTCTTTTATTCTGGACGGCGGTGATTTATAAGGATCACTATGGATCTATTATTCATTGGTTTCTCTAAGCATTAATAAGCATTACCAGCCATGAACCAGTGTAATTAATTTCGGTGGTAATTTCGACATGTCATTTGGACGGAATGATGGTGGATTCCTTCTCGTGGGGCCTCTGAAGAACAAACCAGGACGCTCTGATAAATGCCAATAACCTGCCCGTTTAAAACAACCATAACTGCAGCCGCTCAGCTCTCAGTTAACGTGAGTATCAGCTGAACTATGTCTCTTTTATTGTGACAACTTCCTGATGTACAGGCAGACGGGTCAAACATCAGTCCTTTGCAGCCCTTCAACAGACGACTCCGGGGTTGACTAATGGGGGAGGATTCATGAGGAACGGGACAAAACATGCCACCCAATTACGCTAACAAATGGAGAAGTCCTCCGGTAATGGCCGGGGTAATTTGAAAGTCAGGAGCGGACCGGAGCAGAGAGGGGGGAGTCATTAGGTGTCATTACAGTGGTCTGAAGAGAGGTGGGAGCAAAGACGGCTCGCTCATTAATCCTCACCTCCTCAAGGCAGACGAGTGCGATCTCCATTTTCAACTTAAATAAAGAGGGAGCTGAAGTTGTGTGATGCTTGAGCGCGGCCAGGTGGGAATAAAGCAGGAGTTTCTTTTATTGTACCCGACGCCCACGCACGACTTCGTCTCCCGCTGCAGGTTCAAAGCTCAGAGAGAAGACGAAATGTGCTGAATGATTATCTGTAATAACTAATCACTTCACACAATTTACTTAAAAGCATCTGTGCTGCCACTTGAAGCTAAAAAAGAGCTTGTTAGAAATATGTTAGCGCTCCTTGTTGCTGATTAGTTTGTGGCTTCGAGGGTCAAAATAGATCTTTTTTTTGAGTCCTTTTTTGAGGAAGACAAAGTGTCTTTTCGGGAGGCTTACATTAAAAACTTCAGAGACGCTGCAGGGAGCCACAGTGCAAGTGGGGCTTTTGGTCTCTGCGCCCTAAAACGTGTCAAAGCGCCGCTCAAATCCAAAGTGACAGGCATGTCCAAAGCTTTTTAACCAGAGTCTCACATTTACTTAAGTCAAATGCAAATTGATTCCTCTCTGCACTCTGCGGTATGGATCGAGGATTGTTGGAAGAGGGATCAAAGCGTTCTCTGCACCTTGTTCTCCGAAATCTATTCAGCAGCACAGTGCCGGCTTGATTTCAAAATCCTGCCGGCAGTTTGACTGTCTGGCCATTTATTTCAGACGAATCAGACTCAGCAGGAGGAAATTAACAAAGTACTGTACATTTACTTTATAACATTTACCCTCTTAGTGGAATTTTCCTCAAATGAAAAGCTTTAAACTGAAATTTAAGGCCAAATGCATGAACGAGGTTAATCTAATGAAGCTAACAAAGTGTGGCATGTCCAAAAAAGACACAATTTAAACATTTAAATCTTTATAAGTTGTGCTTAAAGGCTTTAAAAAAGCGTCAGTGCATCACAGATGGTCTGTAGATGTGAACAGGTTGTGTAAAGTTTTGAAGGGAGTCAGTAGTCCCATCTGATGCTTCTTTACACTCGTGCTTCTTCACATTTCAGAGAGAATTACTGCAATTTTTTTACTCCCCTGAGTTTATCTGACAGCTTTAGTTTCGTCACTTTGTTAAACTAAACCAGCTTTTTCAACACTCTTAGTTTGTGACCTTTGACAAGAAAAACTGTTTGGGAAAGAAGTTAGCGCTGAGCTCTGTAGCCTCTTCAACTCAGAGGTTCAAGGTTATATTAGCCTTAAATTAATCCCAGCGGTAGTTTTACTTTCAATACTTTCAATACAATAAGTTTTGATGATGCAGTTTTACTTATGGAGCTAAATTAAGCATTTTTTACATGTAAAAGAGCATTTTTAGATTATTGTGTTGGTACTTTTCTTAAGTAAAAGATCTAAATAAATCTTTTTAACACTCATCAGACTTCACAGCAGCTTGTTTGCTCTCCTGAAGCTCAGTGGGGATTCCCTCCATCTCGTCCACCTGCCCCACTGGCCTCCATCGACTACACCAACGAGGAGGAAAAGTAATGCCTCCCCCGGGGGCATTTTGCACAAATTATCTTTGACGGGTTCATTACAGATAAGGAATGTAGAGCAGACTGAGGCTATCAGCCCCAGACGTAAAGATCAGAGAACATGCAGGAGAAGAAAAAGAGAGGAGAAATGAGGAGGTCAAGGAAGACGTGTTGGATTCAGGATTAACTGACTGAAAAACAGAGAAAAGCTCGCCAGCAGCAAAGCACACCGCGGAGCAAATGAGGTGAAATTTACACACCGGCAGTCGAGTAAATTCCACAGTGTTATTTATCACATCTCTCTGAATTCAAATATAATTTCTGAAATATATGTGCTCTCTCAGATCGAGCAGCACTGAAGAAACTAGAGCTAAAGGGAGAATTTGTAGCTGTGCAAACATTAAAGTACAATATGATTTTTCCTGCTTAAATCTTATGAATATTATCTTTTACTCTTGTTTGTCTTATTAGAAAACAGATGATTCTTTGATTCTTGGGAACTTGGAAAGGAGACAAATTTCTCAAAAACTCAGTATTACAAAAAGGACAAACCACTTCTGAGTTACTTTGACAGATTTTTTTTTATCCAGCTCTGAAAAGTTGCTGTTGCAGCTTTGATAACATCAGATAATTACAGCGAGCGTCTGCCATGTAATCCAGAGAGACACAGAGGCAGCTTAACCTTTAAAGTAGGTGGAGTGGCTTTCCTAAAGGAAATTACATCATCAAACATACCCTCATCCTCCCGTTGCGGATGGCCGGTCCGTCCTCTGCCAGCCGCAGGACGAACAGGTCCATCTTATACTCCCGCCCTCCTCGGATGCTGAAACCGAAGCCTTTCACACTTTTCTCCAGCTCCACCGTGAAGAAGTCAAAGTCCTGTGCGAGCTGAGACAAGCACAGATCAGAACTGATTAGATTCAGTTTTATCGGAGGAGAAAATGGGCCACCACAGCAGAAAAATAGTCTCAGGGCTCAGCAAAGACAAATGCATGCATAAAAATGGAGCAAATGCAAAGTAAACAAAACACAGCTAACAGTTTTATTATATACACACCATATATTATATATGGCATTTAGACGTAAACAGATAAAATGCTGAAGAGGCGAGTATTTTCAATATTTTTTAAGCTTCCTGACATATAACTCAAAAAACAAATGCCACCAAAGGACAAGATGAAACATAAGAACTAATACAAGTCAATACAAGACAAGCCTTCTCTGAAAATACAGTTTTACACAGATGCAGTTTTTAATTCACTTTTTTTTTCCTTCAAGTTTCCATTCCTGACAAGAAACTAGAATTTATTCAGGTAGACACCGTCTGCTTTAGGCAGAGTTGCATTATACATCAAAGCAAACACAAGAACTGCAGTATAATCTGGAGTAAAAACTATGAATATATCTAAATGTCTGCAAAAAAAGTAAGTATATGAATGAATCAGTGTTATATCTGCAAAATCAGTAAAAGCTTTTACAGAAGCTCTTAAAATTTATAGAATTTTGGTTAACATCAGCTACAGGAGTCATAAAAACACGCCACATCCTGAAACTGACCTGGAAAAGGAGTGGTTTCCACCAGAATTCATCGAAATTTGTGACAGACTATATTATGACAAGATCAGAGGCCGACTGATAACGTCGGCATAAGTGTGATATGATCACAGATGTAATATGGGCAGAAATGATGGATGGCAAAGTGACATGCAGTGCAGAAATATAAAAAAAAATGTGGTAATTTAGAAACACTGTCACTATTACATAGCCATTTTTCAGTAGAGAGAACTGAGGAGGTTTTATTTGGTTATAAAATGCCCCAGTTTGCCCAAATCCTGGTGACATTTCTTCAATAGCCTGTTTTCAAGCAGTTTTAATCCACTTTTTGCCACTTGAGGGCAGCAAAACAAGCTGTTACCACCATATTAACATATTACTGCTCTGTTATCTTTAGCAAACAGTTGAGTCTTTACAAATTAGAAACATTAACATTCATTTCACATGTTTCTGTTTTTTTTGATTACTCGTATTGGAAACATCCTTACTTGAACTGGTGGCATCCTGTACTCTGGGATGGTGAACTGCCTGGCGTCGGTAGCTAGCTGTCTGTAGTCCAGCAGTGGTGGGTGTCTGTAGTCCAACGTGGGCGGCTGCCTGTAGTCGGCCACAGGAGGGTGCCGGTAGTCCACCGGCGGCTGTCTGTAATCTGTGAACGGCGGCTGCCTGATGTCTGGCTTCACATCCTGCCTCGCCTTCACCTCTGACCTGTAACTAACAGACCAATCAGGATGAAGAAAGCACTTCCAGGAAGTATTTCCATTACTGTCATTATAACCTTCAGACACACCGTTTTTACTTGTGAGCCGTGTTTCGTTGCACTTAGCGTGCTGTGAAAATGAGGCTCTCTGACAGAGATGACTTGTTTTTGGTGCGCACTGACAACCATAAAACAAGACTTCAGTGAGGAAATTAAACTGTTTTTCCTCACACATCACATAAAATGTTAATAATAAAAACAAGTTCTCTCAGTGGCCGGTGATGCTTCCTACAAAGAGATTTGAATACCGCTCAAAGCGGAGGGGAAAGGCAGTGACATCGTAGATTTTGGACCCCTCTAGTTCTTGGTAAAATATTCAACAGATCTCCATAAAGAAGCAATTCATGTAAATAATTTAACAGTCCATAAGAGTTAAGTGATGTTATACAACAAACTGGTGAGAGAGAGAGAGAGGAATAAAAAGAGGAGATAGTGATTTAGAGAAAGACAACATTAGTGAGAAAAAAAGAAGGAGAAGGTAGAAGAAACTATAATAAGAAATAAAGAGAATAAAAAAAGTGAGAAAGGTAAAGAGAATATGTGACTCAGTCATACCTGAATCCTCAGAGGAACAGTGTTTTGCCCCAGAGGCAGATAGAGGGGCTGGTCTATAAAAATGCTTCAGCGCATCAGAAAATCAAGACGGCTGCACATTTGACGAAGTAGCAGCTTTCATTAAAACTGTTTACTGCCGCTCTGAGACGAACTCGTCGTGCTCTGTAACCTAAAAAAATCACCTAAACGGCATCTTACCTGCTCTCGTGGGTGTAGGTCTGAGGTGGAGGGGCGGGCAGCTGGGTCACAGGGCTCTGGTGGGGCACAGGGTTGGGCTGGCCGACGGAGGCGTTGGGCTCCGTCGGCGGTGGGTTGGGCTGCGAGGGGGCGGAGCTCGGCTGGGTCTTCGGGCTGTGCTGCTGAGCCATGGGGCTCTGCTTCTCCGAGCTGGGGGCTGACGGGGGATTGCTGATCTCTGGGGTTCAAAGAGAGGGACAAATTGAATCACAGCATGTACTGTTGAGATTTATTTAATCAAGTAAAAGTCTTCTGTGATGCTTGAAGCTTTGTTAATTGATTCTTCGGCACGTGAGGAGGCAGTTAGCGATCCGTTAACACAACACTGACAAGCTATCACCTCAAACAGTTGATGTAACAAACATGTTAGCAAACTGTTTTCTATTTATAGACATGAAATCCAATTAGTGTTCCTCTAGAAACAAGTTTCTATCCACCTGGTAAAAGCAGATCGACTGTATCTAATCTCAGTTTGCTTTTAGCTCCACTTTCATCACCTCCTGAGGAAAGTTTTTGGCTCCTAAGCTGCTAAATGCTACGAACTGTTCGCCAGCTAGTTGCTAACTTCATCTAATGTCTGTCAGCTTTTTTGTTAAAAACAGAAGCCCAGTGTTACAGAGTAGAAAAATGTACTAAAATAGTACCTGAAAAACCAAGACAAGTTTAGAAGAAAACAATGAAATTTCAAACTAATAAGGTAAATTTGTATGTGAACAACGTTTATTTACACATCAAGTAGCTACAAAGCCACGTTAGCTTTTATTTGGACTCGTGCTTTTGGAGACCTGGAGGTTCCAAAGATGATTTTCAGATGATATTTTAATAAATCTGGCATCACTGATGCTGATTTTTGCTGGGTTTTCTATCAGGCTGCTCCTTCACTGCTTTTGTCGGCATTTTGTCGCATTTGTTGGCACGTTACCGCCACCAACAGTGAATCACAGAAACAGCGTGCGACCTGCAGCAGGATGTAAATCGCACTACTTTCATGCACAATGCAAACAAAACAGAGACTCATTTAAACACTATGACGCCACTAATAGTTATCTTTAATGTTGCTCTAAATAACAAGGTCATAAATGAATATAAATGCCAAAGCAAACAAAAGAAAAAATGACTCTAGCTAAGGAGGCGAACTAGCCATTATTATCATTTAATGAAAGCAACACAGCGTTGTCCATCTTTCAGTGAATATTGAAAATCATTCCACAGCCTTAAGACAGTCTTGTTTGTTCAAGTATTTTCAAGACAGTTATTTGCTCTAATTGACCAGGTTCAGGTCTCATTGGGATTCTCTTGCTGCAAACAAGAAGAAAAACTAGGAAACTTAAAATAACACACTTTTTTCAGTCATATAGTAATTGTGCATTCTTCAAAACTGAAACCTCATTAAGAGATAGCAGCTCCGCTTGAGCTTTTGCATGCAAAAGTGTTTGCAGTGAAGAGAATTTGCAGACCTGCGAAAAACAACTCATGAATATAACAAGCAGCCGTAAATCTGCAAAGAATCACATTCAGACTACAACTTGCACTTAATGAAGCCAAATCAGTCACTGTCATAAATCATTATCTTTAGTGTGAAGTCCTCGTTTATCACATCAGGTGCTGCGTGAGTGTGTGTGTGTGTGTGTGTCCACGTGTGTCTCTCACCTTCCTGCGGTATGATCCTCAGGGTCACGCTGAGGCCAGCATCCTTGATCAACTTAACGATGTCGGCGTGCGGCATGTTGACGATGGACTGGCTGTTCACAGCCAGTATCCTGTCTCCCACCTTCAGCTTCCCGCAGCGGTCGGCCGGACTGCCCTCGATGATGCGGCCAATTTTATGGGGCACAGCTGTTGGAGGAATTGAAACACAACACGCCGCAGGTAAAAGATGCGCTCTGATTGCAGCTGCAGATTGGAGGATTACGCCTGTCTGTGCTCACACACCACTCACTCACTCACTGACTGACTGAATATGTCTCTGTCTTTCTCGTTTCGCTGTTCACCCCAGGCTTACGTAAGGCATCCAGGGTTTTTTTTTTTTCTCTTTCTTTTTTTTGCATGTGTGTGGGCGATGCACTGATGCTCACGGCGGCGTAGCAGGGATGTGTGTGAGTGACGTATCGTGGGAGGGCATGTATAATTGAGGAGATAGAACGAGAGGCGCTTCACGTTTTATTGAGCCGTGACCTCTTCTTATACTTAAGTTTGGCACTTATCTTGACACCGTATTGAGTGGACCTGGTAGTTTATGTGTCTAAGAGCTTCCACACAAGGTTTAGCACTTGTTTTTGCAGAGTACAGGATGACTGATGATGCATGCACTTCACTCCATAAATCACCACTAGAACAATCACTGGACTCACTGTTGGTGGCGACCGCCTCGGGCCGGTTGAGCGAGCTGATGATGACGAAGCCGAAGCCCTCGCTCTCCTTTCGATTGATGATGACGTCGCTGGGTTGTGTGCTGGGGGTCGACGTCCTGTCTGAGGGGGCGCTGGTGCTGCCCATGCTGGCGTTGGGTGCCTGGGTTGTGGTGTTGCTGTTGCCATATGTGAAGTCGCTGCGGGGCGAGCTGTGCTGCGTGGAGACAGAGCCGGGGCTGCGTCCGTTCTCTGGACAGGACTCACCTGTAGGGGGCAGCAGAGAGCTCAGCAGACATGTACACAAAGAGAGAAGCATTTACAAGTCAATTTTTGCAGCTTTGATCCTGAGTTATTTTTAAGAACGAAATCTCTCCCTTTTATTTCTCTTGTAAAATGTTTTCATATGATTATGTTTCATTTCAAATTAATGCAAAATTTAGTAAATCAAGTGTAATTTTGTGTGACCAGCTAACACGCTGCATGCGGGTCATGCTAGCCAGCAGAGCAGTATTATAAGCTATGGTGTGTGTGTGGATATCATCAGGTATTAACTAAGTATTTTCTAAGAAACGAGATCACAGGTAAGCAAGGTGTGGGCGGAGCCAATCACCCCTCCACAGCTCCCTATTGGGCTGTATTTGCTAAACTTCACCCAGTTATTCAAATGAGAACAATGCCCAAATCTTTAACAATGTGATGGAGTTAAAAATATGGGCCCCTGTGAAATTTAAGCAGGAAAGTTGCAGAAATGTAGCATGAGATACTGACGCACCACAGATGTAAACTTTAATACATAGCTTGGTTGAATTCACCCTCTTTTGCTGAAAACATCTAATTGGTGGACAAACACAAGCAGCATTTTTAGGACATCAAATGCAACCTGTCAATTACTGCATCCTCTTTAGTGACTTAAGCAAGTTCAGGTTGCTGACATTCTGTTCCTGCTGTGTTAAATAGAAAAAGAGTTAAAAATGTTCTACATAATTGCTCTGCAAGAATCTAAAGATAATTCTGCATGTGCAAAAACAATTAATTTCACAGGCAAATGTACTTGTCCCTCGCAAACACAAGACAGCAAAAAAACAAAACCGAAAAGCGAAAGCAACTGACACAACGTGTTAAAACACATCATTAAAATGCAGCATCGTGTCAATCCAGCCAAAGCGAAAACAGCTTCTTACACCTCGAGCTTTTTTTGTGTGAGGAATCAAACCTTATGTTGTTGTTTTGATAGCTCACCGACAAGCAGTGTTATGTTTTTCTGGAGCCAAACAGCTGGAAATTGAAACTGTGACTCCAATTTGCTGAAATGATGTTACTGAGATCTGATGCCGGTAAAAGGTTCACAGCCACATGTTGTAATTCTTAACAGGAGTGGAGAAAAATGGTCAGAAAAATAAAATTACAGCCTTGTGGTTGTATGTAAGCATCCATATCTCTCAGGACTCGTATATGTTGTGAAGGTTAAAGCTATATTGCCATGTATGATTTCAGTGAATAGTTTCCAGGGAGACACATGCTGTTCTTCACCATTTAAAGGCTATTTCTTGTTTAGAGGACTGATTGAGAGCATCATCACATGGTGCAACAACAATCACCTCAAGCTCAATATGAGTATAAAATCAATAAGGTTGTGGTGGACTACAAATAAAATACGTTGGATGCTGTTGCAAAGAAGCTACAGAATCTAAACTGTGGATGCTTCACATTTTTAAATGTGGGCAGCAAAGATTATCGTCACCACATGAGTAGCAAACCAAACTTGGAATAAGATCACGATCTTCTGAATTATGGCATAAAAGTGTTTTTGTCGAACTTCATGATTTCACAGTGAAGCTGAAAATGTCATCACTTAATCATTTTATCCTATTAGACATCAGTGTGACGTTCTGTCATGATTAGCCTGTGAAGTCCTGAGTAATGTGAAAAAATGTGCCTTGTCAGGTTGTAGTGACCTTTGACCTCTGACGACAACATTCTTATAACGTCACCTTGAGTCAAACTGGATGTTTTTGCCGAATTTAAAGAAATTCTCTCCAGGCATTCCTGAGATATCAACGTATGTGCGTTCAGACACCTTTGATAACGAAACTCGGCAGGTTCGGAGGCATAAAAAAAAAAAAGAGGATGAGCTGTGTGAAATGTGGGGCGTGGGGTGTACGAGCTCAGAGCAGAGAGCAGAGTCTGACACCTCGCAAAGTGCCAGTGGGAGTCAGACAATTAGGATGGAAGTGAGGCTGCAGAAGAGGCCACGCATGAGTCAGATGGTAGCCTTTGGTGAGAAGAAAATTTAAAGAGAGAGGGCGGAATCGAGTGGGAAGAAGTGGATTGGTGAGAAGAGTGTGTGCTTGGATCATGTGTGTGTGTGTGCGTGAGTGTGTGTGAGTTAGGGGGAGCAATAATTATGAGAAGAGGCCTGAGTGTGTGAGAGGAGGTGCCACCTTAAGATCCAGGCTCAAAGACATAAAAACCTGAATATTGTGCATGTGTGCATGTGTGTGTGTGTGTGCATGTGTGTGTGTGTTAGAGCGTGCTTGTGTGTTTTTTTTTTTTTTTACAGAGAGATCTCAGAGTAATTACTTAGAGAGATTAGTGCTTCAGTTTTCCGACTGATTAAATGCTGTTTCCTGAATCATTACAGGACAAGAGGCGCAGTGGTAAACAGATTAGGAGAAAGAAACAAGAGAAGAAGAACGGGAACAGACAGAGATGTGAGTCGTAAGCCTGCGGGATCAATTCACTTTACAAACCAGTATCTTAAAGCTGTTCTGTGCAGGATTAACCACGTTCTTTAAAAAAGTCCATAAAAAGTGGTTTTTCAGTGGGCGAGCTGCTTACTATATAAAGCATTAAACTGGCGATGTTTTATATTTTTCATATTGTCAACAAATGCCAAGTGAAAAAGAACAAATCAGGAAAAAGAGCTGGTTTGTTTCTCTACCAATTAGTTTCCACTAAACACATTTAATTAAAAAAGGTTTTAATTAAGTCAAACTTTCAAATAAGTTAAAAAACACTCACTCCCAATAGGGGATTTAATAAAACAGGAATTGAGGAAACGCATAATGTATCTAACAGATTTGCAATGAAAAAGCACAGATATAAAAAATTCAGATAAATCAAAATAAAACAAAGGTAGAAAAAGCAAATGGATGGTGAAAAAAGATTAAAAATGCCAAAAAAGGAAAATATATAAAAGGGTTTTTAGCAGAACCAGTTATGAAAGATAGGGCATTAAAAGGCCATTAAAGGTAACGATAAAACAATAAAATACTGACGGAGAGGAGATGTTTTAAAGTGAGTAAAACCAGAAATAAAACCAGAAATGAAAAAGTAGGATATTAAAATGCTGGAAGGTACATAGCATAAAAGCAAATCGGATAAATATTGAGGACTAAGACCATTAAGGAGCTTTATAAACCAATAAAAAGATCTTAAAATCAATTCAGAAGCAGACAGGAAGCGAGTGCAGAGACTTTAAAATATGTTTAATGTGCGCTCTCTTTCTTTTCTCATAGACAACAAACATACAGCTGAGCTTTGAAACAACAGTAGTTCAGATTTAATCTTCTAAGGGACCAGAAAGCTGAACATTACGACAGACAATCCAGCAGGGAGTAAAAAGTGTGCAGTGGTGTCTGTGTTTTGGCTTGAGAGAGAGAGAAGTTGCCCTAAAAAAACCTTGAAAATAAAGAAATGATTTATCCGTGTTGTCGAGATTTAATTAGTTTTTATAAATTCTTTACTGATTCTACAAAAACAAAACTGAGAAAAGGCATAAAAACTTCACTTTTAACAGCTGGAACCAGCGACTTTTTGTGCTTTATTAGTCAAATACCTCATCTTTTATGGAATTATTTTTAAACAAAATAGTAATTATCTACCTTTTAGGAAATATTTCATTAAATTTCACTAAAAACAACTTTCCTGTTTGCTCACCTGCCGCCTGCATCCTTCTCCGGATAACCAGGTTCACCTGGCCGTTTCGCGCCGCCCCGTGCATCAAGTCAATGACGTATCTGTGCGGCTTCCCCACCACCGGGATCCCGTCCACGAACAGCAGCTCATCGCCGGGTCGCAGGCGTCCGTCCAGGTCTGCTGGACTCTTCTCGATGATCGCACCAATCAGGATCTGTTGTTATAAGTAAACTGTTAAATACAGGAAGTAAAAGTCCAGAGAAACGGCTTCAGATGCTGGAGAGTCACATGCAGTGGGTGTTAATGTGGCTGTTATATCGATACAGAAAAAGCTGAATAATGTGACTGTTTTTGTTTTAGTTACTTTAACAGACAAAAGACATCAAAGCAGCCAGAGCCAGCACTCTCTCAGGGGTCAAAGGTCAGGGGTTAGTGTGTACACAGTGTGTGTGTAGTGGATTAGAAAGGAGAAAATGACAGGGTTTCCACGCCCATCGCCATACGAGCCTTCTCACGCGTCTCCGGACTCACAGGCTGCCCGGCCTCGTCCCCGCCCAGCACCCGGAAACCAAATCCGGACTTCTGTCTGCGCAGGTGCACCTCGATGTCCTGGTACTCCGCTCCTGAAGCAACACCATCACAGCAAAGCTTAAAAAAATCTGCTGCTTTTACCCTTTTACATTTACGAACTGCTCATTTTTTAACAGCATCTCTGCAGAAATATGGTTTGTTACCTGAGGAGTCCACGGGGAAAACAGTCCTTTGTTGGCCAGGTTCTGGAAAAAGATGCAGGAAGGTTCCCATCAACAACAAAAACCACAAAAAAAACTGAGCACACATGCATCGACAGACAGCACACCAGCAAACACACATTCTCCTATAAAGGCTAGAACAAGGCAGAAAGGCTGTGCCTCAGCATTAATGTCACTGCAGAATCTCAGCATCATCCATAAAAGTCAGGAAGTGCTTACAGAGTGTAATATACTCATACTCGTTCCTTATTTACAGTGCGAGGTGGGATGCGAGCACTGATATGCAATCAGGGGCTTCACACAACGCCGTGATCTGCAAAGTGAAATGAACTCAACCGCAGACGAGCGGCTGGCAATGAAAAATGGATTCCGATCTTAACTGTTTTAATCACACCGAGACGCTCCGCCGGGACTCAGCGGGAATGATGGGAGAGAGAAAATCATGACTGCACAAAGGAGGGGTGACACAGCTGTTACCACGGAAACCACGAGCAGTGCTTCCAGCAGAGGTTTAGCTGGTTCTGCAGGAGAGTAATCAAGTATTTTTTTAAAAAAAAGAGAGATGACTAAAAAAAATGAGCATTTTGCAGTCAAAAATCACCTGATAAGAGATTATCAGGTAAATAATTGTTTTTTTAGAAAGGCAAAAACACTGATATTGACAATATAATCACGTCTAAAGACCGCTCAATTGCAGCTCTGAGCTTTGAATTCAGCACACAGTCTTAATCACCGAGATGTATCAGCAGATTTTTCAGTTTTCTGAGATAATTCGCAGAAAATGCCAATTATTTTTAGACTATTATTTAGTGGAAAAGTAGTCCTACTAAAAACTGAAATGTCTTTCTCTACCACTAGAGGCAGCGACCATAGTTTGGGTGATCTGAACCTTTTAACCTCGCCTGTTTACATAAATGCTGACACTGATCTGCTAAATCTGACAGAAATTAAGATGAATCAGCTCTCAGTGCTCCACCAGTAGCTTCACAACCTGCTTCACCCTCACCAGAGAGAGAAGCAAACAGATTAAACCTAAAAAACTGTCTCTGCCCGTTTTCTTAGAAAGCCTCAGCAGACCTGATGCCCGACCTTTGCTGAAAGAAACACTGATCATCACATCTAATCACTAAAGACGAGAGAGGAGAGATCCATAAAGTCACAAGAGGGGGAGATTTTCTGACAGCTACGTCCTCCTGAATAACAGGTGTTTTACACGAGAATAAAAACCAGAAACTAAAAGAAACCTCCGAGACATTATCTCTCACGCAGACACATCACCCACACAAAACAAGACTACATTCACATTTTCAACAATATTAAGCTGCTGGTATTCCCGAACTTAAAATACGAGACTTGACATACAAACACAGAACCACAGCTGCCACTGGGGACGCTGAGATTTTGTCTTCAGTATTTATTTTGTCTATGAAGTCTTTTTAAAACTGGAGACTTTCTGCTGCTAATTGGACTAAAAGCTTATGTAAGGTGTTTATCTCATAAAAGGAGTTTAAGATTTTTAGCATCTTCCACTGAGGACATTACCTCAGTGTGTTTCTGGGAATTCAGGGGATGTGTGGAGGTTATCTTATACAATTAAAAGCTAAAAATTATACAACTAAAGGCCTACATATTGATGTTTTTTTTAATCAAAATACTGATAGACTCAGTACATTTAAATCCGACTGTTTGTAGCCTAATAAATAAAAGATATAACAGAATTTATTCAGTTCTTAGAAGGCTTTAAAACAGCATTAAAGCATTCAGAGCCTTTCAGGAAATTAAATTTGATGAAGATATAATTGGACAGCTCACTTAATTAAATTAACTTTTATTTATACAGAGAACAAAACATTGAAAAATTACTAATTAGTGAAAAATGTGAAATATTTAATATTCTCACCACATGCACACCCATAAAAAAGCATTCTTACTAGTTTCTACTGCCTGAAATATTAAAAAAGCACAAGAGTTTTGATGCATCCTGATGATATTTGCATAAAGAAATGACTTTTCCCACATTTTACAAGTCGGAGGACGTTCATACATTTGCCACCAAAGCATTACGTCATTACGTCCCAAAATGATCATCTTTTGTGTATGTGTGAGTATTTATGTGTCTCCATTCCTGATGAGAGCTGGCAGAACATCAATGCCTGGATGTAAAGATCCTTCCAGTCAATGAAAAGACTGAGCTGATGAGAGGTTTTGTTTTCCTGTGTGTGTGCGTGTGTGTGTGTGTGTGTGTTTTGGTTTGTGTGGGCATTCATCGAGCGAAGATCAAGAGAGATAATATGAGGAATTATAGGCTGCAAAAGCTATTAATAAAGGTGAATATTTTTCAGTGTGATTGAAAGAGATTACGCTCAAACTTTTCTTTGGAGGAGTAAACAAGGACAAAAAAGAGTTGGTGCGTGGTTTTATGACAGAAAGAAACAGAGTGCCTCCACCTTTCCAACTACACCTGCAGTTTCTGGTACTTACGCCTACTCTCATAGATAGCCCTGGACTTCTCATATAGATCATAGGGGTCTGGTTTAGCCAGGGCCAAGGCCTCGGAGGCTGATTCTGGGACCGAGGCCCTGTGGAGATGATGGGTGGGGAAGGGGGCGCTGTGGGGGATAACAGGGGCTGACAGGCTGGTCTGAGCAGGGCTGCTCTGGCCCTGCTGGGACTCCCACTGCTCCAGCACCTGTAAAGCACAGTGGCATGAGGGGTCAATACTTCACTACCATCGCACCCGCCCCCCGGCAATCGATTTTATCCCAATGACAACAATATAAAACGAAAGTAGAGTTTTAGTGGTTACTGATCGTTTGCTAATCCCCGGCCTTCTACACCTGTCAAGCCTCTAGGTTTTGCACAGCAAATAGTTAACAATGATAACGGTGGCAGATTAATCACTTAAAATCTGCATTAATTTTTCAACAAATCAACATAATATATAACTATATTACAAACACAAGTTGGATGAAATGATTCTCATTTTTAATTGACGGCAGAAGATATTGTCAGTAAAAATAAGGACTGTTTTGCTGGTTTTATCTGTTGTACAGTAACTAGCTAAGGCTAATGCTAAAAATCTGTTAGCTTGTCAGTTCAACCTCTTAATCCAGGTGTTTTAAATTTTACAGTCAATGATAATGGATATTTTGGGCTGTAAAAAAAACTTTTGAGCAGCTGCTAGCTTGATAAGCTGATGCTAGTGCTAAAATTTTATGGGGCTTTAATGGCAGCCTTAGCAAATTAGAGCAAAATTTAATCAAAAAGCTAAAAAAAACTTTTTTTTATTATGTGTTTTGCAAAAAATATCTTCAATGGTAGTAACAAATAGATTTTTAGTTTTAAAGTGCATTCCTGCCACAAAACTGCCCTGCACCTGAAATTTAGCTTGCTAGCAAGCTTGCCAACCTCTGGCTAGCTCGTATTACCTTACAAATGGGCACATTTTTGAAAAGAAAAAGCCTTAACAAGCATAAAAACAGCCCAGCTGACAAACTTTTTTAAAACATTTTAACAAGCCACAGTTCCAACAGCTATAATCTAAAGTTATTTTGGGAGTCATGGCATGGAAAAGTTTGGAAACTCCTGAGCTAATTAGTTAAAAACTCCAGGACATTCTCATTTCCACTAAATTTGTGGCTAATAGGAGGAAAGGCTTCATACTATGTAGGTATCACTTTGTGTCCTATGTTACATTATTTTGGTCTGGCGAGAAATCTGGAGTTTGACAGGGTTTCTGTGCCTGATTGCTAATCGATCGCTGTTTTGGGGCAGGGTTTAGCAAATGATCAGTTCATGCTAGACAGACGGGAAGCCAGACAATTAGTGAAGTTAGTAGGTGAAACAAGTAAAACAATTCCAGCCTCTGTTTAGACTGCAGTGTGTAGGTATCAAGGATGTAAATATGGAGAGAAAAACATACAGAAGAATATGACAGACAGATAAAAATGGCCATATTTCAGAGGAGAGTTTGAATATGACAGCAATCTGATATCTTGTTATGATCAATAAGATGTCTGGCTGATGCATTGGCTACTTTTTTTTTCTAACATACTACACTGTATTGTGTACTGATTTTGGATAAGTTTAATACAAAATCACATGTGGAAACGTGCTGTCAAGTGTTTGAGGTGACACGGGCAGTTTTGACAACACCAGTCAGTCGGAGTGTCAGCCTTGATGTGTCAGATAAACTGGGGCCGCCTCAGTCACGGCACGACACTCAGCAGATAGCCAAGATGACACGTCGACGTGTCAAAAAATCGTGAGAGACGAATCCGGAGGCAAAGACAAGCTTTTTTTTTTTTTCTCAAACAGACACGGCGAGACTGGCTGCATATGGCACGCTTTAATATTGA
>JAPZDV010000015.1:13942558-13972477 GCA_029814665.1 Acanthurus lineatus
AATATTCTCCAGGACAACGTCTGAGTTTGAAATATCATGAAATTAAAAGAGATTTTCCTTCTTTGCTGTTCATTTTAAAAAACTGCCTCACACACAGTTGACAGACTGCAAAACAAAGCAACATACAGTGAGTCTTTGTGGGTGTATAATCACTGCATGAATGGACACAAATATGGCAGCATATCCAGGCTCCAGCGATATAATTGGACCGCAAAGATCTCACAGCCCAAATGTCAAGAAATGAAACTGACCAACACATCAATTTTTTATTCGAACCAAACACGCAGAGAGCCAAAAGTCCACTTAAATAAACAGAACTCCAATGGAAACAAACAAATTAAGACACTAAGCAGCCTTTTAATCGTGCAAGTTCACACACATCATCCATTCAGTCACTTGCACAGCTGAAAATAACAATTATTCATGATCAATTATTCAGTCAATTGTTTTGCATCCTCGCAGTTAATGTGGGGACCATGAACCATAACGTTGTGTTCAGGGACCTCTGTCATTCTCAGCCTCTGCTCTCGCTTCCTGTCATCTCTCCTCTCTCAGCTGTCTAATGAGGGCTGAATTTCCCAGAGCACGAGGTGAACTCTTGAAATTTCTTGTTTTTTTGTGCACAAACCAATAAATAAATAAATGATTTATAAATAAAATGATTTATGACACAGAGTATGGAGCCGCTGTTTACACAGTCTGGACCAGTC
This sequence comes from Acanthurus lineatus, assembly GCA_029814665.1. NCBI lineage: Eukaryota > Metazoa > Chordata > Actinopteri > Acanthuriformes > Acanthuridae > Acanthurus > Acanthurus lineatus. The sequence goes on from JAPZDV010000015.1 coordinate 13,943,269, forward strand.
AATTGATTATCAGTATGTTTTTCAGTTTATTTTTCATCAACTGACAGAACAGTTAATAATTTTAGTACTAACAGGACACAAATAGGAGTTGAAGAACCTCACTAACGACACTCCTGCAGTACCAGTAAGAGTTGTTTTCCAATCATCTGGGAAAAGACCAAAGACTTGAAATATTTCATGAGACAGAAGCAAAAAAAAATATAGAAAAATCTGAAGTCAGTCCTCTAAAAAGCCACTGGGTCCTTCTTCAACCCCAAAGCTAAAACTTCTACATGTTTGCTTCAACCACAAAACAAGTTAGTCTGTGATGGTGCAACCATTTTAGAGCATGGAAACAAAAGCAACAACTGGGTGAAAGTCAACAAAGCCAACGACACAAGACTTTAACAAAAATAATAGATCATCAGCTTTGCCACATGACCAAGTGTGGTTTTCCTCCTGTTTATCTCCATCACGAAGAAAAAGAGTTTACAGACAAAAATTACAGAGACTTTCTTGTTCTTTCCTCCCATGAGGCTCTAAAGTCTCTGATCTTGATGAGCTCAAAGTTTGAAAGTGTTTTCCTGTTAAAATCACAAAAACACACTCAAGAGATCTAAAAAAAAATGGCTGAAATCCACTCAAATAGGACACTTTGGCTCTTTGGTCTGTTCTTAGTCATTTCTACACACACACACACACACACACACAGAGTAAGAGTGCCATATGCAGTCATGTTACCCTAAGAGCAGACCGGGTGTCATGGATGCACCCACAGCTTGTCATGTCACAGGAAATCAACACAAACAGATGTGACACTGCGCCCGGGCTTATTGTTGTGTAACAGAGCCGAGCCCAACCCGCACTTGGAATAATGGGATGAAATATAGCATGTAAATAAGGTTGGCGTTTCCTCCGCGGACCAACGGGGGCTGCTTTTTTCAGACGCGAGCGCGCTTGTTTTCGACCTTCTGAAGTTCTGCTGCCAGTGAAGAACCCCGGACAGATGGCGAGGAGCGCTTTACCGTCGGCTTTCTGCGCAGATGGGAGACTGTGTGTTTTTATGTCAGTGTGTGGGGAGCGTGATGGCAGATTGGAGATTTCTGAGATGGTGGCACGAAAAACTTTTGACCTCTCCCATGTGTGTTTATACGTTGGCAGATGACATTTCAGAGGTACCGACTTAAAAATATTTACTATGTTCCTTCTCTGGATTAGAAAATGTCCTCATTTTCCGCTCATAGAAGTTAAAGCCTTTGGTGTTTCTCCTCCTGTCTTGGCTCTCTGCTCACTGACAGAGGCAATGGGAAGCCTAATAAAGAAATAAATGGCAATAAATCTATTCAGAGGACGCCGCTGACCTTTGTGGGCGAGTCTCTGTGGTGGCTGTGGCACCAGGCAGTTGGCATTATGATTGGTATGTGACATTACACAACACAAAGAGCTAAAATACAGAACTACAAATTGGTTCCACAAAAGCAGCATTGCTTTCCCAATGCAGTTGGCTCGGCCTCCAGCTCGCACTATGAATGAGCCTGACTGTTAAAGTTCATGTGTCATCACTATGAGAATGCCAAGATAAATCAAGGACAAGTTAGAAATCATTTAACAACATTTAACAACAGGGTTTTTTTTTTTTTTCCGGAGACAGATCTTATCTGTTTGGTTTATGAAGAGTCGCTGTTGCCATTTCTAGATTTAATTAAAATGCAACGTTTTAATCTTCAGCATCAGAGCTTTGGCTGAGTCATCGCTGGCATATGGACTGCCTCGACAATTCAATAAGAGGGCTAACTCAGTTTGTAGGCAGATCACAGCGGCAGGCTTACACACAACTTATGCTCCGTCATCTGAGCTGTACACACATTCAGGAAAAAACATGACAGCGAGTTTTTCTTCTTTCTCTTACAATGTCAAACACATCGCCATTAGAAAGAAGCTGTCTTAAGGTTTCAGGCTGTTTGAGGACATTTTTGCACACTCCAAACCCTTCCCCCCCCCAAAAAAAAACCACACCAGACACACTTACAGAGCAGAAAACAGTCGGCTACCTGTTGATTCTGCAAATCAAAACCCAGTGTGCGACTCACGACGGAGTGCAGTGCATAATTATGATTGTCAAAGGGCCACACATTCTGAAAAACACCAGGTAGAAAGCACTTCAGAGCCATTTGCAGTCTACCAGTATGTTTTTATTTTTTGTCTAAAAACTGAGCCGCTTTTGACATGCTTTCATTTTGGGGGGCTTTTATTTGTGGCTCAAAAGAAGGCAAAGTATACCATACATATGAAACTGACATGATAAAAAAAATAACCTGAGAGAGACTTTAAAAATAACTCAGCACTGCAAAAAGCATGCACTTCAATCAACAGCCATGTGTTGACCACAAGGAGATACGGCTCAGTGAGCAGAGCGGAGAAGCATCTACTTAGATAAGGCGAAGCAAAGCTGGTTTTTCTCTCTAAGTAAAGAAAAGAGGCCTGGGAAGGGCACTTGAGAGGAGCTGTGCATCACTCAGCAATTGTTGAGCGCTGCAGGACTGCATAATAGGTTTCTGCAGCCTTTGGACTGGACCACATATACAGACACGTTTGGCTACAAAAGATGATATAGATGAAAAGGCAGACAGATACGCAGATAGAGAGGTAAATATGGAGCGGAAGCTGAGAGATTTAAATACTTTTGTCGAGCGGAGAAACTCCGCCACACCGTCCCTACCTGCAGCCATTGGTCTTACCTGTTCCGCCTCTCTGAATCACCAGGCAGGTCTCGGTCCCGACGCCGCACTCCTTGAGAAGCTCCACTACCTGAGTGTGTGTGAACCCCTGCACGGGTTGCTTGTTTATCTCCACAATCAGGTCGCCTTCGCACAGGCCCGGACAACCCAGAGGCTCCAGCACTTGTTTGACTCGCTGGCCCGTCGCGCTGTCCGCGATGGTGAAGCCAAAACCGTCCACGCCCTTCACCATGGTCAGGGATAGGAGTTCCCCCTGGGTCGCCCCTGATGACGCCATGGAGACGCTGTCAGGGGGCGTGGTGCCGGTGGTGGGAGGAAGCGAGCCGTCTAGGTGAGTGTCACCCGGGTGAGGGGTGAGCAGCTGCTGCTGGGCGTTGTTCACCTGCTCCTGACCGGGATCGGTGACGAAGCGCGCCGTGCGGGACAGATAGTCCAGGTAGTTGTCGTAGCCCGTCCTGCCGTTCACCATGATGGGCCGCTGATCCATGATGCCCAGCGGGGAGATGATGGTGTTGGTGGTGTTGTTGTTGGTGTTGGCAGCATCCTCTGGGTCGTAGGGCAAAGGGTAACCACGACACAGGACGAGGGTGACGCTTTGGCCGATTGGAACAGACTGGAAGAGTTTGACCACGTCAGCGTGGGTGGTGCCCAGGACGCACACTTCGTTGATGTAGACGATGACATCACCTGAAAACAAAGCATGGACAGATGGAGACAGAATGGTCAGGTGTGCTAACATAGAAACAACAGACAAGGCAGGAAAGACAGAACGAAATGCAGCAAAGGATCCTGGTTTCTGGATCTGGAGGATTCAGCCCTGTTAAAACCCTGTTAAAGGAAAAAACGGGATAATTTTAAAATAGTTATTTTATTTTGTAGATCTGTGTTCTAACATTCTAATGTTTTGCATGTTTGTTTGTCCTGGAAGACGGGTTTGTTCTCTGTTGCTCAGCCTTAATATCGAGTTATTTGACTCGAGGGTCTGGAGACACTTTGAAACAAACCTGAGACTGTCTTGACTTAATGGCACTAGCCTGATGGATTGAGACTAAAGCCTGTTTAATTGTTACTCCCACATTGCACATTACGTCCTAGAGGGTTCTTCCATGCTGAGGCGGAAGCTGCAATCATGGCATTTGTTTTGATTAGTCTAAATGGAAAGGAAAGGGAACGGTTTTGTGTCGCAAATCACAATGGATGAAGCAGGTTTGATGAAAACGACCACAGATGACAAATAAGGGAGACAGGAAAGACGAGGCCGGACAATGAAGACATTTTTCTTTTGGCTGCTGAGATTACAGCACTGACTAGAAGGATGATTTCAGAGGACAGAGCTGAAGGATATTATGGTTAAGTAAGAAGCAGTTAGGATTTACTATAATACTCAAACTTCACAGGCACTTTAGTTGTGCCCGCAATTAATTAGGTTTCACACAGGGTTCAATTTTTATTACAAACTGCTGCAATAGGTACTTATTAACCTTAGAATTATATTATGCATAGTGAACCCAAGATACACATTTATTTTTTTGGGGGAAAAAAAGCGTCAATTAGAAACTGCACAGAGTTAAAAATGTTTGTTGAAGAGCAGCTGAACTAAATGTGTTAGGATCTTTGGCACTGTAATATCTATTCCAGTGTTTAATAAGCTGTGCAGTATATCAGCGCTTTTTCTCCTTGGATTCCTCTTGAAGCCATAAACCATTTCTGCAGATAAACATTACCAGAGATAATGTCTCATCTGCCTTTCATGTGTAAAAAACAGTGCTAATGACAACTGGCTAAAATGTTTTCGCCTTTTATGGGGCCAAGTGCTTTTATTTGCTCGCTGCGACACACTGCGCTGTAGATAAAACCTATCTGACAATTAAATGTTCCCACGCAAAAAGCGCTCCACATCCAGGCTTATCTTCGCCTCAACTAAATTACTAAATATAGTGTTGTGTGCTCCACTGTGCAGGCACCGCGTAGGTTTTAAAAACACAGGGCAAACGGGAACACAAGGCACGAACTGTTTTAAAGTCTGACAAACAGCATTACCTTGGTTGATAATGAAAACAATTATTTTCTAATTGCAGCCATAATTGTCATGCTTGTTAGTGTGGGCCGGGGGGAGAGCATGAGTGTGTGTTGCGGCGAGAGAAAGTGAAAAACAAAGTTCCATATGATTAATAAACAAAGCGTGTGCTTTAGTGATTGGCCCTCCTCGCTAATCACGGACTCCGTTCTGTCCAATTGTCCTGAAACGTGAGCGGGAGGCATTAACAGCACTAATGGCTGGGTCAATGACACTTTTTTTCTAAAACAACAAGGCAATTCATATTGATTTTTACTGGATTGACTGTTGAAGTGGTTTAGAGCTGCTGACCAATCTAATGAGACAACAGCAGAGGTAAATGGACGTTAAGATATCACCGAAACGTTCCCTCATTGCAAACTGTGCCGCGGACAAACGCTTTCCAAGTTCTAACGGCGGTATTGACAGAGTGAGCTCACACTTTGGGGCAACGTGATGTGAGGGACTTTTTAATTAATCTGGGTAAACGCGGACAACATTTGCCTTGAGCATCGGTGTCAGAATCAATAATTGAGCGCACTGGCAGAAAATAAATGACGGTGCCTTGACCTCATGGTGCCCTCGTCGTGCACACTGATCTCATTCTTTATGACCAGCGACGAAGTGCAGCCAGACGGAGAGAAGCAACTTGTTCTACGGACACAAAGTTATGAAGTCACATGTAGAGAAACATATCTTTCCGTACATGCATGCATACCTGAAGGGTCAGTTTACACAAATGCAGTATCTTACCATGCAAATGGATTTGTTTTTACCTGATAGATTGCAAAGATGTCTGCTAAAATCTTTGCACAATGGAGGTGAGCTGAATTTTACACTATTCGGTCATTGTATCTCAACATTTTCGGCTTCTGGACTTTTAAACTATCAAACTTTGACTAACTCTTCATCAATTTTTACGCATTCTCATGCTTGTTCATTTATTTTTACAAAATTTTGAGATCTAAAAGTTAAAAGTATCCAGCATTTCACAAGACAGAGCAAAAACAATTCAGTGGAAATTGGAGGTCAGCTAGAAAAACTGTTTTCATTTAGTTCATGAAGCTTAATTATCTTGCTATTGTAGCTGCAGCAAGCAGCTGTGAGAATATTGCATTTTCTATGTCTGTTTGACATCAAGGACCCAGCGTTTTAAAGAATCACTAAGAATTTCTGTGAACTTCTAGCAAAGAGGGTTTTTGCTTTTTCATGTTTTTATTTAAATTTCTAGTCATTTTTAGGGTCTTCAAAAGGATAAAACTACCAACTTTCATGAAAAATAAAAGCAAACACTCAAAAAATGCCTGAAAAAGAAAACATAATTTCACACACAGAGCACATTCTCACATTTTCACATAGAAAATATGTTTTAACTTTCTGAATCCACTAGAGAGCAGGAGAAAAATAGTGTTTTGTAATTTGGTTGAAATGACCCTTAATAACACAGATGGTCATAAACGCATGTAAGTGCAGAGAAATGGACATGTACACAGAAAAAACAGGGGGAAATAAACACACTCATGGCCACCGAAAAGCACTCAGTTCACCCATTACAAAACCTGCTATAGGTCTCTTGAATATACTAAATCACAGGGACCTTAACTTTAAACACCACACTCAATGGGACCAAGGCCTCTTCATCGACCGTGCTACCTCTTCATCCTTTATTGTCCCATCCTTGCAAATTCTTTATGACATATTCATCTCCGGCTAATATGTGTTCAAGAGTCTGTCGACATAACGAAAGGGCCCCTGCGGCCCTGCAGGGACGAGGCCACAAGGACGTAGCAGTTTAAAGTCCTGGCAGCGTGCAGGCATTCGTTAGAGACTGCAGGGATTTTGTGTTTATGTGTCATGCTAAATAGGGTGACATGTAATCCATACTGAATTACAGCAGTGTCATACGTGCAGGTGTGATTGGAATATTAATGGGAATTCCTGAAAAGTTTGCAGACAAAAGCAATTTTTAGCATAGCTTGGAGGGAGATGTGTTATTATAGCCTTTCCAAACAAACAAGCAAGAGAATAAGGAGTGGTGTGTTTATCTGCCATAATGTAGCCTTCAATAATTAGCATTTACATTAAATTAGCTCAGTATTATATTTATAAAGTCAACTTGCACTCAAATTATTCATTACTTTTGCTTTGGGGTTTACAGCCTACAGTTAAATCTCTGTAAACTATTAGCACATCCGCTGTTTAATAGTTTCACAGTATATGAAAACTAGCACTGAATGCTACGAGTGTTTATGCTAATATTAGCAGTTCTGTCCCGCTCTTTACTAGAAGTGGCTAAGGTTATATTATAGCAACTCTGGTAAGTGTCATCTGAGAAATATTTGGCAAATAATTTAAGTAGGATGTTTGTCATCCTTAAAGCCTTTCAATTGTAAAGTTAAGGTGAAAACATACTGTTTCAAAATACAACTTAGCTAACGATGTTTTCTTAGCTAGGCTAACAAGTAAGCTACGTAAGCAGCCATTCAGGACTGTGTTTAAGCAGTAAAACTGTTTGATTTAAACTTTTTGCATATTGTTATAAGCTAGGAATAACTAGCTCTACACTACACTACAAAATAATAACAATTCTTTCTGTTTACATTATATAGATAGATCATAAACTCATGTTTACCTTGTGCCTGGGTCTAGCAGCTTTAGCCTCTGTCTTGTAGCATGATATCAAGTAGCGTCAAATGCATATTTAAGTTTTTTATACAGTTCTAGTGTTAAAATAACGCAGCTTAAACAACAAGAACTATAGGTAAAAATTGTGTTTTCAAGCTAACTTGGGTTATTTGAATTAGCTAGCTTATCAGATTTGCTGGCAAAATTGTCATTTAGGTGCTAGAAATGAGAAGCCTCCTTCTGAAAAAACAATCAGTAAAGTCTAATTTGGTTCATGCTCTTAGTATCTTATGACTGTAGGTTATTGATACAGTCCAGTGACATAATCCCTCTGTTGTCTGAATGAGTATAGTTTTGAACAGACTTTACCAACAAAACCACTTGATTTTGCATTAAACACTTCCACTGGCATCCAACTGAAGCGTCTCCACTTCAAGTAAATGATACTAATAGCTCTGCATGCCACAAAAACAAAAAAATGTCACAAAAATAAGTTGTGCAAAAAGCAGGAAATATTTTGCCTGCACAAAACTGCACTCTATGTGTTCTGGCATGTCAGATATTTCAAAAAAAGAAACTTCTAGTGCTTGACTATGTTTTCCTTGGTTGTGTAATCATATGGCGGAGACTGCAGCAGGCAGGGGTCATGAAATGAAAGCGGCACAAGTTATCTATCTGGAATTGGGAATTTCACACCTCCGCCGGCCTGGGTTTGGTCCATGCGAGCGCTGAGTAACTGTGATCGAGCTATCTCTGTTAAATGCAGAAGTAGGACACAAAGTCTGGAGAGGCAAGGTGGGGGGATGGAGGCTGGATGGTGAGATAGAGATGGAGATGAGCCGAGGGGAGGACGCGATGGAGGGGAGAGAGGAAACAGGAGGTGGGATACTTGAGATGTGAGAGGGATTTTGTTAGTTATTTCTGGGGAGAAAATACATGAAACGAGAGAGAAAGAGGGGATTTCTAAAATTAAAAGAGAGGAGGGGGAGGAGAAGACAGAGTCCTCAAAATGCTTTAACATACAGTATTGTCAAGACGAAGCTTTATTAGTCATCAAATGATCTATTTTGGACTTCTGCACCCACACATTTTTTTAATAAAAGCAGACATTTATGACCTAATGTTCTGGAAGGAGCCTTTTAACACAACTTCAGTGGAACAAATCAAAACGAAAGGATTTTGGAGGAACACTCGTTTCACTACAGCACACACTCCCTAACCGGCTTACTTTATGTTTGATAAATGACCACTGCGAGCTCTACATTTGCTCCAGTGTACACAACTAGAAAGATGGTTGCTCACGCTGAGAGAGAGAGCACTGACAGCCCTGATAGCTCCATTCCCTTGACCTTTTGCTACAGCTGGTGCATCTTAGTGGGTAAGTTTTTTGTGTATCTGTGCATATGTGCTGCAGTTTCAACCCCATGTGGCCACAGCCAGGAGCCATGCTGCTTGTAAGGTTCGCACTGTGATTAATGGAAGAGCAAAACCCTGCAGTCGGTGACACATGCATGTGCACACACATACACCCACGAAAAGGACTACGGAGAACTACAATGCCAGCTTAGCAAACACACATGCACACGATGCCGGTATGTGAAAAATGTGCATATTTTTTGGACTGTGTTTGGGTATGTTAATGCAGTTACATACATCACCGTGTGCACTGCATACTGCAGCCATGTTTCACTGTATTTGCTCACATTTGACTATATGGCGGCTGCACAACATTAAAAAGTGTGAATATAGACAAATTTAACCCAAGTTCTTTGGATTTTTGTTGATAAATGGACCACCAACTTATAAGGAAAGCCCTAAATTCTTTTCAGAAGGAATGTCATCATTTTAAATAAGTAGCTCCACTTCTTTGTGCCATTAAAGTGTATTTTTATAGAACTATAAGTGAAGGTTGTTCATTGACTGAGTGTTTTCTCTTGTGACTGTATGTCAAGTATTTTAAACTGTTAGTATCTCAAAGGAGTTCCTAGTTAAAGAAAGGTAAAGAATGTTGTTGTTTGTTTGACTCTCTGGTTGTTTCTGCCATGCCTGAGGCTTACCTGTGGCCATCTTTCCATCAGCTGCTGCGGGCCCATCGGGGATAACGCTCTTGACCTGGAGGAATTCATCCGGCTCGTCGCCTCCGATGATAGTGAAACCGAAGCCCATGTTGCTCTTCTGGAGTGACGTGGACAAGAAACTGCCTTTCAGCTGAGTGGGGTCCCTCGTGAACAGCGGCTTCTCTATAAAGGATGCAAAAACAAACAAATTAACCAAACACAAACCCTTGATACTGTGTATGCTTTTGCAGGAAAGATTGAAAGGACCTCATAAGCTGGTGCAGGGCAGTGCTCACAGGGTGGGGGCAATGGGTAAAGCTTATCCAGAAAAAAGACATGGGTGTAGCCGCAGGAAAACTGGCAGGGTATGATCTTAGCTGCAAAACGGCAGATTCGGACAGAGGTGGGTCTGTGGTGCTGAAAGATGCAGGTGTGGTTCATATGGTTTTGGCTCCCGTGCAAGGTGCAAAATTTAACATCCTTGGTAAAACACTTAAATATAATAAACTCCTATCCCCTCCTCTCCTCCCATGCTGGGATATGATGGGCAGAGGGGGTGCAGAGAGCATCAGCGGTGCAGGTCTTCAGTCCCATCCCAAGGGCAACCAAAGGGAGCAGCAAAATTCAGCAACACGACATGCTGTCAATCAGGGATCAGTTCCAAGAGAAGATGCTTGAGAGGGTTAGGGAAGAACTGGGAGATTTTCTGAAGGAGACAGAGCTGGGAGATTTCTGGAGGAGAAGGACGCCTGGTGTAGGAATGAGAGGATCTCAGCCAACAAGCTTAGTCACACTTAACCAATTCTCCAGTTTTTTTTCACCTCTGAGGGAGATGTGGCTAGTGCGCTAGTTTACATACATTGTTTGCCGTCACTGGTCCAGACACAGACTGAGTGATTACACTCTCCTGCCTGCTTATGCCGGGCGATAAGACATGTCATGGTACACGCTCGCCACACAAATCCTTCAACTGCCTCAAGGGGAAAAAGCTTGCTTGCGAGCTAGCATGCTTACAGTAAGTCAAACGAGTGCAGGCAGCCATGAGAACGACAGTCAGCCTCCTTTGCTTCTCTCTTGGCCTACTTACTGACAAAGTGCCACAGGGAGAGGGGGCTACAGACAGGCTGCTCTAGCACCACAGCACAGGCGGAGGTGTGAAGTGGCTGCTGCTGTTGTTGTTGTTGTTGTTGGTGGTGGTGGTGGTGGGGGCACATATTCATCCGCCGTGTCAGAACACGCCGGAGCGGGGAGACGTCGGCGGAGGAGGACGTAGCGTATGCGGCGGCGGCGGCCCTGCGACCCAGAGTTGGCGAGCGGGAGAGGTCGCCGAGGCTGTGGCAGCGCTCAGGCACCGGGCTGACCTGAACGAGGGGGGATCTGGGGAGGGTGGCGCAGTGGCTGGCATCCTCCACTGGCATTAAAAGTTTGGAGGGGAAAAAAGGTGGAGGAGGAGGAGGAGGGAGATGGAGGTGGAGGTTGGGAGAGGAAGGAAGAAGAGAGCCTCACTGGAATGTACACAGAGTGTAACCACGGAGACAGGCTCTGGACGTGGACTACTACGTTACTATGGAAACAAACCTCCACTTCATCGGTCCAGACAGTTTTTTTTTTTTTTTTTTTCTAACAGAGCATCCGACTGCTGCGGCTGCCGGAGAGTTAACGCTGAAATCAGGTAGCAATCAACCAGTCATTAAACAAAACAGTGAATCACGTCGAAAGCCCACATGTTCGTTCGGGCGGAGCGACACGAGCAGCGTGTGTGCATCGAGTTTCTCCTGAAGTCAAGAAGATAAAATTAGGAAAAGTAGTTTGTACACACAATAACGATTTAAGTGTACAAATTTATATGACCTGACTGAACATGAGCCTGGAATACTGTGCCGTACAAACGATCGGTATTTGTCATGATTTATTTTGATTGCTGATTGTCTCACAAGCCCGGACGAGAAAGCAAGTTGGTTTGACTGAGTATTTATTATCGCTGTTGTTTGTCTTGTTCTCGAGATGTTTAGTCAGTGATTTATTAGTTATTTTGCAGACATGTCGATCTTAAAGTCTTAAATCTGCAATTTTTGCACAAAAACATTCTGGATTTGGCTTTTATACATTTGTGAAGTCTTGTTATCCTGTGGTTATGTGATTAAACAATACAAATCGAATTAAAATACCTTTCAGTATTATTATTACAGTCATTCTGAGTTATTTACTGCATCCTTTGCTGCTGCTATGACATTCAAAATGCCTCAAAAGATGTCGCAATTTAACATTTTTTCTACATATTATATATTGGTTATGATGCTTTCAAGGTATTGTAGTTGCTTTCAGTTACTCTAATAACCTCACAGACTTTACTGAAGAGTTGGGTTGCTGTTCTGGGATTAGTTTTCCGATTAGTAATAAATAGGTTTTGTAACCTTATTTTAAAAGACCAACTTTAAATTCTTGATAAATGTAACCGACTTGTTAACTGCAACCACTTAAATCAAATGTTTCTACATCTAAAAGACTAAAAACATCTATATTAGCAGCTGATACCCGAACAAATTGCATTGCAGTTTCTGCAGGAAACTGAAAAGGTTAACAACACAATAAAGTCTGACTAAGCTGTAGCTCCTGGCGATGCTGACTTAGATGTAATCTCAGCGAACATACAGACAGATTAGGAGTATGACTTTATTCCTCAGTGATAGGAAATGATTTGGTTTTGTCCTTAAAAAGCTCAGACATCAGCGTTGGCGGTCTTACCTCTGTAGATGGTGGGAAGGGGCAGTGAGGACAGACCCTGGCTTTGCATCTGCTGCTGCTGCTGGAGTCTCCTTTTAGCCTCCAGGACTGGATTCTCAAACTGGGTCCTTCTGTTTATATGGCTTCAGTGATAAATTAAAAAAACAAAAAAAACAGAAGAGATATTAGATATCCTGCTGCTTTCAACTTAGCCAACAAAGATCTGATTTAAAAAAAATAAAAATAAAAAAAAACCTGGCACCACAGCAGCTTTTGCTACGATGATTAATTAAATGGCCGGTCCCACATATTATGCAACCGAGCCGCAGAAGACTTTTGTTTTGTCACAAAAAAAGAACAAACGACTGATTCCGGACTTTTCTTCTGACATTATCTGAATCAGTGACTGGGAGGAACCTACACATGAAACAGAGATTTCCTCTAACGTCCCACGTCAGTCTTAATTTAACTTGCAAGGGGATGGGGGGGGGATCGTCAATGACTACAAATACTGTAATTTGCCAGTGTGAAATAATTAGTCATCATTAGATGCTTCCCTCATTCTTTCAGGATGCATTGTGCTCTCACATAAACACACACCATCTCTCCCTCTCTCTCTCTCTCTCTCTTTCTCCTCTTCTTATCTTTTAATGAACACCCCAGGATCACGGTGCTAATTACAGAACAGCTTGACTATATTTAAACAAAGTTACATAATTTCAAGGTCTGGCAACTTCTTTTATGATACTTGCATGATGGGAAAGCAAGACAATAAGAGCATCTCGAGAGGGGGAGACAGTGTGTGAGGCAGCGAGCAGTCAAGTGTCATTTTTTAAAGGTTTTCTTAAGCAATGTTGAGCCAAATGACTCCCCCTGCCTGTCTAAAAATAGAGCCCTGTCCCTACGCTCTGGAGTGGAGAGCATCCAGCCAAAGAAATGACACCTCCAAACAGGGAGAGGGGGGTGGGACATGCATTTCAATAGAGAGGACAGGCCACTGCAGCAGTGGATAAGCCTGAGCAGACATGCAAACTGTCTTAAACAGAGACACTGATCTCTGCTCGAGAGCTAATCTGCAGACGTAGATGCGGCGTGAGTGTTTCAGACAGAAGGATAACACAGATATATGGACAGGCACACACAGACAAATAAACTTCCCCCTCCTGCGAGCAAACAACGAGCCGTCAGCAAGCAGACAAAAAAAAAGAAAAGGAAAAAGGGAGCGACTGCTTCCTGGCTGCAGCGCCGGTCTGCTCTTAATAAACGTGATTAATACAGCACCGTCGGGCCGCACTGACAATCAAAAGCAGGGACATTACATATTAAAGATGTTCCCTACTTACTCAACATAGTAGCTGCCGTAAATGGGGTCATCGATTTTCTCCCAGCCGTATGGAAGCTCTGTGAAAAAAAAAAACAAAGAGCAAAACAATAATGAAGCGCTTGTTTGTTCAATGAAGTCACAGCAGCATCTCGCATGAAAACATCTTTCAAGTGTAATTGCACAACATGTTTCATGCTGCTGGTTTTCTTTGGTGTTATACAGAGCATGTTTTGTTAACTCACAGCTGCATGCACGATACAAAAATAAAGTGTTATTATTTTTTGTGTTCTTTATGAAATGCTGCAGGGATTACATATTTTTGAAGGGCAAATACAGAAGTTAGCATCATCCTGCTTCCTTCAATAAAAAATACAATAGGATTTATCCATTAACTTAAGGATTTTTGTAGAAAATCAGCTCTGTGCAAACATGAGTTCATGATATTTACATGTTTAGTTAAGCAAGACAATCTTCACAGATAAACACAACTATTAAGATTTTTAATGCATCGATGTAATCTCCAGAAGTTAAAAGCAAATGTAAGACCTTAAGTGATCTACAACCCGTTCAGCATGGTGATATTTAATGTCTCTGACAAGCTTTGTAGTCTTTTTTAGCCACCTGTTAGCAACCGGCCATTTTTAAGACACAATAAAGCTTCAAAATCACAAGAAGGGTTTTCACTGATGTATTTTATGCCCTAAAAACCAAACATGAAAGTCTCTTATTCCTGTGTTAACCACAGACTTTATTTCAAGCACTTTACCAAAAACACTACTCAAAAAATGGGTTTTTTAGCAAAACAACACTAATAAAGTTCTCATTCACTGAACAAACTGGAAACAGCACATTGATTATGCATGAAAATATCTTTGTGGCAGAATTAATGTTCGGCATCATTCTGCTGTTTGTTCTTACCAGGAGTTTGGTTCTGTGGTTACATGCTAACTGGAGGGATTTCTGTAGTTTCTGAGCAGGCCATATATTCAAACTTATAAATATTTAAAAGCCTTATCTTAGGAAAAAGAGAAAAAAAAGGGGATGGTGGCAAGACATGAGAAAACATTGCTGTGTGTTCTCACCGCAACTTTTCACATTGATTGATTTTAAAGAGCCCACTGGCTGATATCAAATGCATCCCTCCGCCAGAAAAAAGTTGAAAAATAACACCAAATATTGATATATCTAGTGGGTGAATTTAAACCAGTGAAATATTTATGCTCTGCATCTTTTCAAGGCCGTAAATATTGTGTTTTGATGCTGGAACACAGATTAACAGCTTCAGCTAAACACAAACCCTCAGGGTGCTGAACTTTCACAGTATCAACTGGTGCATTTTTCTGTCGGAGTTTCACAGTTCGGCTCTAAATGTTACGAGCTAAAGACTGAACGCGTCGGCCGACAGATGACACATGACAACAAATAACAGATTTATTAAGAAATGACAGATCATGCATCAAAAATGCTGCAACAAGAATTGGAATGATACACATCAAAGTTTAATCAGCAATGTTTGAACTGTGAATTAAATGTTTTTATGAGTAAATTCAAAAGTACACAATAATATGAAGCAAATTATCACTACTCACTGTGAGTAAAGTGTGAATACAACAGGGTCATCATGACTCATAATATACTGGCATTAAAAAGACATGATTATGAAGGAAGAGGCTTTTTATTATGAATTCTTTCAGCTAAATGTACGAGTTTTTTTTGGAGGGGACATCATTTTGAACATGATTTCCCCTTAAATTAAATCAGTGCCTTAAATCTGTGGTTAAACTGCCACAAAGGGCCCCAAAAGTTGTCGACAATCATTCAGAAGTTACATTTTGCTCTCTGTCATGCTATAATATCTCCATCCTCAAATTAATATAAGTAAACATGATGGTTTGAAAAGCAGAATAGAATTAGAAAGCCTAATGCTCATTTAGAGGATCTAAAAAGAAATTTGCAGCTACTTTTTGGCTACATGCTAACATCAGCATGCTAACAGACAAAACGAAAATGCTGATGTTTAACTGTAAATATTTACTGAACATTAGCTCAGACTTTGCATGCTAACATTAGTTAATTGCTGCTAATTCCCAAACAACTGATGCTGATATTAACACCTCTCATTTTGGAAGTATTGGGTGATAAAACAAAGTATTGATGGCATAAGATGAGAAGTTAGATGATCGCCAATGGTCTTTTTTTCAGTGTATCCTGTAGGGATATTGCATATCTGTTGTGAATTTCACAGCAGTCTGTTCAATAGTTTTGGAGGCATTTCACTCCAGCACAAACAAAATGTCAACTCGCTAGCGGTGCTTCTGGAAAAATCAAGGGATCACCAAAGTCATTAAGCTTCATCCTCTGGGAACCATGAAAATCAGCGGATCATTCAGATCCATCCGAGAGTTGTTGAGATGTTTAGCTCTTGACAAAAGTGGTGGACAAAACTGTCCATCACTGGAGCCATGCTGCTGGCAGGGCTAAAAAGTACCTGCTCAACGCAGTAAAGAGCCGTAACTTGGCATTTTTTAGGTGGCCCCTAACTTTTCAAAGGCACTGTTTTTGAAAGTCATGATATTTCTGCTCTCTCAGCCTCTTTCTGTATGTGGATTGCACAGCAGAACATGCTGCCTTTGTTCCCAGAGATCAAAGCTGATCTAACTCAAACTCCTGGCAGTCATCCGTCATACTGGACAGTATTTTCAAAGCTGCCCTCTTTTCTTTCTTTGCCCACAGTTCACTGACAGAACACAGTTGTTGTGCAGAAGGAAGCTCCCTGTTTAGTTTCCAGGATATCAGCAATTAGCATTTAAGGCATAATCCCAAATGGAGACTCCAGTGTTTTTCACATAATAGCATGATCAATCAAAACCGAGTTGGTTGCATAGTGCAAGAAATGGCATCTATGTTCAATCTAGCATGGAGTTCGGGGACAGTGTGTTCCAGTGCAGCTCAGCAGAGTCAGACCATCTTTGATTAGTGACAATACAAAGTTAATCAGGATGAGAGCAGAGATAACAACAAAGCAAATACTTCCTAATCAGAAAGGGAAGCAACCAGAGGGAGCGCTCGAGCACCTCTGGCTCCAGCTCGTGACAAACACCGAGGATATTATTTACTGTGTAGTCGTCGGGATACATTTATTGTCACTGCTTGGCCTAGTTTACAGACTCAATAGATTGCTGTGCGTACTCTCATCCCTCCCAGTGCTCCCACGCAGAGCAGAAATATCAAAAATAATGCTGGCGCAGAGCTCGTGCATGTGCAATATGCTTCTGTGAACCCCTGCCCCCATCCCCTTAAAACAAATTATTAAACTTTCAGCAGGACGCACATGTTTTTTTACCCTGTGCTCTCACTATAATGCATACTTACCACACACACACACACACACACACACACACACACACACACACGGTTGGGAGCGATATAACAGAGGGCTGCGAGCAGGTTGACAGCCCACGGGAATACCTCCTGTGAACATTGCAACATTCCTTAGACCCATCTCCACTCATTAAATATGAAAGAGAGTGTTTCATGTTCTCACCTTTATTGGGCGCCACACACAAACACACACACACATAATGTTACTTACTTTGCACACAAAACCTTCTCATGCACACACAGACACACACACACACACACAGACACATGCAAATGCAGGAGATCAAAGGGCTGTCGTGTAGCTCAGCAGTCTGCCAATGAAAAGCTTTTTCTATTAAAACCTCCACTGGAGGATCTGCAGGAAAGAGGAAGACGGACTCCACAAACCGAAGTCGCACACGACACATAAAAGATAATCACTGTTTATTTAAACTCGGTTCATTTGGCAATCATTTCTTTTATGATGGGGTTGTTTTCATCAAATAAAATACTTCAGTCTGAGAGCAAAGCAGCATTTTCACGAAGCGTGAGGAGGTGTGATCTAAACAAAAAAAGAGTGCATCCAAAAATACCATAACAAATCATATGGTGACACCCATGTGTTTACCTCAGCGTTATTATGGCCAACTGCAGTGATTGGTTTAATAAACTTCATATTTCTACTGTGATTTTTTTCTGTTTTCTATTTATGATTCTTGCATTTAGCATTTTGAGTTTTCTTTTATGTTAACTGCTATGCACTTGAAAAAAAGGCATATTTAATGTGGAAAATCTATTTGGCAATCAGCCTGATTTTGACTCTGAAGGCCAGAACTTTAAAAATATGACCTGTTTTTTGGAGCAAAGCTCATTACTAGCTTAATTATCTGTGGCCACTTTATACCGTGTCGATGCAGCTTTAAGGAGAACAATGGTCCGTTTCTTTTCTTCCAAATTAAAGTGGGAATCGATAAGAAATCAAACGGTGTGTTGCTTAGTTCAATGTTCCCTGAAGTTTTTGCTTCCACAGCCTCGCTTATTAGCTAATGTTAGCAAACTTAACATGAATACAACTTTCTACTGAATGCTCCTAAATCTGATTATAAACCGTATGAATCTTTTCTTCTGTTTTTGTTGGTTGGTGTTTCAGAAATGAATGATTACATGTAATTATTTTTGAATTATGTAACTTGTAGTCTTACTTAAAAGTGTCATGGCTGCAGTGCCTCACTCACACACACACACACACACACACACACTGAAATGCTGTTACTTTCACTGAGAAATGTGCTGATAAATGCTGAACTTTGGAGGATTGTCTCTTTGCTCCCTCTCTTTTGTTTGGCTCCACTGAGTGCTGTACACAACCTCTCTGTCAGCAGGCTGCAAACAGAGTGCTTACTCTTCAGGAGAAAGGGGAGAAAGGGGAGAAAGGGGAGAAAGAGAGAGCGTTTGTGTGCATATGCCACATAAAGCAGGCACTGCTTATCACTGCCGTGCCGCACGCGTCCAGGAAGAAAATGTCAAGCTGGTGTGAAATTTTCAGGCAGGAGCTCTTATGACGGCGCCCCGGAGCGAAGGGGAAAAATGTTTGCGATCTCTAGTCATGCTACAACATCCATCGTGCAGTCACAGGTGGAGCCCCACTTACTACCAGCAGGAGGCATCCTGGCATTTCCCCCCACATATTCTGAACCCAATAACCACTCAGTAATCTCTCTCTCTCTCTCTCTCTCTCTCTCTCTCTCTTCTTCACCTTATTTCCCCTCCTTCTTCTTCTTCTTCTCTGCTTTTTATCTGCTTCTACCCTCCTAAACTATCCTCTCATCTCATGTCTTCACATGCAGCCTTACAGAAAATCTCTTCTTTTTTTGAAGTTTCATTCTCACAAGCTTGTGCATTTTTTATTCTGCTTGTTCTTTGGTTTGAGGAACATGGTGGCAAACCACACAGCCCACAGACACTGCAGGGATTAACCCATGTCCTCTTCCCTCTTTTCATTCCTTCTTTTTCTTCCATCTTTTGAGGAGAAAACCAGCTAACCAAATTATTTTAAAGCACCTCGAGCCCCCCTTTTTTTTTTGTAGTCACCAAAAATTAAAGTCCTTTTTCCTGCTGGATACACTTCACAGTGCTGGACCTCATTTATCATGTCACCTGTGAGTGCAGCACACACTCGAGCGAGAGAGTTTATTGTGTGAAACTTCCTGAAACTGATAATAAAAGTTTCTACTGGTCAATACGGGTACAAAGTCCACTGGCCAGGGTGTTATTTTTGGGAGCTCAGAGAACACAATTGGCAGAACACTCCGATGAAATATAGGCTTTCGAACAAAAAAAGGAGTTTAGTATGCTGTTGTTGTTGTGAGCAGCGGTGCAGAGTCACCTACTGCAGAGCTCAGGTACAACCTCAATTATCTCAACCTCAAACTGGAGGCCAGGCTGAAAAGTCTCAGACGGAGAAAATACAGCAAAGTTATAATACTGACCTTAATTATGTGAGCTTTCTTACTGAAATTTCAATAAATTCACAGATTTGAAGGCAGAAAAACCACAAAATAACCTTAGATATTCAATTTTTTACATTACATCAATGCCAAAGGTTTTTATTTTCCAAACTTGGAATCTGCATCTACAGAGAAAATGCACACAAGATGATTGATTTCATCTTTGATTAAACCTTTGCAGAACATCTTCTACATATTCAGGTTTTAATGTTTAATACAGAACTCCAATAATTTAGCTCTGAATTCCTGAGACACCGTCGCGCTCATTTCAGACAGATTTTTAAAAAAGGGTCAAATTAATGTAACAGAAGCTCCAGGCTTTGCTCAATATTTGCTTATTCTGTTTCTCAAAGCCCAACAAATGTGAAAAGGGGCTGAATTTGTCTTCTTGCATGCAGTTTAACATCTCATTTATTGATATGTAATCTCCTGTAGATGAAGCCAGCAGACCTCAGTGGGTAAAATAAGGTATTGGATTATTAGCATTAGCATCATGTGCTTGTGCAGCAGGGACATAACCTGCTGCCTTCTTGCCCCAGTAAACATTAATAACCTCAGACCACCTGTGATTTCAATTCCCACCGTGTTCAAGAGTGATCAATAATAGTGTTTGTAGAGAAATGAAGTCATTTATTTCGAGATTATTGAGAGTTCCAGGTCCATTTTTAACATAAGCAGGAGTTTTAACAGGTGACAGCTAAAGCTAACTTTAGCTAGGTGCAAAAAAAACCCCAAAACAAAGTGCTTGATGACGCTCTCTTTGAGTCCTCTATCTTTTTCAGTCGGAGCACTATCATTAATTTTCTTCAGGAGCCTCGTAAAACACATAAACAAAGCTGAAATGGCTGCTTGTGACTCAGAAATTATATTTTCAGAGGGCCCGAACATGCTGATGAACAGAACTCAATATTTCCTCAAACAGTTTAACCTATGATTCACACGCTCGTCTCTCTCTCTCTGCACTCTCAGTTTGTGTTGATAATCACCATCCTGTCTGTCACAATCAAAAGCACAATCAACAAAGTTGCTGTGTGCTTTGAGGGAGGTTTACTGGTCCTGTCAGATGCAATATTTTCTGAGCCTTGCTGAGCATGTTGATGGATAAACATGATGTGGTAGAGAAACTCTCCTCGGAAAGAAAGACAAATCATCTTCCTCTGTTTCACTGGAGGTTGGTCTGTGATGGAGAATTAAAGGTTGTGTACAGATGAGCAGACCAGACCAGCAGGGCACAGCCATCTTGTGTGTTGACTCAAGAATATAAACTTGACTGGAGTCACAAAATAACAGGAATTTCAGGGACCCTGTGAAGGTTTTGAGCACTAGTAGCACCGTGGAGTCTTTGCTAATGTGCCAAGAAGTGCAGCAGCAAATGCAGGGAAGAAGACTGATGGAGAGCAAACACAGATGAAGACAATGAAGGTATAAAAGATTTAAGAAAAAGATGCATTGCCTTTGTTTAATGAGAAATCAAATGCATTCAACCTATTTGTAAAGCCATAAGAGCACACACACAATGCGTTCTGGGATTAAAATTGCATGCACACATAAATGTTGCACTTCTAATTAGGACTCGACTGCTGTGCGCCGCAATAACAGTAACATCTCAAGGTTCACTTCATGTGAAACTAAAATCTTGGTCACTTTATGCATCAGACTGAAGGAGACATCAATATGCAACGCCACTGGGTTTAAAAATAATGATAGAAACAAGCACCGTACTGGTATATACATGACAAACACACAGCAGTATGTGTCTTTGGATCCTTACAATAATGCGGCAGCCTTTAAATATGTAAGTGCACTTTCACTTTGGACAGCTGTGAATCAAACAGAGGCCAGCACTTGAACTGACTCACTAAAGACTTAAAAACAAAGACACTCAGTTCTAGTTGAACAGTATAAAACAGACAGAGGCGAGTAAACACTAAAAAGCCACTTTAAATATGTATTTGCTGCAAAAAATGTTTGGTAATGCATTGGATTTAACAAGTTCAGCTTGTGCACATGTTTTTTCTCACCACAAAAACCAACATGCTAAGGATCCTGAAGGACAAGTGCACAAGCTCATCCATACTAATATCTGTCAGCGTGTCACATGGTCGACTATCTGCTCACAGTGTGACGAAACTGCACCGGCTGCACCGACATGGCTCGACGTTTATTGATGCGCTGAGATTTACGAACATATTTTCACATCATGGACCGAGTAACGTCGACCACGAGTGTGTTTGTTTTCCCATTAGGAAAAAAAAAGAATCCCGATCCAAGTCTTTCAGAAGATGATTAACAAACCAATACATCTCCACTGTGACAGGCGAAGTCAATGCAGCAGCCGTGGCTTTCACAACAAATCAGTTAATTGCATCACTTGCTGGCAACAGTTTTGTCCTCTGGTGTATTTTTGCTCCATTTTTCAATGAGCTACTGTTTCTCCACAACTTGTTTTACTGTTAAATGCACCTGTGCTGTGGAGAAATGCATGTCCTTACATTCCCTCTACTGCAGAGTCCCACCGGTCTCTGTCTCACTGCGAACAGACAATAGTTAAGCCCCGGAATAAAAATGAGAAAAACACTCGCGAGCTTGTAGCTTATCAGGACATTCCAGGGACAGAAGGAGAAGTACTGAACTGTGACCTGGCACTTATTCCCTCCTATTTTGCCTCCAAAAGTTCTGGCTTATTCGGCTTGCTCCATGTGAAAAACATTTACAGCTG
Organism: Acanthurus lineatus; assembly: GCA_029814665.1. NCBI lineage: Eukaryota > Metazoa > Chordata > Actinopteri > Acanthuriformes > Acanthuridae > Acanthurus > Acanthurus lineatus. Next base: position 13,965,358 of record JAPZDV010000015.1, read on the forward strand.
CACATAAAAAACACACACTTTCTCTTTCTACTTACCATTTTTTTTGTAGTTTTTGGGGGGGTCAGAAGGAGAGCAGAGAAAGGGCTACTTCGGGAGACCCTGTTGTTCAATGTTAAATTGGGTAATTATGTAAATTTGCATTCATAATTGCCTCCTGGATTAGATAAAATGTGTATTAAAGTTAATTTGGGTCAGCTAATTTATAACTCAGCTAAGGTCCAGATGGATAATTAAAATTCTAAAAAAAAAATAGACAAATTAATCAAATTTTAAAACAAGTTGCTTAAAAAGCAATTACATGATTTTACTTAATGGCAGATTGTGTTGCAAAAAAAGGATGAAATCTTTAATAACATGTTTTTGTCAGATGTGAATAATTTTTTGGATTAGTGCTTTTACATGATTTGTTGACAATAAGAAAAACAAGATTACTGACTGACACACACCCTTTAAGACTCGGAAAAGACTGTATTTAAGCTAAGTTTATATATAAGTCTTAATATAACAATAACCTAAATCTCATGTTAAGATCTTAATAACATTTATTACTAAGCTTTACGTTGTATACATGTTTGCCTGGATGCTGTTACAAACTAGCCAACACTGCAGCTGATAAACACACAATCACGCTGACAGCTAACTAGCATGCACATGTCACACACTCACACACAAAAAAACACACACCTGCCGTGCAGTCTTTCAAACCCTCCTTCCAGTCTCCAGGCCTCAGGCATGCTCTGCTGGGGATGTTCTCAAAATACACCCATCAATCATTTTGCAGACAGCTTCACCTGCCCCTCCTCCCCCTCCCCCCCCGTTACTCCGCTCGCGACTGCTGCAGGAGTCTCAAGGTGAAGGAGGGCGCTGCGTCTCCCCGTCTGTAATAACTCATCTGCAGGACTGTACGCGCGCTGTGGACCGAGTGTGTGCTCACATTCAGGGTCCCTTGAAAACTTCCCGCATCCCTCACAAATAACTCAATCTATCCGTAAAAAATCCCGCTGAGCCTGCAGAAAGGACAACGGAGCGGACAGGAGGGATGATATTTCCCAGGTCTGGGAAGCTTTGCCACCTTTTCAGACACAGGTGATGAAGTATCGGGGAATAAAACACAAAAAACACACACTCAGGACAACTTTTTTTTTTAAAACTGTGGACGCGAGAGAAGAAATGAAAAAGCAAGTACAACGTGAGCCCTGGAGAGAGGACAGAGAAGGCTGTGAAGCCAGCGAGGGACCATGATAACTTAGTCTCTTTGCCCGTGAAGCCGCTAACACGGTCAGAATGTAATCACATGTCGATATTTGAAGCTCCCTGTTCTCACACGAGTTCTGTCTGCGGGGACACGCAGAGGCGAAAGGCGAAGATGCACTCTGATATGATTAAAATCCTTCAAACCTCGACAACATCAAAGCCATAATCCCTCTCTGCGTCTACGTCCACATTACTGTACATCTGCTGTTGTATGTGCTTATGTTTCTGAATAGGACCCTCCGCCTGATGAAACACGCTGTAAGAATGACAGAAAAAATCTGATTTCTATTCACTTATCAGGAGGGATTCTTGCTACCTGATTCGGCAAACCTGATGCGAAAAAAACCCCACAAAAAACAGGCTGAATAAGTGAAGAATGGAAGAATGGAGTGAGACAACAGACAGTCATCTGGCAAACAGAAACCTGATGGCCAGGCAACAAAAATTTGGCAGGAAAGGATAAAATAAAAACAAAAACTTTAAAAATGTGAGGAGAGGTGGCAATAAAGCAAACAGTGAGATTCTGTTTAAAAAAAAAAAAAAAAAAAAGCCTGTCCTAGTTATTTTTTCGTCTGCCAAAACAAAAAGAGGCGACAGGAGGACGAGGAGGAAGGGAGGGAGGGGGACAAAGACAGATATGGAGGTAAAGAGAGGAGGTGAGAAAAGATGGAAGCCGAACGAGAGGGAAGAAGAAGAAGAAGAGAGAGATATGAAGAGATGGAGGCAGTTATGTAACTACAAGGCGTCTGTGATGTCAGCTGCTCTGTCTTCACTGGAGCCGACGCTCCTTTGAACGCGCAGGAACGAGAGCGCCGAGGTGAACACGCGTTTCTCTGCATGTTTTGACAGAATCTGGTTGTATGTGTTGCAGCCGACTTTTAAACATGAGAGGGAACAAGTCGTGTTTACCGGCGGTGAGAACATTTACTGAAGCGCCCGGTACTTAAATACAGTTATGAGGAAAACTGCACATTTTCATTTCATGTCGTTTGACATTTCTATCCCGCTACTTTTCAGAGTCAATTACTCGCATTTACTCCACTACTTTTACTGTAGTTACTTGGCATGAGAGTGAGGAATTTACACTCAGAATACCAAATGTGATAAATTGTTTTAGTTTAAACAAACTAACAGTGTTTAAAATGTTAAAATATTAAAATGGACTTGGCCACCTACAACATGCTGCTTAGTAGTTAAAATGTTAGAATTTATAATAGTGGTCAGTGTTCCTCGAACCTTATTTTAGGCCTAATTTTCATTATTTAGGCCATCATTTCAATCAGGATCTAATGACAGTGCATATACCAAGTTGATAGCTTTTATCTGGAACACAAACACAACTAAAAAACATTCAACAAGGCCAAAAATTCTGGGCAGTCTGGTGATTTTACAACTTTTAAAGAAACCTTAAGGTTTGTCAATCAGTAATATAAGTAAAACCATAAATGTCCTTGACAGCTTACAGATCAACTTCCTGTTTTTCCTTTGCAATGAAGGTTATTGCTAGTGTTTTGGAAAAGTTTAGAAAGTCTGAATGAACTGCTCACTTATTGAAAACCTGTTGGATCACCTGACAAAAATCAACAAATTTAGGCCAAATAAAGACCTGAAAATGAGAATCCTTTAATTTTAATACTAACATCCTTTCCTATATTTTGAATCTGTGCAAAAAATCCATTTTTGGCTTCAGGACTTTGGTATTTTGTGGTGCTGCTGTATCTAAGTAAAGGACCTATAAATACTTCCACATCTGGTCTCCTCCATCTCCTCGGCTCAGTCTGTTGTCCCGTCACAGCTCAGAGACTCCGCCCTGCGATCCTGTTAGCGCTTATCAGAGCATGGCTCGGGTCCAAACACAGCCACACACACACACACACACACTGACACACACACACACATGCACAGCTACCTTTTCCACAGATCAATACAAAATTTACAGAAGCAGCTTTTCTCCCCCTAACTGAGCTCAGCTCTCAGGGGTGGATGGTCCCACCAGCCTGCGGACGTTCGGAGCGAACAACACACCTTTCAAACTGCTGCTTACACAAAACCCCTTAAAGTGGAAACACTTAAGGTTATTAAGATCCTTACAAAGACTAGACAGCCGACATGCAGCTGCTATTTCACGCCAACAGCTACAAATAATCGAGTCGTGAGTGTAAAAAGAAGCAGATGCTGAACAACCGTGTGAAAATATTGGACAAACCACTGAATGACAGGGAACAAACAGCAGCCTTCACTGGAGCAGCCCGCAGTCCGAAAAAACAGAAAGTGAAGTGCATCAGGTCAGGAAGATTTCATCATGCACCTGAAAAATTTTGCTCTACAACCAGAAACCAGATTCATTTTTTGGGAAACAGAGAGCAGTTTCAAAAGAGACAAATCCGGTGAGTCAGGAGGATGAGAGGCAAAGACAAAGTAGTTGCACATCACAGAAGCACTCAGTGCTAATGGTTGGAAAAAGGCGGATGAAATCAGAAGAAAATCACCAGAAGAATCTTTGTTTGCTCTCCTGATCTGATGCACCTTAAACGTGCTCTTCCACTGCTGTTTGGTCTTTGTTTGCACCTGCTACATGCACATCACTGTGCAGCACTTTGTTCAACCTCAAAAGTTCAACACACACTGTATGCCTCCTCACTTTTGAACCTTAAGCATTAAATTCCCTTCAGCTGAGACTAACTGGGTTGTTTTGTCCGTCCGGATCGATAACAATCCACACAAATATCAGTACATCTCCTCTCGTGGAGCATCCTTGGTGGATGAATAGAATTGGAAGTGCTAGAAATAAAAAACACAACCACATTTTGACTAATCCTTCACAGACGTTTCTGTCTTTGCCTCTGTCATGGAGAACTTTTTTTCCTTTCATGTCTACAGACTGACAAGGAAAAGAGGAGATTCAACAACAACAACGCTGGAAGTCTTTTGAAGAAAATACAAGAACGGCGAGGTGATGTGCGATGTGTCAACAGGAAGCAGTCCCCATGTTTAATGCCACCACACACAGTGCAAATGTTTCCAGACAGGTGTTATTTCTCCCTCTCTCACTCTATCTTGCAGCAGTCAAACATTATCTGCACACACTTCTTCACATTTGTTTTGTCCTGCTCCAGGTAGCAAATGTTTACAGGGATTCCAGCGAGTCAGATATTATTAAGCAAGAACTCTTCTTTTCTAGGCTTATGCATTCCTTCCTCTTACAACTATTGAATTTTCTGGTAGTTATCAATGATTAGCCAGTTAATTGACTTGATGACGAGTAATCCATTACATTTTTTCTTTGACTTTCATCTACTCAAGGCTGAGAATATAATCATATTAATCTCTGTGAAGATGTGCTAAGGAACAGTGGCATTTGATGTTGATGTTTTACAGGTTTAATGTTTACACTGTTCACCATTTTTGTTTAGCATGTTAGCATGCTAACATCTGCTAATTAGCACTAAACGAAGCACAGCTGAGTGTGATGGGAAGGTGTCTGGTTGTGCAGGTTCATGACATTTCATCCAGCAGATGTTGGAGATATTTCAGTCTGGAACAAAGTGGTGGACTGATTGTGTTTAATGTCATTATCTCCGCCTGGTGTAGGTCTGTAAGAGGATCATGCCTTCGGATGTGTGCGTGTGTGTGTGTGTTTGTGTGTGTGTGTAATCTAATCTCTCATATGACTGGAACCATCAGTCTAATATTTTTTTTGCACATTAAGACTGATGGCTCAAGAAGTTCTCATGGTCGCTGTGAAAAAAACAATAACGAGATGTTGGTTTTTATTAAATGTGGCCACCTCACATTCTTCTTGTAAAAAAAGAGCTCAGTGGACAGAAGAACCCCCCCTACCCCAACATGCAACCACACAAACACACACATCCACCAGAGGGATTAAGACATGATTTGGTTTAAACAATGACTAACAGGGGACCTCGAAAAAATGTCCCCTAACAGCACCCGGCATGGTGCACAGGTCTGAGTGGGCGAGTCGAGGCAGCGTGACGCATCACTCAACACTCCTGATGCCTGTTTGGCCTTTTAAAAACCAAAAGGTGTACTTTAAAAGGTGTGTGTCAGACACTTTTAGTGTGCTTTGGCCTTCCTGCTGACTCCTCACACCTCTTCACAGTCTTAAGAGTATCTGAAGTAATCAACAGCTGCTTCAGTCTGTTTCACGTCTTCTGGTTGGTGTTTTTTTCCTTTTTGGAATTGACATTTTACAGAACTTGCATGTTATCTTTCTTATATTTGATTATTATCATACATAGCCCCTCCCCCGCACACCTACAAACACACCTGATGGAGAGCTACACTGAACTGAGTCCACTTTTCTGGACAGAAATCGAACCTTAACTGGGTTTCAGGCTGTAAGTTCAACTGAATAAGCAGTTTGATATGATCTTCTTTAAGTTTGGTGACTTTTAAAAGGAATATTTCACTCTGTTGTCACATTTTAAAGACTAAACAATAAATAAAAAGAAGCAGCTGACAGATTAATTGATAAAAACGGTTTATTGCAGCCTTACTCACCACACAAGGTCCCAAACAAAGTGGCAGAACAAGGCAGGTCAAAGGAAAAGTGGAGCATTTATAAAAACAGTTTGACTCAGGAAGGAGCACTTGTTTGTCTGCATGTGAGAGCCAAATGTATTTTTAGAGAAACTCTATCCTCGCAGTTACGTGTTTACCAGGAATATGCCAACAAACACCTCCGCCCTGATGCCACCGGCACACACACACACTAATACACACAAACACACACACCAAAGCTCACACAGACACACACATTTAAAAAAAGAGAGTGTCATTTCTCATTCGTTGTCTCTGTCCATCTCCAAAGCCGGTCCTTCTACTCAGCTCCACTTCCTCCCTGTCTGTAACTCGGGCGATAAATCTCCTCTCGGTTGCACACATAAAGAAAAGACGAACCGGGGGGGGGGAAGCGAGGAGGGAAGGTGAAGGCGAAAGAGATGGATGACACACTCGTATATATGAATGCTCGTCCATAAAAGCTCGCTGCATAAACATTCATTCTTCTCCTTTCTTTCAGGAGTGTGGTTGTCATTTGTCTGTGTGTGTGTGTGTGTGTGTGTGTGTGTGTGTGTGTGTGTGTGTGTGTGTCTGTGTGCTTGTGTGTGGGCGGGTGAAGGACACTCCACATCTCTCTTGGTTGAGAATAAAGAAGTCTTTGTAACCTCCAGGTCTCGATGGACCTGCGCTTTAAACACGCATATCACGGGGCTTCCCAACCACAGCCACTGGGGTCCACACACACACACACACACACACACACGCGCACTCACACATACACTCACACACACACACACACACTCACACACCAACATTGTCACTCTACAACTCGTAAAAAAAAATTCTTATAAAAATTCTGCGCTGATGCAGAAAAATCAACAAACGTTCCCTCCATGAACTGAAGTCTTGAATGAATATGCATCCCGCCAGAACCACAGGAACAGTTTATATCTTGTAAAATTAATGCTTTGGGGAAGTTGCATGAATAAAATGAATCAACACGAGGAGCAAAAAAAAAAAAGAAGAAGAAGAAGAAGAGGGGAAAAAAATCAGAGACAGAGACGCAGTACTCACCATCCTCTTTGCATTCCTCGGGCGGCTTTGCCTTCTTGGCTAGCCTCGGGTCCAGCCACGATGTTGTCTTGGTGTTGTGGCTGTGAAGAGACGACAGAAAAAGAGAGAGAGAGTGAGAGAGTGTGTGTGAGAGAGGGAGTGTGATAGATGGAGAGAGAGAGGAGACTTGGCAGAAAGATAGAAGGAGGTTGGTTGATTCTTAATTCAGCCGGAGAATCATTTCAGAGAGGAAAAGATGAGACTCCTCGCATGCTTGCTTGCTTCTTTAAAA
>JAPZDV010000015.1:13974006-13999919 GCA_029814665.1 Acanthurus lineatus
CACCTATTTTTTTTTCTTTTTATTTATTTAGTGCCGATTATTTAGAAAGTGTGCAAACAGCTGCCGACGTGCACCTGCTGAGTCCCTCTCCTGCGTTCGCTTTGATTCCCTCTGTGTTTCTTCTTTTTTTGTAATTGCAATTGTCGGGAACAGCACTCCCAATTTCACTGCATTTTCACAATGACAATGCAGGCTTTTGATAACACCTTTTTTTTTTTTTTTCCAATACTCACGTCCCAAAGGGAAACGCTTTTGCAGGTAGGCATTAAAGACAAAGATCATGAGGCTGCACCAATAACAGAGACAACAGTCTAAATAGTAAAAGCAACAAAAACATCGAAAGCTATGGAAAATATAAATCTACACAGATGTTAAAGCTGCATGAGTTATATTTTTTTTAGCCTGTTGAAAGCAGAGAAACAGGCTGGAAACACAATATCTCTGACATTTTAAGGGTGCAGACAACAAGATGTTTACCGAGCTCATCACCTTAACTGACTCTGCACGCTCAGATTTGCTAATTAGCACAAAAGACAATTGAGGCTGATGGGAATGTCTTTATTTTTGATAGTATTTACTTGAAAATCCACTAGTTTAACTAAATATAACTCCGGCCTAATGATGGTGATACACTGAAAAAGTTAGAAATTACTTAAATGATTCCAAACTACCCTGAAAGAGACATGAATGTTTGAACTAAAGTTCATGGAAATCTTTTTTATATCTGTCAAAACATTTCAGTCAAAGGCTAAAATGTCAACCTGTTGATGTTGAGACGCGTCAGAGAAAACCACAACCTGTTGGTGGCGCTGCAGGAAACGTTGTGATATCTCACTCTGGACCAAAGATATCTACTGACTGACCAACAGACAATCATTTTTATCACGTAACACTGAGGCAGTTTTGCTATTTAAAGCATAAAAGCTGCAGATTAAGGCCCATGCCAGATACAGAGCCAAATAAAGAGCAGTTCAAGGTAAAGTCTGTTTCTCTGCTTTTGATTCCTTTCCATCAGCCCACTCCTTTTTTTCCTGCTTTCTCCTTCCCCTGCTACCTCTTCTCTTCCTCTTAACGCTTTCCTAACTCGTCATTCCTCTTTACAATTGCCATCCATTACTATTTATAACATGATTGTCTGAAACCACTTCTTCCTTTTTTGTCCTTTCACTCACCCTCATATTTTTTCTTTTTTTTTTTTTTTAAGCCTCTACTATTTTTAATCACTATCCCTTTCTGTTCCTTCCTCCATCCTCCTCCATCTTTTCCTCCTCCTCCTCCTCCTCCTCGGGGGCCTCACTTCAAGGGCTGTAGGTAAACCAATTGATCTCATATGGAGGCCAATCAAAGGGAAGTATCCTCTTGGCAACCGCCGTCAATTTGGCACGGCATCACATGCGTCCAGACGAGAAAAAAAAAAAAACAAAAAAAAACTTGAGGCTAGAAATTCAGTGGGCCAACCGCATCGGTTGTGTGATGTGCTTGATGGATTGGGGGAGGAGGGGGGGACATGTGGTGGGTGGAGGGATTTGTATTGTCTGTTTCCGTGGATGCAAAGAGGCAACATGTGTCTGGCTGGATGACAGCTGCATCATCGCCCGTCTCATTTCTCAGTCTGGTGTTGCCGTGCAGCTTCTAGCAGGTTTATGATGCGTTCAAGCGCGCTGGGATTCAATCAATGCTGCGGGGAAATTTAGCCTAATGACTAGAAATGATCCATCGATGCAATAAAAGCTTTTGTGATAGCGGAATAATTTCCTGTTTAGGGCTGCATTTGTTGATGCTATACAAGGATCCATGTCCACATGCATGCACACACAACTCCCTAACCACCGCTGCAAGAAAAAAAACAAAAAAACACACACACACAGCAGCTCCATTATTCTGGTGTAAGAAAGGCTCACCTCCGCGGTTTTACTGCAGCTGTAAAAAGCTAACAACTCCAATGAATTAAACTTAAGAGCCTCTATAACTGAGTCTTTGTAGCAAGGTATTTCTGGGGACCTTTAAATCTCATTAAACCATCAAGCATCAATTATGGTCTCTGCGTGTGTGTGTGTTTCTGCGGGGAATACAGAGAAGTAAATTTAGACGCTACCTAGCTCTAATCTCCTCATTTAGGCTCAATTCAATTTTGTTACGGAAGAATGAAAATACAAACTCACTTGATGGTAGCGAATCTTCCTCGCCATCTCTGAAGGCTGCAACATGCCTCGCCAGGCTGCACATGAGCGAGCATTCATGAGGGCTGATCCCAAACCATCGCATGACCGTTTCTTTTACACCTGCCTTGTTTTAGAGTGGAATGTTTTTTGTCTTTTATTTAAAGGTGCATTGTGAAGTTTCTGGCCACTTGCAGCATTTTTTTTCTATTTTTAATTATGTTCGTATGAGCAAACGGATGCTGCCGACACACATTACACCTTCATTTCCTGCCAGCGGTTTCAATTTATCCTTCTAATTTTTAACTCACAGACACAAAAATTGGATTTGCAGATGTTTTATAAGGACTGAAATGCATTTTAACAAGGAAACACACAATGTGTTTCTGTGAGTAACACTAAATGCTCCCATGCTGCTGTATAATCAGCATTATTGCTGCAGTATAACTTATTTTAATATACCTGCAACAGTTTTATTTGTGTATTGACAACCGGTCAAATGAATGGGTCTGCTGGTGGTAAAAAGTCGAACTCTGCAGTTTCCCTCAGCTTTAAGTAGCATTTTGGTGTGTTTTAGTTACCGTATGGGTTTGAATCATGCAACTTTATTGTTCTGGGTTTCTTTCATGGCGTCGCTTCCAGATGCAGCAGCTGTTTTTTAACAACAGAACTGTGATGAGCTGGTGAGCACCAACTGTGACAGACAGACTGAACATGGTGGAGCGTTAAAAAAGAGACTGAACATTCGTCAGGTGGAAGAAACCAAACTTTAAATGAATATTATGTTGTTTTTGTGTCTGTTGGATGTATAAAGAGGCAACTGTGTGCTAACACGTTCACTGTATGCACTTTATATGATGATAATGTGTCATTGTTGTGTTAACAGCTTGTTCTGCTGCAACCAGGTGGACACAAAGATAAATGTCTCCTTTTTTAAGAGTCAAGAAGAAGATTTTCCATTATCTGATGATTTTTATGAACATCTTAGAGACTAAAATGTTCAGGTTTCATCAGTTCACTTACTCTATGAAGTAGACCTCTCCTTTCTCTGTGTAAGCCATCTCCCAGTTGTCTGGCAGCGGCCCTAGTTCGTCGTTCTCCTCTGGTTTTGAAGCTGCGGTCTTCGGGGACAGTCCGTCGTCTTTGGGCGCCTCTGGTGTGACCTCTGCTGGGTTGCTCGGCGGGGCGATGTCCCCCGAAGCGTCCGTGCTCTTGTCCTCATGTTCGCTCGACTCTGAGGTGACAACAGGGCAGGATGAGTCAGGCGCGTCATTATCGCTCGGGGAGGAGAGTGAGAGACAAGGGAGGCGAAGCGTGGAGAGGAAGAGACGTGGGAGGCAGGGAAGATAGATCGATGGGAGAGCCGGGGGTTAGGATGGAAAGAATGATTACAAAAAGGTGAGAAAGAGCGGCGACTCTGGGGAAAAAAAAGAGGAGTGAGGTGAAGGCAAGGGAGGGAATAATTGAGGTTAACAAGACAGACAGACGAATAAAGCAGAACCGACAGTGGAGATTGAGAGAGGAGCCGCCTGTGATGCCCTAGTTGGAGTTGTGGCAGAGCGTGAATGTGTTAGAGAGAGAAGAAATGGTGTGTGTGTGGAAGGAAAAGAGATAGCAAGAGTGTATCTGAGTGTGTGTGTGCCCCCTGAGGAGGAGCCGGTGAGGGGACGAATGAGAGCAGAGGGGGGATTCGGGAGATAATCTATGGGAGGGAAAGAGCGAGGGTAGCTATCTGCTCAGATCACAGAGCCCGCTGTGCTCTATCGATCCCCCCCCCCTCCCCCCTTCAGCTCTCCTGGTCAGCACCGCACTCTGTCCATCTACAGAGACAAAACTCCTCCTGAGCCAAGAGCCGCGGCCCACTTCGACATCCAGCACGGCTCGCCGCGCAGCCCCGAGCCCCCCCCCCCGAAGTTATCGAGCATCTCGACAGCGCCTGATAGGAATCGGTTAGGGATGTTTCCTGTCCCCGCGTTCGGTCGCACGGCTCAATCAGCGGCTGCATCACTCCGAGAGGATGCAGATAACGAGTAAGGAGAGGGATTTTTTCCAATTAGAGAACTTTTAATCCTTTATGAGCCGGTGAGCCAGCCGAGATCGCTGATAGTTAAAAAACTGATAAAGTTTCGCCATCAGGATCCCAAAGGCTCTGGAAAAAAAAACGCTCCTGAGGAGATCAGGGAAGAAACATCATGTTCTTTTAAATCACCTCAGGAAATCCAATTATATAAACCAGCTCTTATGTCATTTACTTGAGCTTTTAAAAAGCTGTTTGTTTTTCTTACTTATATCTATTTTTTTTTTACTTTCTTTACATTTAAATTGGATTTTCTGATTTACAGTTAATCTAGTTTTTATCTAGTTTCCTGCATTAAAAAAAAATGAAGTTTTCATATAGTACATTTAAAGTTTTATTGTTGTTGAGTATTCAGCCAAAAGTGTAATTTCATGCTTTATTTTCCATTCAGATGAAATTTCTTTATAATTATCTTTGCATTTAATTTAGCATTTGGTCTTTTTCCAAATAAAACACTTTAAAGTTTATAAGAAAATGTGCTGTGCTCTATTTAAAGTTAATGTATTGTCACATAGTCATCCACGTATCTATTATAGTATAATATTTTTTTTATCTAAGTTCTGGCATTTAAATGAATTAATTCTATCATCTTTCTCTGTTTCGTCTCAATATTTGAAGCACTTACATTAAGAAACATCCCTTATAATTAAAGTTTAACTAACATAAATATTGTAAAAAAAAAACAAAGATGCATTTCTCTCGCTAATTATGCGTCTCCTACCTTGTTTGAGGTCCTTGTGATATGCAAACCAGAATCTCATCCTTCCGCCAAACACCTCCTTCAACACTTCCTCAAAGGTCATACATATCTATAAATAATAATAGTGATTATTTATACAGGCGAGCGTCGGCGCTAACTGGGATCAGTGCCCGAACACTTTGACTTTCTGTGCCGCTCTGAGAGACTCGGCTGTCCTGAGGCCGTAAAACCCAGCTTAGAAAGTCACAGGATCGGAGCATGGTTTTGGATTTGGAATCATAAAAAATCAAACCCATAAAGGCTCTTTTATGATGGTCTTATCATGTGATCATGGGATGCTTTCAAAGGGTTTTCTGTGTGTGTGTGAGAGTGAGAGTGTGTGTGTGTGTGTGCAGTTATGGGTGTCGATGCACACAATAGGAAGTACATTCAGATTGTCTTTTCTGGCCTGTGTTCACGTGCTCCTTGTACAAAGTTTGGAAGATGTTCTTCTAACTTTGGTGGGTTTATGACTTTACAAAGAAGATGTGTTTAAATATCTTTTCCAACTAATCTAGGTCAGCGTATTTTTATCCAATATATGAACAAGCATTTAGTCCAGTCTTGTATTTGAGCACTTGACGCCAAAGTTGGCAAGTAGTTTTGCAAAACTCTCTCAGAGTCGGTGGTTGGACTTGTTTGCAGCATCAGTCTGTGCCTCATTCTGAATGTTTGTTTAAAGCAAATATTTGTACAAAGAAAAGTCTTTCTTTGTTGTTTCATTAGTGAGAAAAAACCCTGAGAGGTTTGGACTTGTTGTTTGCGACATTTAATGTCACTTGTGCCTAGTTTGAGGATTTACAGAGAGGATAACAAAGGTTTGGACAGGGCTGATTCGTAAGTAAGAGGAAACACTTAATGTGATTTTTTTAAGAAGCCTGCAGGCTCCTGTTGAATTTGAGGGGAATAAACATTGTGTGTGTGTGTGTTTTTGTCCGTGTGTGTGTGTGTGTGTGTGTGTGAGTGTGTGTGTGTGTCCGTGCCCTCTGGCTATCTGTGCTCAGACAGTGCCGGATAATGATACCTAATGAATTATATTCTCGAGAGCAACAGCACAAAAGCTGTAATGATAAACAGTTTGGACTGCGGAGGTAATCGCCGGCTGTGAGTTAGAATTCCTAATCTACATATTAAGTCATTAAATTGCACATAAAGATATTTTTTTGTCACCGTTTTAAAGCGATAATCAGCCATTACATCTTTTCAGGAAATCCATTTGAGGCAATGTGTTACTCGCCCTGTTGCTAGGCAACCGCTCTCCAAAGAGCCCGCTGCCGAGACTTAAACAAGGCGATGGGCTTCCTGCACGGCGGCCTGACCTGGAGCCAGACCCCCCCGCCTCACCTGGCTGTCATGTGGAGGCCTTTAAACCTGGAAAAGGTGGGGCAAAGGAGGAGGGGGGGCGGTCTCTGTCGAGGCTCACCTGGGGTGACGGCAACACCGTTGCCATTGACGATGGGTCTCTCCTCCTCCTCCTCCTCGGGGGGCTCGATGCTGGCTTTCTCCATGTTGCTGACCGACTTGTTTCGCTTCCTCTTGCCCTCGGAGGTAGGTCTGGCGCCCGGCAGCAGCTGGTCCGTTACATTTAGCAGCAGAGCGCTGGGCTCGGCCGGGGGCTTCGGTGTGCCGTAAAAGTTGTCTGAAAACACAGAGGAGGAAGAGTTGTGAGATGTTTACGCCATTTTTGACATTTGTGGCTCGGAGGGAAAAGCCTGGACCCTGTCGGACAGATCGCTGAGCAGTTTGGAACAAACGTTCATGTTCTTCAGAGGATTTAATCTAAATAACTTTGGTGATCACCTGAATTCTTCAGAGCTTCAGTATGAGACAGAAGGTTTCGGTTTTGAGGAAGATATTTCACCAACTTTTGGCTGGATTGCACTAAATTTTGCTACAGATACTTGAGGTTCCCACAGGATTCATTGAGAAAACTAAGGTGTTCTTTTACTTTTCATCTAGTCATTAAATTTAAATATGTCTATCACTTCGGTTTGACCATGTACCTGCTAAACTAATGACATTCAGGTCAGTCACTGTGAGTTCGAGAGCGTGCTGACGTTATTACGCCTTTAGCTCAAGTCCTTGTTGTGCCAAGACACCCTGTTAGCAAGCTGCTAGCATGGCTGCTAACTCCTGTTGGTTTCCTTTTCTCTAGTATGTGATACGTCAACATTTGACAATCCATACAGGAATTCTGAGAAAAATTTGCATTTCTATTAAAGCTTAACAGACTTAGAGATAAAGATAAACTCAATGCACATTTTGCAAACTTAAATGCAAAGAGATGAAAAAGGGCAAACAAAAGGAGAGGAGAGAAACAGCAGAGAGTGTAAAGACAGTAAAGATGAGAGACGTGGGAACATCAGGTCAAAGGATGTTCGTGACATCGCTGCATCAACTCTGACAACAGCGGCTGGTTGAAGGCAGCTGATCCATGAAAAGACGAGCTGGAGGCTTGAAATCACATCATTTCTCACAAAGTTACAACAGTTTCAAGTTCTGCACAAAACAATATTTCCCAAAAAAAAGGCACTGTGACGTACAAACACCACGTCATGAGGAATATCTGGGGGATGTTTGACGTGCGGGTTTCTTCCATCCTCTCCTCTGAACATCAGTCACTTCTCAGGCCATGCGTGGATTTCTCTGGCATATGACTCTGCATTTCTGCACGGCTTGGACTGAAAAAAAAAATCACGGTACCTGTGAGTAGTCGTCTCTGCTCGGAGCCAACCACCCGCCTCTGGGAACTGCAGTTTTTTTTAAAAAACTTGGCTCTGACACAACAGCTTCTTCTCCTCTGTGTGGATTTTATATTTTTACTGTCCTTCAGTTTGTCTGCTTACAGCAGCTCGGCCGCTCCGTCGCTCCTCCATCAGTCATTGTTAAAACCTCATAACTTCATGCTCACTCAGGGTCGCTGTAAAGATTTTCTTTTTATGAACAATTTTCCTCGAAAAAGGTAAAAAAAAAATAAAAAAGGCTGAATACTACTGGAAAGACATTTAGGTTTTGTGCTTTTTAAATGTCATTTTTTCAAAGCTTTAAAAAAGATCAAACTGAATTCTTTTCACATCTTTTGTTTTGTGGCTGCAGCAGCAGAAATCTCAGCAGCATTTTTTCAGAACGCGAGCAAATAAAAACTCACCCGATCTGCATGGGGGCAAATGGGGAATTTGTTTTTTTTTGTTCAAAAAGGTTACAAGTTCCCCTGTGGCTTCACAAAGGTCCATAACTTCCAGACTCGTAAAACATTTTGAAAAAAAAACAAATAAAATAACTGTAAAATCCATTTCTGAAGAGTGTCATTTTTTTTTTACTTCAAAAATTTTGACATTTCAGAGGTTTTTCACACAACAAAAGCAAGGTTTTGTGTTTGAGAAACAGATGCTGGAGTGAGATGTCGAGTTATGTCGGTCCAAAGTTCTGAGAGATGTTCTTTTCTTTTACGAGATCAGATGCTTCTTGCCTCTGAGCCTTTTTTTTTTTAAAAAATCCGAGAGCATGAAAGAAAGTTGAAGAGATTGTCTTCACAGAATCAGTCAGGACATCAGCCACAGTTTAGGTCTGAAGTCGGTTCAGGATTAGATTAAACATCGGTAGCTTCAGCTGCTTTCAAGCATGTTTTGGCAGAAATATCTTGCAGAATTTGACGATGGTGTGTTTTAAAAAGAAATCCATGCAGATTAATCCAATGCACCGGGCTCCATTATAACACACAGGCTCACACAGCAACCCAAACTGTTTGGGAGCATGAAAAGGAGCCAGAAAGATTTAAAAAAAATAATATATATACATGCTGGTGTCTCGCTCTGTGCGGAAACACCTATTGAAACATCATGTCCGGGTTCTGGAAAACATGAAGGCTGCAGTGAAAAACAGGGGAAGGTAGCTGTAAAAAAGATTACGGGGACTGTCGGGATGAGAAGCCCTGGACTGCAGACACAAATCCTGCAGCCTTAACGAGCTAAAGATTCGCCACAAAGAAGAAAGAAGAAAGACAAAAAAAACTGGTCCAGGTGCTGCTGGTGTAAACTCAAACGACCTGCAGAGTCCTGGAGTTCAGAGTTTCAGGAAGTCACATCTGAAAGTGGCAACAATCTCACCTGCATGATGTTAAACCGGGAAAAACTCAGTAGAATATTCTTCTGCAATTTTTATTTTTAAAGAAATTTTGCACCTGATCAGTTAAAGTTAATTATGTTTTTAAAATTCATACGGCAGCTTATTCTGGAACTGGTAAAACTAAATAGGCACATGATAACATCTCACATCAATCACAGGCTCCTGAACTGGCAGACTTCCACGATATCGGAAAACACGGACTCAAATATCATCCTAAGGATGAAACTTGTGATTTACACCTCTAAGACTCTGAGATTCAATTTAAGTTTGCGATTGATTTTTAAGGTTTCAGCTTCAACACGGAGTTACACGTCGGTGAGATGTCAAGAACTCGGGTCTCTCTGAAGAACAGCTGAACTTTCCTCCTGTAACAACACCACAAATCTCTCCACCGCTCTGACAAGCTGATTCTGAATTTCACCCCTTCTCCCTTTCTTGCTCGTCTAATTGGCCAATAAATTATTAAAATGCATAAAACGCTGAATGATGGTCGAGTGACTCAGCAGAAAAAACTCTATCTCCTTCTCTTTCTCCCTGTGGAAGGCAGTTTGTAGGATCTAACGCCGCTTCTGGCAACCGACCGTTAAATTAGCCATCTGCAGTTTTTTTTTTTTTCCTCTTCCTTCCTGCAGCGGTGGCAGGCCGACGGAGGCTGGAGTCAGGTGGGAGAGAGAGGGGGTGAAAGTTAGCCGCTATGTGTTATCTGTATGATGGCAGGGGTCTCCAGAGAGCTGGACTGGCCAGACGGACCACAGGCAGCATTTTTCCGAGTGGTTTAAAATCCAAGCCTCGGGCCTGTCTAACCACAGGAGAGAGAGGGAGGATAGATAGTGTCTGTTTGTTTTGATTAGGCAACTGAAGAGTCTGTGCAGCCCAGGCTGAAGGACCGAAGCCAAGAGAGAGGCTGCAAAAAGGTGCTGCATGCATGTGTGTGTGTGTGTGAGAGTGTGTGTGTGTGTGTTGGCTTCTCTTCATTCAGAATCTACAGAGGATTTCTCCCACTGTCCTACATGACTGATGATACTCTCGTCTCCACAAAGCCAAGAAAGATGGATTGATGGGAGCCTCCTTTTTGGAGTGCAGTTGTGTGGAGGTGGAGTTGAGCCCGTCACACACACACACACACACACACATGGCATCTATTCAAGCCGCCGCCGTCGTTGTCGCTCACACAGAGGAGAATGCTCGGGCTGCCACAACGCAGCGTAAACTCCGGAAAGAAAATCAGAAACATCACAAAGACGAGCTGACTGCAATCACAAGCGTGACTTAGCTAAACCCTTACCTTCATACGTTCCGCTCTCTAGCAGGGCTCCACTTTTCTCCAATTCCATAAACCGGTCAACGGTCACGAAATTATAATCCACCCCGGGGACTTCTCCTTCCTTGGGCTGCCTGGTTGTGCCTGCAGGAGATAAGCGAGAAGAGTTAGAGCTTTTGAACGCCTCGTCAATGCCGAATGAAAAGGAGTCTTTAAGTAAGTGCGACTCTTTGTCACTGTCTTAAAAAAAAAAAAAAAGATCAGAACATACGAGAGCTGAAACACGCTGACCCCGACCCCGGCGCTAGTCATTAAGTGCCCTCTTTATTCCCTTTTGTCCTTTTCCTTCATGCTCACAGCTGAGAATGAATATTTGAGCAGCGTGCTTGGAGGGCGGGGAGGTGTGGCAAGGTACCATTTCAGGAGCTAAGTGATGCAATTTGGACACCAAGAGGAGAAATCAAGTCAATTTGCATGGAGCTGACAGCATGTCGAGGACTCCCTGACAGCAGCTGCAGCCCTGCCAGCTGACTGCATCACAGGACTGATGGAAATATTTTACCCTGTAATAGCAGCATTTTAAGTCAACTTCACTTGACATGACAATCATCCCTCCTCCTCCTTCTCCTCCTCCTCCTCCACCTCCTCCTCCTCCTTAAAAAACAATGTGTGCCAAAGTTTTTTATGATGTCGAAAAAAAAAACTGAGGTACAAACGACTTCCTAAACACTTCCTCATCAGCGTGTGCTAATTACACTTGTTAAAGCTGATCCCGGCTGCGATAACACGCAGGCACTCTACCCCCGAGGCGCTGAATGGGTTTTCACATATGAGTGAGGGTTGTTCACACTAAGAGAGGAGCCAGTAAAACACACTTGTTAGACTCTCGGCTACATCATGTAAAGTATCCATCTGTGTGTTTTAGAGCTAGCAGGGGAACGACTGTGTCACTGATCACCTCTGGTAGGTGGTGTGGGGTGATTTGACTTTAAAAGGCCACCTGACGTCGCTCCGGCGTCGCTACACCAGGTTGGAATGATGCCTGTGAGAGGTGAAGTGCAGCCGTGGGCCTCGGAGAGCTGCAGAACGCAGAGCTGAGGTGCTTCCAAACACTGTTTACCAAATTTTTATCGCACAAAAAGCATTTATACACCAAAATTAGTGTAAAAAAACAGTTCTTTTGCAAGCAGGTTTTTTAAAACACTGGTTGAGCAAGTTCAAGACTCATTGCCAGTTATAAAAGTTCATGAGAAATAAACAAAAACGAGTGGAAAGCAGCACTGAAGCTGCTGTTTATGCGGAAATGTAACAGAAAAAAGCAAGATGTTAATGTGTGTCAAAGTTTCTATATGTAACATTTATAATTCCTCACTTAATCCCTCATGACTATGATCTAAGCAGCTAAAAAAGGTGGTTGAATTTACTTCAAATCATCTGACCAACCCTTGATCAGTGGGTATAGTTAATAATGGAAAGATCTTATATATTTTAGTAGTTGGGATCCATATTTTTCACACAAGTGGTGGAAACAGTTTTATGTCAGTCAACATTAATTAGGCTGCAATACACTTTTGTACTTCCAAAACACAGTTTTAAGTAGATATCTACTCTGCAAACACAGTACACAACCCTAATCTGACCTCTATATGGGAATTTTCCTGTAATTGGTGCAAACATGTTACATTTAACACTTTTAATGTTTTTTATTGTCCAGTGTGGCCGAGGAGACCCTAGAAACCCTCATCTGAGAGGGTTAACACTAAACCTTTAGGTGGAAACGTGAGAGTAAAGCCACATCAGTATCACTGTATTTAAGGACTTTTGTCAGGTCTGAACTGGAGGAGCCTTTTAATTACAGCAGCAAAACATCTTCAGTCGAACCCTCGTCCAGAGATGTGGTTTAAACTTTCTCCAGGCAGCATCAAACAATGTAATGAATAGAAAATGAATCCAAATGAGGCCATTAAGCTGCTCGCCAAGCCTTTCCGAAGTTGTCTTGTTAATATGCTGATTAATTGGTCCTTAAATGGAGAAACTAAAGCCACAAAAGGCTCTTCAATCAGCACGTCTGACTGAGACTGCAGCAGTTCAACTCTGCGGTTTTTTTGTTTACTGAAGAATCTGTCTGAGGAGGTTTTTTTTTTTTCTCTTCCTCAAGCAATCAAGTTGTCAAACATGACTATCATATGGAATAAAGTGGCACCCCGGATGCATTTTTTTTGAGACCTCCGAGGGGAAATTTACTGTTGACGACCTTTGAAGATGAAAAATCAAACTGGAACCTGCTGACTGAGTAATTTGTAGGAGTTTACAAGAGCAAATGAGCAGCGGGGAACATTTCTATTTATTGCTGGAAAACACTGTTGTGTAACATACATGCATGTGCGCGCGAGTGTGCGAATGTAAGTGTGTTTGTGTGTGTGTGTGTGTTTTTGCGTCGCACCTCCGGTAAAGAGTTTCTTGATTGTGTCAGTCTGCATGGGGGCTCGTGTACCCGTCAGATTAGCCTGCCTCACAGGCAGAGCTACTGCCTGAGCGGCACACACACACACACACACGTACACACACACACACATTTCAAAGAGGACCTTTGATGTTGCAGAACTATATTTAGCAGCATCTTCTGGTCGGGACTTCTCTCGGGTGACAATTTCTAAAAGGAGGAAACCACAATGCCTCTCGCTTTTCAGTCCTTTCTATATGGGTCACGGTCTCGTGCTGCAAATCAGCGATTCTCCAAATACAGCCACTCTCTGTGAAATTCGACAATCTCGGGTATTTTTAGGAAGGTGCGCTGTATAATTATTATTTACAATGCCTTGATAACAGATAATTGGGAAACTCATTAAGGTTAAATACTGCATCCATCATTTTGTCAGCCTACGGGGGCTCGGATTCTCGAATCCCCTCAGGTGTGTCTCCAGATTTGGGTCATTTTTGTGAGCGTAGGAAGCTCATTCTAAAAATAAGTATCATTTTTCTTTTTTATGTTGCACAGATATCCTTCCTGGCTGCCAGGTTTCTGTTTAGTTAGGACACAGAATGAGGCAGAAAATAATGAGGTATAGATCTCAAAAGATAAACTAGATCTTCCTTATTTCCTGATAGTTAATAGAGAAGAAAATATTATTAATCCTCTTATTAATATTTCACAGTACAGAACTTTGACTTTTCCAGGTCTCAACGCTTAAATTAAACACCAGGAGCTTTTCTGACGTCCATGACGGTGTAGTTACTCCAGAATAGGCAGAAGCATGTGATCAGTCTCAGACCTTCATCATGAGCAGGTGAAGGTGTCAAGACATGACAGCTAATAAATTCAAGGTGTGTCATCGGCCTAAACTCCTCGTCAGACTTCAAACACACACATTAACATTCAATCCTCTCAATGTCATGAAACAACTTCAGCTCCTCAGGAACTTCTGGAGTTATAATCCTGAACGTTTCATCACATCAAACCCAACGGATGTTATTTATAGCCGGTATTTATTCTGCTATAACCATCAAATCACACTCATTAGCTCTTCGTTCTGTCAGTCCACCATTCTTTTGTTGGATTCAGAAGACTTGCAAATGCAAAGAGATCCACAGAAAACACCTTCTTCTTCATGCACCGTGCAAAATTCTGAGAGGAATACTGTCTCACGTGCACATTGCATGAGATTTGTGCACATATGTCACATAATGACGTAATCCAGCTGAGCATAACAGTTGGTTTTTGGGCATTTTGAGGAGGAAACATATTTTGTGTCAGAACAAGTATAACTGCATGACTGAACATCTAGAAAAAAAAAAAGTGTCTGCTTTTTAACTGAACTCTGGATCGACCAGGAACAACAGGAGTCGCTGAATCCACCAGGACTGAAATCTGCAGGATGTACAAGAACACAGAAATACAAGGGCTGATTGATAAGTTCATGGCCTAAAGTACAACGAGATGAGATGTACAGCTTTCTTTTATAGGCATGTGCACGTAAACTTTGAGTTATTATGCAGAAAGATTACGGTTAACAACTTTTGTGACATTTAAATTTATATCACAAGATAAATATATTAATATTTTGGAGTAAGCTGCTAAATTAAAGCATGACACGGCATGGTAACACATGACACAATGCTGTGATGCTATCAACAGATGCTAAGCTAAAAAATCAATTCCTGTACTTGAGGCATCATCAGCTGTGCAGCATTAAACAGAGGCATAAATCCTTGTTAAACTTAACTGCTGCTTCGAGCGGCCTCCGAAGACAACAAACAGATCAGGACAATAGATTGTGAGGCAGCGAACAATGGGTCATTTGTCACTCGCAGGAGATATATAAGGGGATTGTTTCTTCTCTTGGGATGCAACTCAACAAATGAGACAGAAAAAAGGGTCCCAAAAGATAAACAGGGGAGCCACGACAAAGGCTGTTAAGATTGTGGTGGTAGGAATCAGGGGAAAGTACAGCAGAAAGAGGGATTTATGAAGAGAGGCAGCATGTGTAATGGATGAAAGAGCAGCTTACGTTGCAGCGTGGGCTGAGCCACTACAGCTGTTCTCCATAATGTAATCGAGCCACATTCGACTCCACAACCACAGGACACAAGTCCGACTCCGACTCTTGCAGCTTTAGCATCACAACCAGACGCTCAGGTCATGGCTCGAACCTGTAGTGGTTTTAATATCAGGACTCCTACTGAATACACTAACATCGCCCGAGGCTATCCTCCTGTTAATAAAACTCACTGTAATAAATGTACGACCTCTTTGTTTGGCTTCAAATCTGTAAAAAGAAAAAAAAATCTATAACCTGAACACAATTTCCACCTGAGGTAACCGTAGGCAGTATGAAAAAGGCTCAACGGGAACCCAAACAGTCTCTGGAAAGTGGAAACATTGGCCTCTAAAGGAAACAAAGCATTTTGTGTTCAGCGAAATATCCCGAGGCTTCGCGGAAACGATTGCACTGTGCATTCATGACAAGGAGTCAAAGGGTGCGTAAAGAGCCCGAGGAGATGATTATACCATGACCATTCAAAATAATCATCTCCATACAGTTACTTAGCAAAACAATCAAAACAAGAAACAAATATTAGAAGTGACAAATGTTGTTTTTACTGCGATTGTGTGACGCTGTTAGTGAATATTTGCTCTTGTAAAGTAATTTATTAGTAAATCCAGACGGAGAGGCAGAAAAAAACAGTCGTAACTGTTGGCTTGATAGGAGAGGTATGATGTAAGTGCACTTTCACGGAAAGAAAGGGTTTATCATTTTTTGGTAGAAAATTACTGTGAATAAGTGAGATACATGCAGGCTGATGGGAAAATGGATGTCAGGTCATCCTGTCCCGAGGTCTGGTAAAACATGGCCCCTTCTTTTTCTCAGAAATGGAAGCAAAACAGCCTGAATTGTGAAGTGAGTCTGCCCTGCCATCAGTTAGTGGAAATGTTATTTGCGGCCATGCTAGCTGCTCTTAGGACGGTGATATTGGTTCACCGCTTTCGGACTGAAGTGTCTCATTAACCTCTGAATGGACTTCCATGAAATTTTGTACAGACACTCGTGTTCTGCAAAGGATGGATCCCACTAAATGCACAGTTTATTATTTCTGCTGCTGGAGGTCTCTCAATCAAAACAGTTACAAAAGATGTAGCTTGATGATGCAATTAAACAGCATGGGATCACTGGATTTGTTTATTTCATTGTAAATACTGCAACATTTATCATTTTTACGGCCAATCAGGAAATACTAGCATGCTAATATGGCAAACTGAGGTGGTGCACATGGTAAACATTATTCCTACAAACATCAGCATGTTAGCATTGACATCAGGAGCATGTTAGCATGTCCTGAAGCACAACCCTCCTGGAGACAATTAAACTCTGGGGGGAATAATCCATGTTTGGGGGTTTCCATTGTGACAAGCTGATTTTTGGATTTCTGTTTATAGAAATTAAGTTTTCATTTTCTTGGTTTGCACATTTGAACCATATTGAACAGTTGTAAACCATTTCTATGTGTACACTAATTATGAAAGCTGTTTATTTTCCTGCATTTCGCCTTTGATTTGTGACTGAAAAGGTAATTAATCAACTAGCTAAACTCAGAAAAAATGCAGTCTTGCTAAGCTGACTGTAACAATGTGCAGCGTGTCAGATATTACATCACTGGTGAGGATTTTTCAATATGAGTAACACAATCTGCCCATTCAAAGTGAAAACCTTGGAGGACACCATTATTATTTTTATTGTTAGCACTTAATGGAGCTCGGCAACAGATGACTGTTTTCCCTTAATGTGCAGACAATTGGTGGCAGTGATACTACACTTAAATAATTAACCACAACCACAGCAACACACACATTTTACTGTTATTGCTGCAGCTTTGGGTGGACATTAACGCTGAGGAGCTTGTTGGCATCGCTAAATTAATGCATTAATTAATTCCTCTCCTTCCCTCTGGTTTAAATACACACACAAACAAACAAAGTGCAGGCCATGTTGCTATTCACTGAGTGCTTGTCCTTAATCAGTTTGGTGCAGTAATCTGAATAGAGTTTTGTTTTCTAAGAGGAAGGATGTAGTCTGGATAACGTGCAGATTTTAAGAGAGAACAACACTGTTTTCATGTGTTGGTGGCATCATCTTTGAAAAAGTCTCTCCTTTTCATTCTTTCATCCCTTCATTTGCTTCTTAAACCTTCTACTTTACACACACTTCAAACATTGTACTGAAAAATGTTCTTTGATTCAGCTGATTCATGTTTGACTTTTAAGTAAAAGGCAAAGTGAGCCCCCTTTAGATTTTGCTTTCGGTGTATTGCAACTTGCCACATAACCAGAGGGAGAAATAAACAAACACAAAAACCCTCCAACAAACTATCACACTCAGGTGCATTAGACCTTGTCATGTTTTGTGTGTCATACACCTTAAAAAGGCTTTAATAGAGGTAAACTGAGGTTATTATTGGAGGCTTCTTAGCCTCCAGCCAGCCTGATCATCACAAAAAATTTATATAAGATATGTTTTTGCAAATGACAAACACATACAATTTTTTACATTTATATGTTGCAACAGTTCATGAAGTAACTAGGTAACTAGGTAACTTAATCAGGTGTTTTTGCATGAGAGGGTGGGAGATTTTCAGACATGTTTCTAGGGTATGTGGATCCAAAATATGATCATTTTGTCATCCTAAACAAGAGGGTTTTTTTGTGCCAAAAACAAGCGTAATGTTTCAATATAAAAACCATAAAGACACACTGAGTTTCAGCATGTCTGTGGTTTGCAGAGACACACAATGCTAAAATTAATTCCTGCCGACTGGGTTACTCCAGCAGTGTTCCCCCTCCCTCTTTGTCTGTCTGAACAGCCCAGTGTTGTAGACATGTGAGACGGGTCCTGCCCTTTAACACCCTAAAACCCTCTGTTATGACTGGCCAAGACAGTGTCAGCACTGCCTATTGTAACCACCCTAATCTAACCATTAGCCAATTAGGAAGTGACGGGCAGCTGTAATGCCCTTGCATTAGAGGGATGGATTAGTTTTCCATTCAGCGCCTGCCTGCTTGCCTGCCTGCCTGCCTGCCTGCCTGCCTGCTGCCTGTGGGCAAATGGACTGATGGAGGACAGCGGACCTCTGCAGCCTGCCACCGAAAGCTGCTTTCACTGCACTTTGCCTTCACAGGCAGCCAGTGTGGCGATGTGCTTATTCACTGTTTTCACTGATGATGCAGTGCAGAGTCTTAATCAACTGTGATTACATATCATTTAAACGGTAATAAAGTCTATTGAGCAGGGGATGCAGAGGAGGCTGCTGTTTTCACCGAGCTGATGATGAAAGTTAATATCACCACTCCGCAGTCTAATCATATTGAGAGGGAATGTTTTGCTTCCCTGGCAAAGCACGGATGCCAAATCTCACTCTTAGTTTTTGAACAAACATCAGTCATTTTTTTTTACCCCCCCTCTTCTTCACCCACTTAATGAGATTTTAGGTTAGTTCAAGTTCGCTCAAGTTCAGTGCGAACGACGCTGCGCCGCTTATTGTCAGCCAGTAATGTGGGATAGATTGGAGAAAGCCAGGCAGTGAACCACACTCCCCTGCCTGCTGGACCTCTGCCGCCCTTCCCCGAATTCCATTAATAGCTCTGCCCTCCAGGAGGCGTCGGGTCGACCGCCTGTAACACAGCCAGGGATATTGATGACTGCATCCTCCCCCCCGAGAAGAGAGGAGAGGAAGGGAGAAGTGAGTGCAGAGGGCTGATGAAGTGATATGAGGTGGTAAAAAGAGTAAATGCAGAGGGAGGGGATCATCACTGAGGCCAGCATTTTAAAAGTTAAATGTATTTGGCTCATGGCCTTTTTGTATAATCTGCATTGTGATGAAAACGGTGCAATTTTCCAACAACAACTTTCACAAAGAACCCTCTAAATTACTTTTTCATAGGCATAAAAGAGACAAACAAGCTGATATAAAGTTACTAAATTGTGGGAAAACAAGTTAAATCTTTGCTGTAATCTTTCCTAACATTTAACAAGTCATTTTATTTGTACTTTCTCTGAGTAAATGACTTGTGATTTAGTCCCTGCAAAACATTTTGCATGGTAATCCTTTTGCAACAGTGTCTTGTTGCTTGTCTACACACAGTAGTCAATGCTCGCAGCCTGAGAAATCCAGCAGTAATACTCTCTGAACTAAATTATTATTGCTTGCATATCGATGTTAATAGTTGGAAAAATCATGGTGACACTGTGACGGCGAGCTCCTGTAAGAAGATCAAGGAGGGCTGCTTGAAATCTAATTTATTCAAACACACATGTCAGTGTGAAGCTGCGGCAGAAGCCTCGAAAGCTGCCAAACGACATGAAATGAGGACAGGTTGTAGCATCTGATAATGTAATACTCTGTCAAACTGTGATAAGACTCCACTGTAAATGGGCTGAAAATGTATTAAAAGCAGCTAAATGATGTGATGCACTAATACACACAGCAGACGTGTTCACATCATACTTTTTTTGGCAGATTTAACATCAATATGAAGAGTTTAAAAACTTCTCTCAGTCAGTAAAAGTCATCATTTTAATCATTACCAGTCCCTCTTTATGTTAGATATTAAAGATATTATTACATGATATAAAAATGGATATGAGTACATGAAAAGAAGAACAGAAACTATGTTAACATTTAGAGTTTACACCTTTTCATTTCTCTCGACACATTTGCAGAACCTTCATAATTATGTTGTTTAAGGGTAAAAGTTAGCTATGTTTGCTAGCTTGAAATCCTCTGCTTCTTTGCTGCGTTTATTAGCGGGTCGCTACATTTGTTAGCACATTCAGGCGCTGCATGTTCTGCAAAATGAGAACATGCTCAGAGAAAGATCCACCCGTAACGCTAGCAAGGGTCAAAAACTCCACAAAGTGTCTCTAATTAGCAAGTTAATACATAATCAGCGCATACAATTAACTGAAGTGTCTATTTATGCAGAAATGACCTGAGAGAAGGGAGACTATCGCCTAGGCAACAGTGTGTAAAAATGCTGCTGAGTTATTTATCCATGCAAGTTTTGGCTGGAAAAAAGTGAACATGTAATCATAATAAAATGACTGGAGGGAAAAATTAACTCCTGATTGTAGCCAAAACTGTCGAGGCCATCGACAAGAATCAATGAATCATGAATCAATCAGGGACTTTTTTGATCACTGATTGAACCTCAAGATCTGTTTTTAAGCAAAACTTTCAAATATTTATGCCTTTTCCTTCCCAAAGTGTCTCCGTTCTGCTTTTGTTCTCATATGTGACACTTAACTGAATATTTATAGATTCAAACACAACCAAGCAATTTTGATGGCATCACCTTCGCTTTAAGGTAATCGTTCAGGGGCATTTTTAAGTATTTTCTAACATTTTTCTTAGAAGAGATTTACTCTTAATGGATATACTAAATGGCACATTAGTCTATAATAAAAATAACAGTTAGTTGCAGCTTCTGCGGGTGCCAACAAACGCAGATATGAAAAGAGCATGAAAAACGTCTTACACATCCTCCTGTTAATGGCCTGTAATGACACCCTCATCTTAAGCTGTTGATGCTGTGTGAACACAAAGTCCCTGCTCAGCGCTGATATGTGTGTCAGAGGCAGATCGGCTCGTCATTGCAAAGAGCTCTCTGTATTGTCTGAGTGCAGATAAAAGGAGTGAATTCAAAAAGTTTGCAGCAACAAGTGAGCCTGCTTTGAGTATTTACAGGCCTACCCTACACATGTGATACAATATGTAGCCAAATTAAATATGCACGGTGTAAAAACAACCTACCCCTACACAGGGATGCCATCATCATATCTGTTTTCATGGAGGATTGGATCAGAGCTCCTCTATCCTCGTTGCTGTGTCTTGTGGAAAAGATGTGAATGGCTCCTTTCATTGCATCTCGAGTTCTGTCTAAATCTTCTCACTCCTCCAGCGTCCCACTAAAAGAGATCGCCTTTGGTCTTGTCCCGCATCTCAACTTCCACGGGAATCAAAGTCGTGATGTTTGCAGGAAGGAGGAGAATGTTGAAATGAAAAAGAAAAAAGAAAAAAAAGGAGGAGGAATAGGTGGAATAAAAGCAGGCGCTGTGATGATTCAGAGCTGCGGAGGAGAGTCCTGACAGGCGGCTGCTGAGCGAGCTGACCAACTTTAATCTGCAGAGACCACCCCCCAAAAAACATCAGAGAGAGCACAAGAGGAAAGTTTCATTTTCTCAGCAGTTACTCCAATTTTTTCCTCTGAATCCAGGCAGGACCGGGTGCATCGCAGCTTCACACACGCTGACAATGTCCAGGTACAAAGTAGAAGTAGAAGAAAAAAGAGGGAAGAGAAAGCGAGAGGGCAGAGATATGGAGAGATTAACGCAAAGCTGATGTCATTCGTTTGGATATGTGGCCCTGGGGTGGGTGGGTGTTTTTCATTTGTGTGTGTGTGAGCAGTGATCAGAGATGTGAACGTGCTGCTTTGTCAGCCTAATCCCCCCCCACAGCCAGGGCCACGCTGGCTCGAGCACATTATCACCCAATGACACAATCTGTTTGTCAGGACGGCCTGCGTCGCTTTCATGCATCCACAAACTCCCCGCCATGACTGTTGAGCCCTCAGGCTCAGACCACCACCCGCTCTACCAGAACGACAACCTGACATGTATCCCATCAACCCCCATTTCGACCCGTCTCTCTTGTCCTTCATCGTCTACCCCTCCAGTCCTCCAGTGTCAACCGCTGCAGCGCCAGGAGAGCCAATTTGTTGGTTCTAGCGACCTCTTTGAACAGTGTGAGGGATTTGAACCGACAGTCCGGTTGGGTCAGAGGGGCTGGAATAATCATCACACTCCACATGGTGGTAATCATCTCATACTGAGACCTCTTGGCCCTTTAATACCAGAAGCTAAGCTATCTCATACTGCCATCACCTCTGCCCCTGTCCTGCTATTGGACCTACAGCGTCGCTGTGGGTGTTTGAAATGTGTGTAAAAGCACTTTAAAAAGTCTTAACTTCGCTGATAGATGGACAGGAGGCCTCGGTTACAACTGCAGAGATGTAGTATTACTCCTTTGTTGTTATAAAAAACACTTATCAGAGCCTTTAATTGATTGTAAAACAGTCTCGGTTTAATACTGATGCCTCCATGTGACCTACAGAGGCTAACAGGACCATCAGCTAGAGGACTGGCTATCTTAGTGTGTGATTATTCTTTATGCTTGTCACCATGTTGGACTCTCAAGATTAAAACTATTTTTTATGTTTGAGTGCTGAGGATGAATTGAGGTGTGTCAGCCTGAAGAAAAGCAGCTGCTCTGTAGTCTGGTGGTCAGACAGACAGACAGGCAGCTGCAGAACAACTGGCTCATGATGTAATAGTTCAGGACGACACCAAGTTATATCTTGCTGTTGGCTTTTAATATGATGAAATAACATTACTAATGAATGTTGATAACTTTAGCCTTAATTTTATAATTTCTACAAATAGATACAGTATAATAGGGTATATTAAATCATTGCTATGTATCCAGCAAACTGGGGTAATACCACTTTTGTCCACAGGGGCCGCCAGAATCAACCAAACAGGAAAGATCCTCATAGGTGCTTTTAATGCAGCTTTGTTTACCACTTTTGAAATCCAGGCTGTTTTTGCTTGAATTTAAATGCTTTTACTTAAAGACTTAGTCACACTTTAGCACTCTGGACACTTACAAGACTCATTACTTACAGGCATTGATGGGTGAAATCAGATGTCTGCTTTTGCTGCACCTGTTACTCCACCCAACCAAACCTTTACATCACCTGTGGTCAACAAGATTTTCAGGGGGGTCCAGTTCCTTTAGTAACTCAGCCTGATGGTGCATTCATGCTACTTGGTTTCTTTTTGAGAGATGGTGATGTTTGCTTTTGTTGCGCTCAAACTAATCAGTAGCAAGCATCGTTCTAATATGATTTTCAGCTGATGAACAAAGAAATATGCAGATTTCAGAGCTGCTAACAAACAGCATGTGCAGCTGTGTCAATCTCATTCACGCTTGTCTCTGTTTTTACTGCAATTTTCAATGAACACAGAAATGTAGGAAGACGACGTCTTGTTCTTAATCCTTCCAGCTAAGCCCTGATTGGTTGGTTGTTTCTCTGACATAAAGGCCTTTGAATCTCTGAAATAACTGCAGATGTTTGAGATAATTCGAGCACAACAGAAGCTTTATGCTACTTGAAATTGTTTGGGTTTCAATCTGCGTACAGCAAACATCTTTTAAGTGAATGAAAAGAGGAGAATATCAGCTTTTCTGGTAAATTTGTGTCTTAGTTCTGTCAAAAAATGTTTACAACAAAAGAAATTGATTTTGTTACTCCTGTTGCTTGTCATCCTTCCATTCGGGATCAATATAATTTGAGTTTGTAGCATCAGAATTTACAGTACGGTTTAGACGGAGGTGCGGGAAAAAAACTCTACATAAAAAAAAAACATTCGTATATTTGAAACATATGAAGTCAGAATAAGACAGACAACAACCAACCAGATTGCTTGCTAAAGAAAAAGTAAATTTCTAATAATTTTTATAAGTGCTGCTTGTTGAAGCATTGGGGCTTAAATAAGCTCACATGATCAACTTGTAATAAATGAATGAAGATGGGAAACAACGCTGACACTTGACTTTTTAAACACTGACTTTGTTATTAATGCTACGTTCAAGGAATAAGGTATTTTTCATGACTCAACTGATTATATCCAAAGGTGTCCAAAGGGAATTTTAAAGTATATAAACTAATAGAAAAAGCCGTGAATAATGAACAATTATTCATGAATTCTATCTTCATTCCTCTTTTATATTGAGACAAAAAGGAGAAGAGAAGTTTTTCCAAGAAGTCTCCACAGTGTAAGTGAATAAAGTTTTGCAGAAAATGTTTCCGCAGATAATTTGTGTTTAGACAGATGCTCCTCTGCAGGTGGACTGACGGATGGAGAGCAGTGAGGAGGTGCTGCTGCTCCTGGTGGCTGTTTGTCAGGATAAGAAATGAACTTCTGGCAAGTTTTCTTTAATTTGAAACTACAAGAAAAAAAGAAACTTTTTCTTTAATGACAGTAGTCTGTTAGTTATGGGGGGTCATTTCCCCCTCTAACTCTGCATTAAGGATTAAAAGAAAAAAAAACATAACAAACTGAGCTGCCACGTGAAATGCTAGAAAACTAATCATCAGCGATGGATTCAAAGAACTCGTACAAATCATTTAAACATCCACACAAAGGCTTAACTATTATCAAACTTAATAAAAGTCTCTTTCCCTGATGTTTTAAATGGAACTAATTATTCTCCTTTATTCTCTTTCAGAGAAATTTTACTGGGAGATCGAATCTGTCAGCAGACGGAGCTGCAAAGTGATTCTTATAGGGAAAATTTATAAGGCAATTCACGAGCTGATGGTGTCATTATTCAACAGCCATTACCTTGTGCAATCAACATTTACTTCAACGTGATGTGTTGCAAGGAGTTGTTTATTTCCAGTTTGAGTTATCATCATCAATTTTGAGGTTTGGACCTGGGGGGTTGCTAACAAGTGTGATTTTTTTTTAAAAAATCGGAGTTTATGTTCATGTGATAATATAGCGTGTGTGATACAGTGTTTTGAATAGTTCCTGTTTCTTTCCTTTCTTGCTTAACGCTGGTTATTGTTCATTATAAAATGGAAAATTTCAGGAGCAAATGTTAATTTTATACACTTTTGTACAGTGTAAAGTACACACAGTTAAATGGCACTATTAGTATTTTCAAAACTTTATATAAATATCACAATGTCATTGTTATCATGAACTCTTTGAGTCAAAAAAACATGTAAATAAATAAGAACTATAATCTTGACTTTTGATTGGACAAAAGACAAACAAATAAACAAAAAAAGAAGTTATGAAAGGGCGTCTATGTGTTCAGGGAAACTGTGACGGCATCTTTTTCTATTTTCAGAATTTGTACAAACAAGCTGCTGGTATGTTTTTAACCCATAAAGAACAAAATCATTAGCTGCAACCTTCAAATAGTTAAAATAAGTTCAACCTAATACAACTATGACAGTAAAATCCTGATTTCACATGCCTGAATCATACTAATCTGTTAATATATTCTAATAAAATTACTTGTACTTTTACCACATTTTCATTACAGGACTTTTACTTGTAACAGAGTATTTTTACTTCGTGGTATCACTACTTTTGCTCTTAAAGAACCTAAAAACGTCCACCTTCTCCTCAATACCTTTCCCCTCCTTTCTTACACTGTCACTCTCTTTCTAACCTTCTTTGATACAAGCTTCCATTAATTCAGGATCCAATTACTTCGATCGCTCCGAGGCCCCTCCCACCTCGCCATCCATCTCACACTGCTCGGCCAATGGATGACTCTCTAGGTGCCACAGATCAAATTCCACCTCCACAAATAATCCCTCACTAGAATGCTGCTGCCAACGCCGCACAAACTTTAATTGGATCCTTTTAATAGTGTTCACTATGGCCACTTTCAGCCATGTAATTAGGTTTCTCTTCCTATAGAGTTTAATGGCTGCGGGTCGAGCGAGTCGAGCAAAAGGGGGAGAGACAGGAGAGAAAGGAAGAGTGGGAAGGGGGTAAAAAAAAAGGCCAGACTTTACATTTTACACTAGGCTTAATCCAATTTCACCCACAGAGAAATCATCTCATGCTGTATATACTTTTGCAATGAGGTTTTTATGGGTCACCATAAAAACCAGAGACTAGTGTTAAACATCCGGCCTCATTGATTTTGTTTGGCTGTGAGCTAAGTGACCCTTCCTTTCCTTTAAGTGTCTCTCTTTTTTTTTTTTTTTTTTTTTAAATTTTGGTTGACACCTTCTCCACTTGGCTCCTCCGGTTAATTCAAAGCTCCACCACTGAGACGAAAAGTACAAAAAAAAAGAAAAACAATAGAAAAACTTCTCAAAACGCTGCCAACAAAAGTTCCCCGCACGGGATGCAAATGACGGGATTTCGGGAATGATTAATTTCTGCCACTTCTGAGGCGATTAGCAAGAGTCAA
>JAPZDV010000015.1:14013388-14047222 GCA_029814665.1 Acanthurus lineatus
CCCCCCGCCCCCCCCCCCCCCCCCCCCCCCCCCCCCCCCCCCCCCCCCCCCCCCCCCCCCCCCCCCCCGCGGGCCCCGCCGCCCCCCCCCCCCCTACAAAGAGAGATCTGTGACATTAGATGCTAAAAGAGAAAAATGGGTCCTGGAGGCAAATAGACCCATATCAGCCAATTAGCTTCTGTCGCTGGGCTACAGAGGACAATGACATCTGGGGTTATTTTCTAATGTGTGGTGTTTAACCTTATTACAGCCCTCTGGGTTGTACACACAGAGCAGCCATATCCTCGGTGGGGGCTGGAGCCTGGGGTCTGAGAGATGGATCGCTATTATGTGTTATTTCGCTTCATCTTTCATCTGTGAGGGGTCTTTTCATACAGTTACAGGTGTGAAATAAACCCACAACCTGCATCTAGTATGAATAAATAGATTTTATACTGAAGGAGGCTCACAGAAAACGGACAAAAGTATGATAATTAAACTGACATCGAATGCATCACTGCATTACCTTTCTGTATTACATTAGGGATGTGTGTGTCAACCGGTGGATTAAATGTTGCTACTGTAGCTAATCGATCGGCAAATACTAGTCAGTTAAACTCACTATTATTGTGCAAATATAGACATTTGAATTACAGGATAATTTGCAATGTACAAAATGCTAAGTGCTACATATTTCACCTATTTTAAATGCCAAATGAATATTGAAAAATAGTCATTTTTGGTTATTATATATTATTAGAAGCATGCAATGATTATGTGGACAATGCCAACCAGTTGTGAATGTTCTCTGAGTTTTTATTTACTTTTAGACGGGTCACCTTGTCGGAGTTTAAGCTTTTGTTTAAATGTCAGTGAAACTAGTCGTTGGGAACATCTCTATATCTGTGATTCTAAACATAAGGTCACTAACTCAGATTTTCAGAGAGATTTTGAGTGCGGTCATGAAGCAATCTGAGTACAAAACTTAACAACAATAAGAGGTTGTGCGTGGAGATAAATCATAGTCCTTGTTTCTATTCAAAAAATGCTTTAAGAATGGTGCTGGTGCAAATGAAACTGGCCGAAGAAGACCATAAAATATGGCTGACGACCCAAACAAAAGCCGAAAACAATTGAATCTGATGATGAGAATATATTGGGACAAGATGGGGACTTTTAGCCTGGGTGTAAATATTCTTGAAAATCTTAGTGATCTGTTTTAACTTTAAAAATGTACATGGCTTCAAAGACAGTTTGTCTTTTTATTGTCATCATATAAACAGCGTAAGCACCGATTGGTCGGAGAGAAGTGGGAAAGAACCGGAGAGTGTGGTGATGAATCTGTTTTATCTCCGTCTTTATCGTCTCAGCAAGTCACATTATTCATGTCATATCCTTTATATATCAATGCAAATCACGACGGCACATGATGAAAATGTCTCACCAAATGAAGATAAGAGACTGAACGGACTTCTCCTCGGGGGGAAAAATGCAAAGGGGTCGGGTGTAAATATGCACAAAAATACCAGAGACAAACAATGCAGTCCCTCAAGTTGAATTTAAATACGCGGTTATATTAAAAATCCAATTCAGTGCCGCTGTCAGTGCGTGTTTCAAGGTCAGGAAATTATCTGCCTTTTGTTGGGGCTGCATGGAAAGCCATAAAATATGTGAGATTATTTTGTGCAGGTTCAATTTTTTTCATTATCTACGGGAGCTATCTCATCTCAATTCTTATCCCTAAATTTTTTTTTCTGTCTTGCTTTAAGCAGCCAGGACGGGATGAACATGAACGAGAGGACAGTGAGTGTAATACCTCATTTAGCTCAGTTTCTGGGATGGCAGAACTCTGTGAGAAGCAGTTTACATGCATGTTTGTCCAGGCTGACATGCTGTAATAAACATGATGTCTTCACTGCGAGACTCTGCAGTACAGAGGTCTGATAAAAAGCCTTGTTACAAGGTGCAGCAGCAACCTCCTGAAGCTCAAAACCAGCAAGGCCAATGAGCTCTGCAGACTTTAGTGCTTCAAATACAGACGTGACAACACGATGCCCGAGGTCGCAGCTACCACCACTCTGAACGCTCTGCAGGTCTGAGACCAGCCTGCAGAGGTGATGCCTCCTGACTCGGACGGAGGCTGAGATGCAGCACATCATTGTGACTCCAGCTTTTGTGCTGCTGTAAATACGCTGCTATCTGGACTGCTGAGGCTGAATAGAGCCAAAGATTATGTCCTAGATTTCACAAAGCATGAATTATGCTGGGAGGACAACAACAACAACAGAACACAAACTGCTGCTCAGCCTGTTTTTCACCCAGGCTGCTCCTCTTTACCAAATGTTTTTTTTTCCCTTTTCCTTTCGTTTTTGTTTGGTGTGAATGAGCTGAGGGAAAGCTAGTTAAAGCCTCAAAGCTTCCTGACTGCATAAACACACATTTTTCGAACTCCCGACCAAAATGAGCAGCTCTGAAGGCGACATCGCCGTGAAAAGCAGTGTTGACTGTTTGCCATTTTTTGCCTGAATACTTTCGAGTCAAGTCCACTGTCAGCTATGGAAGTAAAAACATCTCGAGAGACTGGGAAACGGGTCCTCCAGGGGATGCAAATGAAGACAGAGAAGTCCCTTTAACCATGCAAGCACACATGCACACTAAACAGCATCTCTCAGTCAACAAGAGAGGGTAAAGTAATAGACCATGAAGAAGAGAGAGCTGGAGAACAAGCAAGGCTTTGATGTGGAGTGACGGACGGGGCAGAGGAAAGACTACACCGGCGTATTACCGCCGACCTCAAATAGACAGGAAAGAGAGAGAAAACGGGGGGGGGAAGGAGCGGAGATGAAGAAAATAAACATAGGGGAGGGAATTAGGAAAAGAGGAAAACTTAGAGGCTGATGCAGGAGGATGAGGAACAGCAGAGATAAATGAACAACAGGGGGAGAAACATTGGTTGCTCTGGAGTGCTTTCATGTCTCGCTTTCACCGTTTTTCCCAAAATGATTGTGCACGGCAAACAGAGAGGGAGACGAGTTGTCAACAAGCAGGAGTGAAAGACGGAGGAGAAAGGAGCGACGGGTGACACCGACGAGAGCTTTGAGAACTGCTGGGAAACTATTAGTTTTCCATTTAAATCATTCATCGCGGCGGTGGCAAACATAGCACTCATACATAAGCCATGGCCTTAATACCCTCCTGTGCATATTTCATAGGTTACATCCATGCTTGAATCAAGAGCTACACCATTTTTTTTGCCCACTCCAAGCTCATGAGTCACCATAGGAGAAACACACAGTCATGTCGAATTAATGAGAGGACCTGATGGAAGTGACAAAGCGGCAGGGGTTAAAAGGGGGCTTAGTGCTTCCTGCTGGGGCTTGTCGACACAGCGTTCAGACCGGCCCGCCCGAGAGCGCCGGATCCTCATCTGCTTTGACAGCGCTCGTAAAGAAGCCATTACACAAACATTTCCTATGGGGCTGACCACACAGCGAGAGCCGTAGATCAATCTGAGCTTTTTCCCACAATCCCTGCAGGAATATATGTCAGGGAAGAAGACGGAGGGGGGGGAGATGAAGCGGATGAAAAACACAAAGAAGGAAACTTGTAAAATTGAGATTCAGTGGAAGGCGACTGCATCAAATAATAGAGAATGAAAGAGTGTAAGAATATGATGGACAGCTTCCTCTTCTTCACAGCCGTAACACAGCTAATGCAGAATAATAATTCTTTACTTTTAGCAGAACATTCAAGGTAGAAAACTATTTATGTGTACTTGACATTATGTTAAAAACAGCTAAAAGTTAAGACGAGAATAGATTTTTAACCAATCAGCCAAAATTAATGAGCAATATCAGTGTTGTTTATCAAAACTCATCATTTCATGTAACTACACAATGATGCAGTGCCTTGTCATTAACTTTAGCTTCTTAATAACTCCTCTGAAATGTTAGACAGCTGTAATCATGTAATCACATCAGCTAACACACTCACACACCACTGTTTTATATAATTTTTGCTCTACG
Source organism: Acanthurus lineatus (assembly GCA_029814665.1). NCBI lineage: Eukaryota > Metazoa > Chordata > Actinopteri > Acanthuriformes > Acanthuridae > Acanthurus > Acanthurus lineatus. The sequence continues at coordinate 14,017,393 of JAPZDV010000015.1, forward strand.
GGGCTTTCAAACCAAGCAGTCACTGATTTCATTAAGCGAACTTGGCCACCTACCGCACCTGCAGACCTTCTGCTGGAGGGAACCAGATGGTTTAAAATATCAAGCCAAACAGATTTGTGCACCTGCTCTTGTCTCTCTTTCCACCAAAGAACAATAGCAAAAAAAAAAAAACGCCAGAAGCTTTCTTCTTTCTCAGAGACTATTTTGTAGCTAGAAATAGGACAGAAAGTAGACAAAAACTATGCAGACCTCCTGCTGAGCTTCTATTTTAGTGGAAGTCTGAGTGATATTTTAAATCTTTTTTGCAAAATTCCAACCATGAGAAAGTTGAAACTAAACAATTGCACAGTGCAAATGGTCAGATGTTGAGTCGCTGTGGCTTTGGCAGAGGAGAAATCATTTATGTTGATGTGGCTGACTGACAACCAGCAACACAGTGTGTATTAAAGCTGCTCTGTGAACACAGTAATGGATATAACCCGAGGGCGAAAATGAAAACATGCTGTTATTCCCTTATGCATGATGATCAGCCTTCAAGTCGCAGTCCGAGGCCCAATTTACTGTGAAAAACACAGGAGAAAGACTGGCAGTTTCTACAATAAACTTCTCCAGGGGGAGTGCGGGAGGTACGGTGGAGGATCAGAGGGTAAGAAAGCAAAAAAAAAAAAAAAAATATAACAATTTAATAAGCTCATACCCGAGTTTAAAAAAAGACAGCAGAAAAAAAAAAGGCAGGGAGCAGCTTGTGAGAGTGCTGCACAGCTGAATGGAGCCTGACAGGTCTAAATGAATGTTAGCCTTGGCCAGGCCTCAGAGCTGAAGGTCTACATCTCATCACCTGAATAATTCACCTGCTGGGCTACTGATTCACCCCTCGGCCTCAGCGTGATATAACCTGACTCTGTCGCTGCCACTGCAACACTCTCATCATCGTCAGGATTTTTGGGGGGGGGGTTTGTTGGTCAGAAAAATAAAAGAACCCTGGAGGAGAAATATGAGATCTCAAACAGGATCGAGACCGAGTGTTCTGAACAGTTTCACCTCAGTTCTTTCCAGAGAACAACTCATAATTATAAAGAACACAATGCTTTTTATAAGATTATACTTTGCTATTCCTGACAACTAAAATTACATTTAAATTTAAGAGGGGTCGACTACGATTTACGAGATGCACCCAACACTATTCATCATGCCTGTTTAATGAAGCTCCTTCCTGCCTTAGTTTGGATTGCATGATAAATATCACGACATGAGTAATGTAATTACTTCAATGGCTGATGAGCTTGATGATTGATGATAATTTAGGTCAATACTGAGCTGTTATTACAAATCCAATATGAGTCTGTCACTGGCCACCTCCAGTGTGATGCAGTGTGTCTGACGACTACAGACCTGATCTATAACACACTGGCTGTTAATGGCGAGATTCGAAAACTCAGTGGAATCTGCATCAACCATAACAACATATAATTAAAATTACGACAAACTTTAATTTTTTTAAAGTTAAGGATCACTGTTCAAAATATTACTCCTCCTATCCACCCTGGCTTTGATTGGGGCAAAATCAAAAGTCCTCGGTAGTTCGATCAAAGCTAATATGACCCTTCATTTGCCTGATTTATCCAAAAAAAACATGAATAATTGTCCCCAAGTTTTATGTCATGAAGAGTCACATGTTTGATGTTAAAAAGGAAGTCTTTATTGTACTTTTTCTGTCAATCAATCCATCGTTTAGTACTTAAAATGCAAAATTTGCCCTCTTAATTCTCTGTTTTAGACTAAACTTGTTTGCTTATGCTAGTGTAAAGCTACTTCAGGTGGACAGGATATCGCAAACACCTTTCATCCCATCAGACAGATTTAAGAAGATAGAATTTATTGAAGGGTGTTGCATTAGATTGTGGAGGTAAACCAAATAAACTGGAAACATCTGATGTTTTAATGGTCACAGTGGTAGAAGCTTGTGTTCCTGTGTTGAACTAAAGAGGCTCAAGAGTTCAGCTGAAGAGAAAAACAGTGGATCAAGATGTAATGTTTGGTTCAAAGACAAAGAAAACAACCAATTTATCAGGAAAGTCTGTAAAAGATTAAACAAAAAAGGTGTTTGTTTTGATGGAGTCTCCGCAGACTGTTTCCCTTTCCATCAGCCTTCCACTTTCCTTCCTTCAGGTTAAAATGGATGAAAGCCAAAAGTGCTTGTTAAACTAATATTACAATTACTCCTCTGTACACAGTTTCTCTCTGTGCGAGCTAAACGCTAAAAGCTGCACGAGCAGAGGCGGTTAGCTTGCGCGTATCGGTTCACTCCGCCGCCTCCGGTGTTGATCAAACGAGCCATGTTTTTCTAGCTGTTGTTATGTGACGGTCTGATGAACATGAAAATTATCAAGGCTTCAGATAAAAGAGGCCCGAAATCTTTTACAGAAGGACGGGGCGGAGGGACAAACAAGGCTGGGACAAGATTAAAGGGCAAATTCACTTAAAAAATTACATTTTGGCAAGGCAGCAAACCCTCATTTATCAAATATGTTCAAACAAAACAAAAACAGAGACGTGAGGTCACTTGTAGCCATTTCTGCATGCTAATAAATGCTACATTTTTGAACCAGAATTTCAAGTAATTGATCCTGACTGACATCAAATAAATCAAAAGTGCAATTGACAAGAACAAAAAAGGAAGAGGAGGAATTTCTTCGGGGCAGAGGTGGAGATGAAAAAACACTTTTCTCTGTTCACCAGAACTCTGACATGTTATTTAGCAGCCAGAGAACTGGGGTTTGTGCCGCGCTCAGGGATAGAAATCTGACAACAAATTACAGAGTACAAGAAGTGAAAGAAAAATGGTTTGACATTAGACTTGAAAGGAACAATAATGGCATGCAGACAAAACAATACACCACAGGAGGAGGCTGCAGAACACTAAACAATAACTCAAAGACAGATGAATACAAGGCAAAGGTGTCCAACACCTGAAAGTGCTGACCGCTCATCCTTTTACAGCGTATGAAAGGTGGCCAAATTTATTAAAATGCAATAATGTGGGCTCTTTTCCATTTTGATCAATTCTGCTTCGTGATTGGAAATGAAGTGCACGACTGCACTTTTTCCTTTGGCATTTATTCAAATCCAAACCTCTCCAAAAGTCCTTACAAAGTAATGAAAAAGCAGGAAATGACTCAAAAGGCTTAAAAATGAGAGAGCATTTGGAAATTTTATTGCCGTCGTTTATCAGACAAAAGAAAAAGCCTTTTAAGTTGAAAAGTCCTGAGCAGAAGTAACAAGCATTTTCCATTCCTAGGTCTTATTTGGACTGCAAATATTTTCTGCAAATTCTTTTCCTGGTTGATACATCAATCATTTTGATATAAAATGGTGATTAATATTTACTATCATTTTCCACAGACTAAATGAGACATATGCAGATTGACATATTATACATTACAAAATAAGGTCCTTAAACCCTCAGATTTGAGGAGCTCGGACTAGGAAACGTCAGCAGTTTGGCCTGAAATGGTGAATTTTGTTAACAAATTTACAAATACAGCTCTAATTAAGTTTGCTTTAATTTAAATATAAATGATCTAAGAAATGCAGTAATGTTTTCTTGATTTCGTCTGTGGAGCCTGTGTGCAGGGCGGCGATGCACGTCTTGTTTATCGATATTCAGCAGCCACGGCTACTTTGTAAAACATCCTAATGGCAGCGATTCATCAGGAAATTGATTACTGGTCGACCTCCACTAAAAATAATCTGTCAGTGAACTTGTTTCTTACTGGAAATACTTTGTCTTCACCATGCATATTGCGTAAATGTGGACGGACATGGATGTAAACTGCCACATGACTGGTTGGTGGAGGCGTTCAAACAGGAGGTAATAAGTCGACTTCCGTCTTTCTTTCTATGATGTGACTTTCTCTACAACACTGCGATTTAATGATCGGTTTATACAGAAAGTTTACCGGGCCTGGGCCTCTGCTGTCACCGGCCGAGCGAAGAAAGAGAGCGAGTCAGAGAGTGTTAGGGAGTAGCGGATTCAGTTGTCAGGAGACATAACCGAGACCAATGCCAAGGCCGCATTCAGCAGAGACGAGGCTCGACATGCATTTTTCACAGAAGCACAAACTACTTGACATTTGGATGGACCTTTCCTCCTCGCTGCCTTTTTTTTTCCCTTTTTTTTATCCCCTCGATGTGGGAGAAAAGAAACGAGCAGGGGAGCACGAGAGCACGTCAGTTTGGCGGTGGCGGAGAGGAATGGAGGGCGAGGACATGCGCAGCCCAGCTTAAATGATCCCATCCTGGGTGCAATCAGAGCGAAGCGCAGGAGGTGGAGGCTCAGGCGGCATTATAATGAAGGTTTCCTCTCTGTTTATCACCAACTCGCATGAAAAGGCTTATTTCACCTCAGATGCCTGCATCGACTCCAGCTAAAAAACATGTTTTCTGGATCTTTTGATGCTGAGAGTTCAGTCTCTAGTTACTCTCACCCCTCTTTCTCTCTATCATCAATCGGATATCTGACTGACTATCTTTAAATGGATTCAGATGGGGCAAGCAGCCATGTGTAATAACCTCCCTCGCTCTTTTTCATTCTTATTCTGATTCCTCTATCAAGTTCACTCACTTCATCCATCTCTTTTCCCTATTTTCTGTCCATTTCCATTCTCTCCTCTCCATCTCTGCTGTAGGAAATATTCAGATAGCGGGTCATACAATGCTTATAAGAACTTCACAGACCCTTTTCAGTGCAATAGATTTTCTCAGTGAAGCACTGACTCAAGAAAAGTGGCTGCACTGCACCAATGGTGAGAAAAACCTGCAGGTAAACAAGACAGCAGTCATTAAACAGGCAGGGATCACTGGACACAATGTGGGGAGGGAAAAGGCTATAAGAAAACATGGACACAGTTCCTGCACCGTCACCACTGAGTTTCTTAAGAAAGTCTGAAACTCTTAAGTTCACTCTTCAGTTCATCTAGGCTCTAGGAAGAAGCTTAAATCTAACCAAAGCTTAATTTTGACAAAAAATGTAAGTTTTAAGTTGTTAAACACTGACCTTTGGACCTGACATTTGAATATTTTAGTGTTAAAGGGGTTTCCGAGGCTCTCTGATTAACAGACCAAATACCGTAGAATACGAGACATCCCTGCTTATAAGAAAACCTTCACTATTCCAACAGCTGCTTTTATAAGATATGAAGTCTGTAGGGGAAGTTTTCCTCCAATATTATTAATTTTTAAGTTTTTTGAACAAGCCAAACATGAAAAACTTTCATTGAAGTTGAACATAGTTGCCACATTTGCATAGTTTGTCCATTTATATTTTAAGTTACAGCTAAGATTACTTTCTTTCTGCTGTTAAAATATCTTCAAGATGATTTTGACTTTTTTATCTTATCTGGAATTTGCTTTATAATGTATACAGAGTGTGGTAAAGTCTGTCTGTTGTTATGTTACTTTATTTTGTTCTTCAAGGACATTTTTTAGGTCTAATTTTGAGATTTTCTGTTATGTGTCCAGTGAAAATCTCAGGGAGTGAAGTCCTAGTAAGTCCAGTTTCATAGCAGCCAAATCAAGTCAACAGATCTGCAGCTTTTTACCATCTTATAATGTATTTGTAACCACAGAAATACAAAAACATGGACCTGGTAGCAGCTGAAATGGGTGGAGAGTGTGCTGCAACCAAACCAGATTAGATTGATAGCCTGAAAGACCCGTCTATGGCTTTCCATCTCTGTCAGTCTCCATTTAATGTCTCCTCTCTACAGTTGACTATCAGATAGAGACATAAAATGCCTCAAAAAATCCACATTGAGAAAAGTGACATTAGCCACTCAGACTCTTATCTGGTTTGTTGAAAGATAACTCTTGATTTTTGTCTCTCTAGAGTAAAATTCGCAGCCAGCTTCGACTTCTGCAATTGATCTGAGCTGTCAGCGTGTGTTAATCTTCCACCTTTATCTGGGCCAATCACTGGGCCAAACTCGTTTATGGCATAAAAAGTCTAGACATTGTTTCAGGCACTGTTTCTTCTTCCACTAGTTCTTACAATAAATAATGCATGGCCCTCTGTCCTATTCTGTTTTAGGTCTGTTATCTCCCTTCATAAAAACCACTCCCACCATACAGGCAACTAGAATGCTCAGTGGACGCAGTCATGCACGTTTAGGTGGCCACAACTGCACATGTGGTGATAAAACGCCGCATTTCTTCGGAATTAACATCCCAAAAAGTCACTTAGCGCTGATTTCAAATTCAAGTTCGGTCCACTATGAGCAGCAGATGAAAGGGCCATTAAGAACAAACGTAAACCTTCAAGGACCGACCTTAAAACTGCGGTTCCCCTGTAACCGACACTTAGACGATGCCGTTTATATATTTCTGGCACTCTTCCTTTCCTTTTAGCTCCTAAAAGCACCTTCCGTTTCCTTCATCCACCTCTTCAATGGACATCCGGCCTTTTACTTTCCCTCCGCTGCCAACTAACCTGCCTCCTCAATCACTTCATTTGCCATCCAGTTTCTCCCTTGTTGCTTTTCCGGCCTCATTCGGCTGTCTCTAAGTTTTACCTCCTCTGTTTGATACAAACACACACATAAATCTGGATACACACATGCGCGCACACACTCACACACACACATCCCTCTCAGAGGTCCGGTCAGTCAGAAGGTTATATAAGAGTGGCAATCACACTGGTATTTGGTCCATATGACTGATGTTAAGTTAAAGAGGAAACAAGCACATAAGGGATGCATAGAGGATATACAACCACCAGAATGTCATTCATCAAACAGCCTTTCAGTGACAAATGTTCCCTTTTCGGTTTAAAAAAAATACAAATAAGACGTATAACCACCAAGTAAACAGAATGAAATGACAGAATTTTCAAATCTTTTGCAGAGACAAGTCAGCATGCATACAGATAAACACAGCCGCAGCCTTTTTATAACCTCCTCTCCTGGAGGAAATGTTTGTATTGCATGTATCTGTTTATATTCAACACAAAATGGATACTGGATGTGCAAAATGTTCAAAAGTCAACATACTTCACTTGTTTTCCCCGCGATATAAGCTCAAAGCTACTGAAGCGTGATTTGTTATATTTAAGGAGCTCAAAGTATTTTATTAGAGTTACAGAAGGATGGCTTTGGTTGAATGATAAATAAATTAAGATATGGATTAAAATGTACACTAAGATATTATTTTTAACTTGAGAGCAGCTTTAATTGATCAATCAGTCATTAAGGGGCAATTACGTGAGCCATTAACACAACAGTGACACCTTATCACCTTAAAAAGTTGACTTAGACAAAAGACTGTTAAGCTGCACATCCAGCAAACATGGAATAACATCACTATTCCTTTAAAGCTTTGTTTCTCCATTAAAGTCCAGCGTTTACTCTACTTTGAGCTCTGTTTCTTGTTTTAGACCAACTCTAGAGGGAAATATGTCTCACTAGCTGGTAAATGTTTCGCTGTGTTTAACAGCTTGTCACTAACTTAGTGTGTTTCTCATCAGGTGCCGTGCATATAGAGTTTGGTGGGTTAGCAGAGCTTTCTGACTGAAAACTGGTGCTTTATATTGTGGTGAGAGCAGTGAAACTGACCAAGAATATTAATGTTGTAGGTCTTAAAACTTGGATTTATTTATCTTTCTTTTGTTTCTTTTGAGTTTGAATGATGAGTGTTTTTATGATGAATTGACATGCACAAGCTAGGAGAGGCTGGGGCTAGCTGGTTAGCATGCTAACTTCAACATATATTCCTATGACACAATGCACAGAAGTCTTTGACAGCAATTGAACTATTACTTCTTTACATTCAGTCGATAATAACAGTTAATTTTTGAACATTTTACATATAAATTCAACCAGTATTTTACATAAATGTCCTTTAAAAGTTTAAAAAGCCTCTTCTGGATCTTTATAGATGATATTATGTGAATTAAAGTAATAACTTAGACCACTGTTTGAGATAATCCTTTTCATCAATACGGATAAAGATCACTCCTGTCACTTATTAAGCATTGCTGCGGAAATTACCATATTACTATACCGCTACTTTCAATCACGTTCTGAAATACATTGTTTGCAATCAGAGAAAACTGTCAGCAGCCGAATAAAGATGAAATGCATTTTTATGAAGCCGAATGAGCTACAGAAATTAAATGTGCTCATTTATTTTTCACATTTCACAGCAGCAGTAGCTGAGGGAGTGCCACATAAATGCTCGTGTTTAATGTAAATGTGTCATCTCCTTTCTGAATTCCTTTAAATTGATACGACTTCTCAGGTTGTTTTTTTTTTGCCTTTTTCTTCCTCCTTCTCCCTGACAGCTACTTTGCATTATGCAGCATTATCTAGTTTTTTATGAATACTCAAGTATCATTAGCCGGGAAATTTCTGTGTGGAAACAAAGGAATTATCAAAGAATCTAACGCACAAAAATATGCAAAAAAAAAAGCAAGGAAGAACAAGACACCAGTGTGCATAAATAGATAGAAAAAACACACAGGCACACACTTGTTCAAACAAACAAACCCCAACTCCTTTGCTTTGTCCGAGTGCAGCTGTAATGCTCCCATACATCCCGAGCAGCAGCTTATCGGCTCCCAGTCTCGGCAGGGAATCAAGACGACGTTCGTGTCTCTGTTCTGTTTCGTCCCTTAACACAGCGATATTGGTTTACCCACAGCAGCTGACCTTGAGAGAACCGACGTGGGCCTCAGACAAATGAGTCACTACACCGAGTTTCTATTGGGAGCTGCTATTAAATAAATCTGTTTACCAGGTGCTGAAGGATAGAGGCTGCCCATGTGTGCATCTGTTTTTGCAGGACAGAAACACATGTTCATGTTGCACTTTGTTCACAAAGTCCCAGGAGGCTGAGGAGCTCTTTTCATGTGATGGCGACGGCGAGAGACGAGGAGGTGACAGTTGTATAAAATAAAACTGGAGGAGATTAAGAGGACGGAGAAACGATGGAAAGCTTTAAAGAACAGCAGTCATCCTGTTTGAGGTATTTAAAGTCCTCTTAGTGGTGTCCCTCTGTGTTTGTGCTCCAACCTTGAGAGTTATTGAGCTAAGTCTGAATGCCTCTGAGAAGAATATCTAATTATTGGTAGAAGCAAAACAACGACGAAGCTCGATCTTTCATCACTGTTATTACCTGCTCTAGAAGTCCACTGCTGCTGCTTTTCCCTCTGCTCGAGAGGCTCTCAACCGTGAGACGGTAATGAACTGAACTGAAGCAAAGACTCAGCACCAAAAACACATCAACAGAATTTATGTTGGAGATGAAGATTTTAAAAGACTTAATATGTAAATTTATGAATTAAGATGTCTACAAAATGACTAGGCCAATTTTACAGAGTTTGAGATGTGTATATTATCCAAATAATTTAGGTTTTCCTCAAAATTTGAAGGGATTTTTGAGGAATACTTTGTTGTCCTTGATGAAATATATTTTCAATTTGTTTTCAATTTATATAAAAGATAAAGATATTAATCAAGCATCAGGTCGACAATATTTTACGGTATGTTTTTTGCTAAACAGGTAGCAAGCTAACAGTAATAACAATCTGAAAGCAACAGTAGGCTACCATCAAATGTAAGCTAGCATCAAAATCAAGCGACTAGTTACAGTAAGCAACCAATAACAGCAAGCAAACAACCACAGTGAGCTAACAACAACAGCCTGCTAACAGCAACAGTAAGCTAATAGCAACAATAAGCTTACAACCACAAAAAGTTAACAACAACAATAAGCTAATATCGACAGTAAGCTAACATCCACAGCCAGCTTACAGCAACAGTTGGTTAATAGCAACAGTTAGTTAATAGCAACAGTAAGCTAACAACCAAGGTAAGCTAACAGCAACAGTTGGTTAATAGCAACAGTTAGTAAGTAGCAACAGTAAGCTAACAACCACGGTAAGCTAACAACAACAATACGTTAGTATCGACAGTAAGCTAACAACCACAGCCAGCTAACAGCAACAGTTAGTTAAAAGCAACAGTAAGCTAACAACCACGGTAAGCTAACAACAACAGTATGCTAGTATTGACAGTAAGCTAACAGCAACAGTAATATAATGTTACTTTGACAGTTTACTAGTTTAGCTAGCTACACAACAGTTATATGCTGTAAATTAATCTCTTCAATTGTGTAGAAGTACCTGTCCTAATTAAGTGACATTATATTTTTATTTACACTTATTTTAGCTAGGCTTGGAAAAAGAGACAACAGGTCATGTTAACTTGTGACTACTCATACTTCCAATGTTTTTTTTCATAGCACATATGGCTAATATACACAGCTTATACAAGGCTTCCTTCGCTCCTAAATATTGGAGTTGGCAGTGTGAGCGGAAGAGATCTGGATGTTGGTTGACAGACGCATGACTGCTGGCAGAGCGTCAGTGGCTTGGCAGGAGAACAGGCCACATATCACAGCTCTGTATCAGAGTATGATGCTCACAGTGGCACAAACAAACATTAGAAACAGAGCATGCACTGAACCAACATGTCTACACACAACCCACATTGACTCACACGGGCAGGTAAGACGCCACTAGAGGTCTCTCTGTATGAAGGAGGTGTTGCACTGTTGAGAGCTCATTTCTCTCAAGCAGACCCCAGGGAGAGGGAGTGGATGGAGGAGATGTGAGGACAGGGCTGGAAGTGGAGCTCTCTGACAGAGAAACAAGGGCAGCAAACGTGAGCTGAGCCTTTAATGCCCACCAGACCAAGACTTCCTTTAAGGTTTCTCAGATGCTGCAAGGTGCAGCAAAGTCAAACGGCGCTGTGAAGAGCAGCTGAAAGGGGTTTCTGATTATTTCAGCCTCATTTCCTGTTAAAAGCAGGAAAGCCTTTGCACCACCAAAAAAAAGGGGCTAGAGTCAGTTTCAAAAAGGCAAAAATGAGTGTTTCCTGGTTAGAATGATATCCACTGAACATAAATGTCAAATTGTGGCTTTTTAAACTGTTTTTAGGGAATGCATATTTAAGAGTCTGGGTTCATACCATGATTCAGTAGTGAATATTCTAAAAAGAAATTGTGTAATTCCAAATAAAATGATATAAATGGAAAAAAAATCAGGAAAAAAAAACAAGTTATTGATCGTACAAAGGTGTCTAGGTGTCCACATTACAAATTTAGATACAGTATAGTAAGTATAGTAAATATATGTTATAAAAAAAGTTGCATTCTGTAAAAAAGTCAAAGAATTTGATGAGAAAACACTTCAGATTCGTAACCACTAATGATACAGCAAGACATCTGTGCCAGTAATCATGTCAAACAGTGCAGCCCTTCATTTCATCTGCATTGTATTACATAATGGCAGAGCCTGGCCATTATGCAATCTCTGTTACTGTGGGGCTAGCCTGGTTTTTAATTGGAAACTGAATTAAGAACCATCCCGGACAGATAGGCTCGACTCTGCAATGAAATCAGAAGGAGACTGTATAATTTTTAATCAAATAGGGGGGAAATTTTATTGCATGAGTTTGTAATATGTTGCCTGTGGGGGAGTTTAAGCTGTGTTTCACTCCCAAGGCAAGCTATACACAGTTAATCAGGTAGGACACTTTAATTGATATTTCTTGAATGAAGGTCATTTGTCAAGAAATTGTATGTTTCATCCCTATCATTGTGCTTTTTTCAAAAGTCTCTGTTTCCTATGTGTGTGTACTGGATACAATAAGTTGTTTCTGATGAGGAAAAGCTTGTTTTCTTCAATGACACTACTTTGATGTTATCAAGCAAAAGGGCGGACAAGAGCACTGGACATGAAGGTCATGCTTGTTTTCAAAATTCCCTGTAACTGCAAAGAAAAAATAGTTTGGGGAGCAACAGTGAAAAATAAACTGACATGTGTAACGAAGATCACATTAATTCAAGGTAAGAACATGCAAGTTTGTTTGCAAATCCCCTTTTTTGGGTATCATGATTTCTACTAGTTAAGTTTCTCCTGTAGTAGTGTGCAGTGCCTTACTACAACTTGTTCTTGGATCAAGATAAATCATCAGCTTTAATAACAATACATATGTTTTTTTCGGACAGTAGCTCCTCCATGTGTATATATGTTTGTCTCATTTATTGATTACAGAAACAATTATGGGAAATTTGTACTGATTTGCTCTCTTAGCAAATTAAATGAGAAGACTGATACTATTCTTATGTTTGTCCAGTTCATGTTAAAGCCACAGCCTGTAGCTGTTTAGCTTAGCTTAGCATAAAAACTTGGGATAAACAACCCAACTCCGATCTACCGCCAGCACCTTGAAAGGTCCCCAATTAAAGTTACAGTATGTCTCCAGCTTTAGAGGTGCTACTAGGTGAATTTTTCTACCTTTAGAGAGAAAAAAGGTTAGATTTTTCCCTATTTCAAGCCCTTATACTTAGCAAACCATGTCCTTGCTCTGGCTTTATATCAACATGCAATTATGAGAGTGCACTTGCTCTTCTCATCTACCTCTAAAAGCATTAGAAAAATATCAAATTATTCTTTTAAGTAAAGCCACATATTGATAAAGACACTGGTCTATTCAAACTACTCTGTCTGTTCACCTATAATGTACGTCTGAACATGTGCCAGTGTGTGATGCCTCAATGTGCTGTCTAAAATAACAAGTGTGAGTTGTGTGTAAGAGAGTGAAAGAGACTAACAATGAAAGTGCTCGAGTGTGTGTGGGCTCATCAAAGGACGAGAGTGGCTTGAATCAACTCGCAGGAGCCGTGAAGAGCGGCGTATATTCATCATTACCTCCTAAGCTGGGAAACACATGCACACACGCAAACATGGAAATAACCACAATACATGCGATGTCTGCTCCTCCCCGCCACCACCACCTCCACCCGTTTCCCCACCCTACGGCACACACACTGTCATCGGTGAAGCCTTCTTTGAGCTGTAATCCTCACGGACCCTCTTCTTCAATCAGTCAGCAGTCTACATCACTATGGCAATGGCCTAAATTCCTCCTCAGTGAGTGCATGTGTGTGCAGGCGTCGTGTTTTGCTTTGTGTATGTAATTAGTTTCCGTGTCTACCATGTAAAATAGTAAGCATATGTGTGTACAGTTTGTTTAGATGCAGTCGAGTCAGTGTCTCCAATGTGCTGTTGGTTGTTTGGCTTGGAAATGACTCATAACAGTGTTTGTCCAAGCAACAGAGACACCAGATCAGCCAGAGATTATTGCAGCAGGAAGATTGCAGTGATTAGCGTCTTCACCATGAACCGAAACCAACCCTGGCTGCTGGAGATCTCTGAAAAAAACCCAGAAGGTCATTTTCTGAAGTAATTTCCAGAAACCTCGGATATACTCCAACCACGTGAGTGAAAAAAATATTCCGTCTTCTGTGCAATAAATCTATGACTTTTCTCTGGTCAATGTGTATAGTGAAAGAAAAGCTATAGATGCTTTCATCTGTGTAAAAACATAATATAATAATAGCCAATGGCAATTGAGATAAATAAGAATAGTTTTGGTTCACACTGCACAGACTGCAACATATACAGCACTAATTTTACAGCTACACACTCTTTAGAGAGTCACAACTTGGTAAAACGGGTTAAAAATCTTTTTCAATGTGCAGGAAAACAATATTTTTTTCCATCCGGATGATTAGAGGAGTCTTTGAAGATGCTGAAAAATACCTTCACAACACCAGTAAGTGGCCTCTTGGGTTTCAGAGAGACTGAGGCTAAGCTCTGTGATTCAAACGTAATAGTAACAGATGAGAGGCACAAACTGGGTCTTTCCCTCTGTGTGCAAACATAGATTATTATAAGCATTTAAACAAGCTACTAAAGTTGTTTCTCCACTAAGCAAAGTCTCAGTCCATTATTTTTGTGCAGTATAACTACAGCATTGTTCTGTTGCATGGAGTGTATGGTCTTATTTCGTTAACAGTGCTGCTGCTGCTGCCGCTTTGATCCTGTGATCCCATTACGCAAACACAAGCAACATCATCTCTGCCACACTTAATGACTTAAGTTATCTGCATGTTAACGGCATTAATATCGATTGCAGCTGCATGCACTTGCAGAAATTATGCACATTTTTAAGTGTGTCTTAGAGGGATGCGAGCAGCTCCAACATGCATTCCTCAGCAGTGAAAAAAAGCCACTTGTTGTGTAATTAATTTACCCCAGAAATGTTAAAAGTGCTCTGAAAGGTTGTGCGGAGCTTGATCTAAAAGCTCTCTGACACAAAGCAGACAGAGGACAATTTCATACTGTGCAGAGGCATGTGTGGGATAAATATTATGTTAGAGAGCACAGAACAAGGTCAGGGCAAGTTATTGAGAAACTGCTCTATTCAACTGGGTTAATTATGTTGAATTAAGTATTGCAAAAAAGCAAAGAGATATATAACCCTGTGCATCTCACAAGCTTTAACCAGAAAATAGATGAATACACAGCGCAAGGGATAATGTTGGCAGTCAAAATACATCAGCTGCCTGAAATTTAAATGTATATGAAGGTATTAAATATAATATTTATAAATGATTACTGAGAAATAAACACAAAGAACTAAAAATGTTAATTTTTTCAGATGAATACTGCAGTAGAATCAAACAGGAAGCAATATTTCCAGCCCTTTTGCCACTGGAGAAAAGTCTGGTTGCACCAATATATGGCTTTTTTGTATCTTTTTTAACCAATCACAATGGTAAACCCAGAATGCAGTGACGGTGACCTTGCAAAAAGAAGTTACATCCAGAAAGTAGAATGCAAAATCTTATAGTTGCCAATGGCAGACTTATTGCACAATCTACATCCTACTGCTTTGTGGGTAAAATCTTAACCTTACCACCCAAAACCCAGCAGCAGGCTGTGCAGTAACGAAACATTAAGGCAAATTATATCAACTATGTGGCCATCATGACTAATTTTTAGAATGGGACGGAGGTGTTGGTGGTGGTTTAGGGGCAGGCGAAGGGATGAATCGGAGGTGTGTGAGGGTTAAGGGCTTTAATGGCTCGCTCTCCGAGCTAACTGTGACCATAACAATTTGTCGACAATTGATGGAATTTTATGACTCACAAAATGTGCTCCTCCATGAGGGGCTGGTCAATGGTTCAATCAATCGTCAGGGAAGAACAAGAAAGTGTCAAGAAAATTCTTCACTTTTATGCCCCGTTATGATTCACTGCAAATCTCTTCTTTTAACACAAAGGCAAAATATTCTGATATCAAGAGATATTTGCGGGTGTCTGATAAAATATAAGCCACTGGGATATGAAAGAAAGATCTGAGAAAATTTCTTAAAAAATTAGACCACTACAAAATATTAGCCACAAGTCAAAAAAAAGATGCTCAAGTCCAGGATGAAGGTTCTGCAAAAACCTTATTGTTTATTCTCTAATTAAGAGCAAAAAAGGATGAAAATACTGGCATAATCAAGAGCATTTCTGCTTCTTCACACTTGTTCACCAAGGAAGCCTTAAACTAACCAACTGCAATCCTCGACATATGTCCCACTGTACTTGGAAAAAATATAAAAATGAGATTGTCACACGAACACATTGTGGAAAAATGGCAGAAAGTACATTTAGTTCCTGTAGTTAAGGAGTAACTTCATGAGAACTATATGGAGTTTGCAGAGGGTTGGGGGGTGGTGGGGGCGTCACTCTTCGGTCCAATAAAAGATGCAGCGGCAGCTACAACTTGTGAACAGCAGTTTTGTTTCATCTTAGCACAATGTTCCATCTCAGTACTTGTACTAATCACCTGCTCTCTCTTTCCTCCTGGGGTGTGCTGGCACGCCATGGGACGCAAACGCAACAGCTGTGGCGTACCGGGTTAATTAGCAGACCAGTCAGCATTTTTTTGGGTTTTTTTTTTTTTTTTTTTTAGCTGAAAGACCGCCGGGGTTTCAGAGAGAGAGAGAGAGAGGCGTCGTGACTTTGTTCTTACTGTTACTGTAATCCCAGGCAGAATTCCAGTCTGATCATGGGACACCATTGTGCTCGTGGTTCTGTGGTTTGGAGGATGTTGACTTGCAGAAAGAGAATCCTCCTGCGGTTTTTACAAGACTTCTGCTGGGTTGAGTCTCTCTTAGGGGACATAAACTTTCCACACTGCCCTGTCCACATCAGCTGGGTCTCCTTTCTCATTCGGTTAAAAGCCGAAATGTTTCCAGACTGTCCAAGTAACAGTGACACCAGAGGAGCTGAGACTAAGACTAAGACTGAGCAGGATGTGTGTCACATGCAGCTGTGGTGCTTTCTTGTCAATAAGTGTGTCATTATTGCATTTATCACGACAGCTCTTTGACTTTCTGCACAAATCTTCACATGTGGTGGGAACACAAACAAGAAATAATGCAAAAGGGACTTCTGAGTCTAAAAAATTCAACTTTTTTTGTGTCAAAACTGTGCCTCTAACCATCTGAACAAAGGATTCATCATGTTTTAATTTGTGTAGTTTTCAGTGTCTGATTCTTGAAACAAGCAAATACATTTAAGTTTGGCTCTGAAGATGCACTTTCAGACTTTTCTCTTTTAAGTTCTATAGCTTAGAAACAGATTTCATATCTTGTTTAAAATCAAGAACAAGATGGGGTAAGATCAAAATCAGCTAAAGGAAGATGTGGCTTTCTTATGTTGCAAATTTCTCACTGTTTCCGTCATAGAAGCAGAAAAAAATCATATCCTCTCCAGATGTTGTGGTCATTGAGTCTATGAATCCATCCTCAACCTTCATGGTATATGTGTGTGAGTCCCAAAGCAACCTCGTTATCGTGTATTTTCTCCAAATTTGGCCTCTTGTCAGCTGCATGTAGCTCTACAACAGGAGAATGAAAACGAATGAGGGAGTAAAAAGGAGCCTGTTTGGTTGTTTCGTGTCTCACCTGCCTCCTGGTCCTCGGAATCGAACATAATTGCGCTCTACCAGCTGTGCTTGTGAATCATCCTTTTTCCACTACATCTCTAAGTAACAAATGACCGACGCCTGGCTCCTCTCTGCTGCTAAAAAGGAGCAAAATAACATGTCTTATTCCATCTGGGAGTTTATCGATCGCTTGTTTTGCGAGAAAACATTTGATTTTTTTTTTTTTTTTATGCGTCAGGTGGTCCACATAGGTAATGCGCACTATAATGATGTGTAGGGTGATGCTGATTACGGCGAAAAGGAACGAGTTTATAGTCTGACGAACCTCCGCAGACCGGCGCTGACATCACGTCTGTCTCCATGGCAATGTGGGAGAAACGTAGGCTGCTGGTGTCTGGAAGCGGGCCGTGCGAGGAGAGACGGAGATGGAGAGAGACAGACAGAGAAAGAGAGTGTCGGAAATCCTCTAGGAGAGGCGTGAAGGAACATAGTGTCAGGAAGCTACCGGCTTTGAATACTAATATCAGAAGCTGGAGATGGACAGGCGGGCACGTGCACACACACACACAAACACACACAAACACAAACACACACACACACCAGTCAGTGGCAATGCTTGCTGCAGCGGTGTCTCTCTCAGTTTTGTCAACAGTCAGTCGGTTTCAAGTGAAAAAAAAAAGCCTTTGAGCAGAAATGTCACAGGAGCCAACGGTGACATTAAAGCCTAGTGGACTAAAGCTTTGGTCTGCTCCCTGCACAGAGAGGGAAGAGGAGGACAGAGGGCAGGGGAAGGCAAAAACAGATGAAAATGATAACCTCCGCTCGGGTCTCACACATGACGCTGTGAGCCAATTCCACATTTTGAGAAAGAATAAAAAAAACTCCAGTCATATCTCACTGTTTTTGAGCCTCAAAACTCTTCAAAACCTCTCAAAACCTCCAGAATAATCAATGAAAAATCCTTTTTTTACATGGAAAACAAAAACTAAGGTTGCAGGTTTCCGTCTGTGTTAGTGGGCAAATAGTTCAGTTTGGACTTTGCAGAGGCATTTTCTTTTTTTTATCTTTCATAGAAAGCTGAATCATCTTTACAGAAAACATCACGCTTGTTCAGTTATTTTTTCGATGGGCTTCTCCTTAAAGATCAATTCAGAAATTTTTAGGAAACAATGACCCTGAGCCCCTGGCCTCCTCATGAGGACGATGGGCTCTGTGTTGTGTGTGGGTTGGAGTTGAATGGATGAAGGACGGGAAAATGTGAGAGCAGCTACGGCAAAGAAGCTGCTTCACACAGGAAGCAACAGCTGCCCTCGCTATTGAATCTGCTTTCACACAGAGAGAACTGGATTGAGTGTTTAAATTATTTCCCTTAGAGCAAATATATAATATTATTGACTTGGCATAACCTCTGAATATACTGTAGATGTCAACATTCATAAGCACAAAGTCAGAATAAAACTCCGACTCGTATTGTTTTCCTTCTTTCAGTCACGCCGTTATGAATGTCAACGACACAAAGCCGTAATGCCTCTGAAATATTATCCATGCTTTCCATCTACACCTGAATGTGCTGTAAATGACTGGCTGCCCTCCGAGAGTCAGTCTGACAGAAGAAACACAAACAAACAGCTGATATAAAGACATATCATATCATTTTATTTTGTCTCTTTACAACCACCCATTAAAACAAGAACAGAGCGCCATCTGTGAACTTATGGATTTCAGTCTTTAGAGACAACAGCAGTGTTTTTTTCTGGTCAATTTTTCGACATGATTAGAGACGACTTTGCAATAGATAAGCCCATTTAATGTAACACAAACTATAAAAAAAAGCAACATACAGCCATAACACATACATCACCCAGCTCATGCAGGAAGTGTTTTCAGAGGTGCTCGACACTGAAACATCCGTACTTCGCCAAAAAATTTGATTGTTCAGAGTTGAAATGGACTATAATCCCGGGCAAAATTACATGTTACATCCCTCCTCCATCATTTCCTGTCTGCCTCTTCACTATCAGCTATCCAATAAAGGCAAAAAAAAAATGCTCTGCACACCACAGACAGACCATAGATGATGGTAGATACTATGACTGCAGCTTATATTCAGAAACTAACGCACTTCCATCTGCAGGATCTGTGACCCGTGGACAATGTCAGATCTGTATGGATGATGTAAAGACTATATTCATACAAGGTTATTTTGTAACCATGGTAACATATATGCGCATCACCACTCCAGTGCAGGGATTTTCCCTTATCAGAGATGATGCATCCTCCTCTGTATATTTCAGCATGCAGAGAAACCTAGCTGCCACACAGAAACTCAGCTCCCGTGTTTGATGGATAACTGTAGATTATTTTTATTTTTCCACATTATTACTTTTGTTTTCCTTTCGGTAACCAACGCTCCTCAATCCTGTGCAAGCCGTAGCAGATTTGATTTGTCTCAGCGGTGATGTGGAGGACTTCAACAGGTGAAAAAAAGTGACGTCAGTGCTTCTTTACAGCCCACCAAGCCTCTTCTTGTGTGCTCAATAATCCATGTTAGCGTGTGTGTTTACGGCAGCTCAGCTTTATCCCAAAAGGAGATAAAAACAACAGAACAACATTTTAAAAAACAGCACAGAGGTAATTGTTTCTTAGAATTACAGAGAGGACGTGCGAGAGCGCCGCGATAAAGTGACAGATTTTCTACAGGATTACGGTCTGGGCCATTCCAGGATACTGATCTTCCTTTTGTCAGCCGTTTCTGGCTGGATTTGGCTGTGCATCTTGGCAGCTGTTAAGAAATGAGGATTTAATGACAGATTGGGCCGAAGATACAGTAAGACTCCAAAGAGATTTACGCTTGAACCCTGGATTCAACCTGAATCTCTCAACACAAGAGCCGTGACACATGCTGCACGAAAGAAAAAAAAAAAAAAAACCAGGCCAACCATTCAGGCTTGGCTTAAGCCTCCGATAAAGTCGTGAGGAATCCCGCACGATGTGATCTTCTTGTGTGTTTCTCACCAGCTTTGACCCATTTGTTTAGTAAAGTCACCCATCTAAATATAGGCACTGGGGGGGGGTTGGGTTGGTTGAAAGAGATGCAGGGAGGAGAGACGAGGAAGAGGCAGAATTATCGAAGCACTTTCTGGTCGGGCTCAGTTTTGAATTAAATCCACTTTGCAAAAAAAAAAAAAAAAATGAAAGGAGGGAAGAAGACGTGCAGGAAGCAAGACAAAGGAATAAAAGGAACACAGCAATTAACTAAGACACAAATCAAGCCGAGGAG
Organism: Acanthurus lineatus; assembly: GCA_029814665.1. Taxonomy (NCBI): domain Eukaryota; kingdom Metazoa; phylum Chordata; class Actinopteri; order Acanthuriformes; family Acanthuridae; genus Acanthurus; species Acanthurus lineatus. Next base: position 14,037,519 of record JAPZDV010000015.1, read on the forward strand.
GCGAAGCAGACAGAAAACGATGGCCCGCTCAGTGTCACATGCTGTTTTAACTGCAGCACTTTCACCCTACTTCCATCCTTTTTCACCTGTTCTTTCTCCTCTTTTTAGCACCAAAATACCAGCCGGCTGCTAACATCCTCTGAAGAACAGGGGCATTTTTCTGGGAGGGGATGTTGAATATCAGCAGATAGAGGCTGCATTGTACGTGTTTACTGCACCATACGCTTTGGTTGGTTCATCAAAGTGTCCTCCGCGGGCTGTGTCTTCTTGTTCACTTGTAGACGCACTGATTCTGCTGCTTTGTTAGCCTTTCTTTATGAAAACAACAGCCCCTTCACTACACAGTTGTTGCACTTTAGGCAGCTTCATGCATTTTTTTTTTTGCTTTTGTTGGTGTGAATTTTTGTGTGTGGGCGCATAAAGAGTATATATACTGTGCAGTAAGACTCCTTGTATATGTGCATGCATCTTCTATCAGTGCTGTTCCTTCCCAGGCAACAATGCTTGTCCACCTAATCCAGTCCCAGTGCTCTAATTGGCTAACTGCAGCCATTTTCTCCGCTCCAGGGAGCGTGGAGATTAGGGGGAGTGTGTGCCCTGAGCTGCCCGGCGCCTAAATGAGTCACGCTGTGGGTACGACGTCTCTCAGAGTAATAGAGGGAACACGCCTACACACACACACACACACACACACACAAACACACATAATCGACCAAGGCTGCCGTGCAGGAATGGACACGTGACCGAAACATGCACCAAGATTCCTACGTTTCCTCATCCGTCTGATGTCACACACTGAAACGCTCCCATCAGCCATTGCAAATCTGAGCAAAGCTGAGGTCGGAGTTACACTGGCTCACCTGGGACCACCTGACTCCTGCCGAGAGGCGTCCTGCCCTCATGTAAGCGTCAATAATGAATGTAGCCTGCAGCTAAACACACTGTTACACTGCTCACAACGCTCAGGGTTCAGGCATGTTTCTCCATACACTCCTGTGTCAGGCTGTTCTGCTGTAGGCCAATAATGCACTATTAAAGATGTGGATTAAACCAGCCCCCCCCCCCTCTGCTCCCGCTTTACCTGGAGGATATAAAAGTGTATTTTTAGCTCTAATTTGATCTATTAAAAGATTAAATGACAAATCTCACCAGTCATTGTATCGTGATACTATAATACCACGGTCAATTAGTGACGCGCAGATGTGATGCTACAACCTTCCACTGAGGACGTGTTGCTTTGCTCTGTTTTACATCCCTGTAAATCCAACATCTGTGGTCTGCCTGTCTGATAATCAGGACAAGCCATGTGCAGATGTTTTCTTTGCAAGCATTTTTCATTCATATCTGATATTCTATGGATTTATTTATCGAATAATTACTTAAAAGAGGAAAAAAACAATACATGAATTAATAATCGGGGCAACACTTTACTTTAAGTCCACTAATTAACTATTTATAGTAGTATGCAAACATTTTCTTAACTGTTTTAAAGATACTGTAATGAAGTTGCACAGCAGCTATAAGGCCATTTTGAGCATTTATTATTAAAACATCTTCCACTTATTTTTACCCACAGGAGTTACAATTGCTCATAAATACATCAAATAATGCTTGAATCTGTTTATAAAGACCTTATAGAGTGTAATAAACCATTTGTTCAATGTTTACATACTGATATAAATGCTTAATAAGAAGCTTTTAAGTAATGTGTCACAGATAAGAATAATAACTGTTAGCTGGAGCCTTAAATTACCACTTTAGCATGAAGTTAAAGTCAAATTTATGCTTTCTTATTGGTTATAATCAGCCAATGAATGACATCTAATCCTCCTGTTACTGTGAGGCAGAAAATTCAAACCCTTTCCCGTCTTGACAAATCATTCGAACCTCCTGAGTGTATCTAACACGCTCTCTGTCTCACTAATAAAAATGTGCCTGTAACATTGTGGCACTTGTGTCAAGTGGAACTTGGAATTGAGTGTTGGGGCATTTATTCTCGACTCGGCTCCTTCTTGATTTATGTGGCTTGTGCTGCACCTCATTTGTACGTTGCTTTGGACAAAAACATCAGCCAAAGAAATATATCCCTCCCTAAACCCTTTCCGTTATAAATTTTACAACTGCCTGACTGATGAAGTGTTGCCATTGCTTCCGAAAGCTTTGCAGAATGTGATACGAAGGTCCTGGATCAAGGTAAATTAGTGCATGAGCATTAGCATTTGTAATTAAGAAGAAGTGTAATGCGTAGGTGTCGTCTTGTAAACACTGAAACACCGAAATTCACAGATGCTAATTTGAGATAGAAAAAGCAGTTATGGTACCAAATTGGGGAAGAGAATTAACAAGTACACCAAATACATTTCGAAAAGTAGCCGTCCCCTTTCTGTTTATTTAAAGCTTTTTATATTTTTGGTCTCATTGATGTTAAAGTAAGTGGTGGGAGCAGAGGAGATTTAGATGTTGGTCAATAGACGCATGACTGTTGGCAGAGCGTCTGCAGCATGGCAGGAGAACAGGCCACATATCACCAGTTGTATCATGATATGATACTCACACCGTCACAAACAAACATTAGAAATAAAGCACAAACTTGAACAACATGTTTAACACAAACTCGCATGCACAGGTAGGATGCTGCTAAAGGTCTCTCTGCATGAAGGAGGTGTTGCACTGTGGAGAGCTTAACTCTCTGGATCAGACCCGAGCTGGCAGAGGGAGTGGATGGAGATTTGAGGACAGGGTCGGTTCTCTGCTGTCCTTGTTTCACTGTCAGAGAGCTCCACTTCCAAACGTGAGCTGAGCCTCTAATGCCCACCAGACCAATACTACTTTTAAGGTTTCTAAGGAGAGGCAAAGTCAAACTTCCTGATGGAAAGCAGCCAGAAGCCTCTTACTGATCATTTATGACGTGCTGTTAAAGAAAAACCTCTCCACTGCAAAATAAAAAGGTGGTAGCTTTGCTTTAAAACCACCCAAAATGTTTGTTTCTGTCAGAAAGCCTCTTTTCTTAATTAGGAGATTAATTGTCGAGCAGTGAGGAAAGTATGAGTGAAATTACATTAATCTGCTGCAGTTTGAGAAGGAAGGGACATGTGTGGGTATCTACCAGGAGAGGTACTAGCTATAATCCCATTAATCAGCATAATTAGCCCATAATTGGCTCTCATCAAGTCCCTACAGATGCCGTCACTCAAAACCTCAACATCGTTGCCAGGCATCTCAAACGCCGTCTCCGTCGCCCCTGCAGAGACGATGCAGGTCACAAATCCGCAGCAGTGCGACAGCAAGCGTGTACATGCAACAAATTGCCTTCTCTGTGCCACGCTGGAAGTCATGCTATTATCCAGTAAACAGGCCACGAGCAAATAACCTGCTGAGAACGAACGCTCGCTGCAAAAACTCAGGACACAAACATCATCCAAATGCATGGAAAATAAGACTCGCAGCAAGAAGCGCCGACTGGATTTAGTCGCTTTCTTGCAGCTTGTGTATCAAAGTGCAGCCCCCTGTGATCATATACCTGTGAGCAGGTGGGTCTGTGTGACAAAAGACTGTAATGAAACCAGACATGTACACCTCACTCTGCTGACAGATGTGTGTCGCCTCAGGGAAAAGACCTTTTACAGACAGCAGTGGGCTTCTATGGCAGCTATTTAAATCCAGCATTATATGTGTAGCAATACTGAGTTACTGATTACAAATACTGATTTAAGGCTACAGAGTATTAGCATCTTTAAGCTTTCTGTTTTGTTTTTAGGAGATCTTTCTAGAAGATTTGACATTAGTGAATGTAGGTATTTTTTCCACCTCAATCCACAAAAGAAAAGCTTTTTAGTTGAGTCCTTTCTGGGTTTTGGACAGCCATTCACTTCACAGCCCTACAATAAAAACACTGGCTGCCTTTGATGCACATTTGTGTTTGAGTGCACTGTATGTTTGTCTGGGGAGGTGTGCTGCTCATGTCAAACAAAAGGAAACATGCACTTGCTCTTTGTTGATCAGTATAACAATCTAACCTTGAGCAACCAGAGCATCTTCCTGTGCACTGGAGCGCATTGCAAAACAAAGCAAACACAATCGAAGAGAGGAGAGAGAAGGGGAAGGTAAGGGAGAGCCGAGGCAAATAAACTGACATGCTTTTTCTTTTTTTTTCTTTTTTGTTCAGCAAACTGAAGGGTACGAGTGGAAAAAGAGAAAAGAGTCCTAAGTTTTCTGCAGCGGGAGAATGTGCAGTAAATGGAAACAACCAGAAAACACTGACGCCGCAAAAACTTCTCCTCCTCTTGTGGAGGAATCAGGTGTTAGCATGCATTTTGTGAAATCAAATGATAACATGAAAATTCAACAACTGCCTGTTTTGCCTTTTAATATCGTACAGTGGAAAGATTCTGGGGCACGGCAGGATTACAGTGAAACACAGCGAAGCCGAGAAAAACAAGATAAACAGAAGCAGTTCTGAGAGATAATTTGCCGCGCACGGTGAGAAAAAAAAAAAGCTGATCCGTCAGCTTTTCCTTTTCATCTGCTGTTCGGTGTTAAATTCACCACTGGCTCGGTGTGTCGGGGACTGCGAGGCGTTTGAGGAACATCACATTAGTGAGGATGCTAACACCGTGACAACAATGTTTGGATTTGCCACTACACCTAGCTAGTACAACCAAGAGAGCAGGGCCGGCATGTTGAAATATGTATGTGAAATTAATTTGAATGATTACATGTTGACCCCATAAATAACCACAGAAAAACCTCTATATGAATGTGCATAGCTGACCTGAAGCTTTGTATTAGCATTAGCCAATGTTTACACCATTTTCCCTGTGTGCTTCATTTCCTTTAAGACGCTTCTTGTAGGTTTTGCTTGATATTGGAATCAAAGTACAAACTGTCACTTTCAAAGTTAACATTAAAAGCATTAAATCTCTTTTGGGTTGTATTGAAAAACCTGAGAAGCCAATTAAGACAAGAGTCATTGACTTTTGATTCTAAGAATTTCCTCCTGAAATGTGTTCAACTCTTGACAGAAAAATGCTCTCGAGTAGTTTAATATTGCAGATTATTATGGCAGATTTTTAACAGAGAGGTCACAATTGATGAATAAAGAGCTGAGAAATCCTTAAAGTTAGTCACTTTATGCTGCAAAAACCTCTAAAATTCAATATAAACCAGGATTTTTATTATGATGTCACTTGAGTGAGATTCATCAGACTTTGGAAAGGTTGTCCAGAGTCACAGATGTAATAATATGACTCTTTGCTCAGGCTGAGTGGGACTCGCTGTGACTCTGACATGTGGAAACAATGAAATGACCACAAAACTACATTATTGCCCATCGTGCCCCTTGGTGAGAGTAGACGAAGAACACTCAGTATTTCCTGTTTCTACCAAACTTTCTCCAGAATAACTGCAATCATCTTCTTGTTTCTATTGACAGTTCTGCCAAAATTGTTGCTTCAACCTTTGGGAAAGTTACTGTTTGCCAATTTTAATCATTGCTGTGGGCCAACTGGGCTGCTGCAGCAACAACAAAAAAACAAATAAACAGGACATACAAGATAACAAAACAAAAGATAAGGACTGACAGACTAAAAATCTTTATCATCTGTGTGTTTTTCCTGGATTATGAGAGGGTTGCTTGATCAAGACGTTGCTGCATTGCATCATATGCTTTTAAAATAAAACCAGATCTCACATATGAAACCTGCGGGAATTAACGTGTCAGTCAAGACACTCAAAAAAAAGGTAACGGCATGATTCAATCGGTCCAATTAAACTCACAGCGCTGCCATTTTAAATAAGTGCACACACTGGCGTAATATGGTTATCTTTCAAAGTGTCGAGTTGACTTACGCTGCTTGCAGCAAATAATGATACAGACGATCTGACATTAAGAGAGCTTCGCCTCATTCACTGGGTCACAGTTTGAGATAGCGTAGCAGCCTCTGCACATTCAATTCCCGTCCTACTGATGTGGCAAAGATGGAACATTTCATTAGGGGCTTGGATAAACAGAGTCAGAGCTCTGGTATGTCTGTGCGAGCTGCAGCCCGAGCAGACTAAGCAGTCGTCTTGCTATTACCTAAAGCCACAGAGAGCTGCAGCGACACAGATTGGATCTCTGATTGCACAGACCTCCCACACTTAAATTGTAGCTTTAATATCGGAGGAAAATGATGGTCAGAATCAGCCCGAGCGACGGGACGTTTTCAAGGTTTCAGGCCAAATTCTCCGTCAGCCTCTTGGTGCATCGTTTCTGGTCAGCCTGGGTGAATGCACACCTTTCTCTGAGCTGCTGCGTTCAGGCTCACTTGACTGGACTTGATGGAAAAACACAGGGGAGGAAGGATGAAGACAAGAACAAGCATTTTCTCCTGAAAAAGGAATAAATATGGCCAGTTGGACAGAAGAGGAAGTTTTCTGTGCAAGAAATCAGATAGGAAAGAGACAAGATTCCTCAACTTAGCCTCAAACACAGAAAAACTTGATTCGTGACTCCAAAAATAAGCAGCGGATTTGCTTTTTGGAAAAACTCTCTGGATTCTGCTTTACCCTGTTCCTCTCTTTCTCAGTCCCTTCATCCTCCTTGGCTTTAGCATCCAAGAGGAGCCAATTACTCATACAGCCCCAGTAATTAGCATGAGGGATGGCAAAGCCTAATGCTGCAAGAGAATTGTGACAGTGAAACTGTCTCTAATGAGACAGACCCCGGGGATTCTCGTCTCTCGTCTCTGGCCTCGCTGACTGTTCCGGTCTTTGCGATGGATGCCGTTAATCACTACAACCCAAAAGTGTGTCATTTTCAAGAGCGTCGTACAACAGTGGGGAGACAGGTGGGAGGCAGTGACGGAAGTATGTAATTTTATGAACGGGAATCTCCACAGGAGAGGATGTTTACACGGGGGGGGGGGGGTTTGCAGAAGACGACTAAAAATGCTTCAAAACGATGCCTGTTAGGGTTTTTTTACCCTCCATTTTTTTCACGCCAACAAGTACAGGGAAACACAAATAGGTACAAAATCACCTGTCAAATGGTGAGGTAGTATTCTTAAACGCATACAAATGGACAGATACAGTCACTGAATAGCTATTTAAAAGCCAAACTTGTGGCTGTGATGCAGAATTTGTAATTTGAAAGAATGTTAATATTATCTTATGACCACATACCTATTTGACACATACACAAAGTAACTTTAAACCAAAATATGTATATTTTTTTGGCCATTTCAAGAGAAAGCAACATGCTGTAAACACACAAGAACATGTAATCATGTTACGGAGTCTCTAACAACTTGTTCCTATTTACAAATCCAGCAGACATGGAATAAAATCAACATACAGTTTGAGTATTGAGTAGGACCAATTGTTATTTTACATTTTAATACAGAATTAGCTTTATTATCCTGCCTGTGTGTTCGTGTGGAGGCAGTGCCACTGAGGAAGGGGTGATTTGGCCAAAAAAGCCCACCCTTTTGGCCACACAGGCTCTGGTCATGAATATTTAGGCTGTGTGGGTCTGTGTGTCCCCGAGCTGCCCTGTAGACCAAATCAAACACACCCCTCTGTCCTCAGTCTGCTGGCAGTGGCTGAACCCTCGGTCATACAGGGGTGGGAGGAGGCTGACGGGACACCTCCACTGTCACACAAGGTCAGCCATCACTCTTTGAATGAGTATGAGCTTTAAAACTTAAAATCTGTAACTTAGAGCCTTGAAAAGCTGTATATTTATACAAAGTGGGATTGAATGGCTCCACACTGCAGTTTCTTTATTTAGTCTTTCATGTCCATCGATCATAAACTGGTGAAGATGCTCAAATAGTTTTGTATCTGGGACATGAAGCTTTTGCCTCAGTCTTTTAGTAAAGTGAGTAAGAAATCAACAAGTGCATACTTCTGACCTTTGCATACTCCCAATTTTAAAATGTGTTAGCTGGAAACAGTGTGTTTGACCAACTCATGGTTAGCTTAATTAGCAAGCTGGCTACAGGGTAAAGAATCTGCTGACTGGTCAACAGCTGGAAATGTAAAGTTGCTCTTTTTGCCTCTATCTGAACTTCAAGGACCTGTTTTTTATTATAATTAGAAGGTTTGAGTAAATTATGTTCGTGTCAAATATAAAAAACTTGATGTATAGCAACAATAACTAAGAGGGAGTGGGGGTCAGCAGCCAAAAATGGACTTCAAAATGGACTTCAACTTTATCTACAACATAAATGCACAGAGATAAGACATAAGCACATGTGGATTAGTGGGGAAGTTTCTTTCACTGTAGCTACCATACTGTACTTCCTGTTTACAATATTTTTTTTCCCAGGATGGCAAAGGTGAGACTTTCTCTGCTAAGCCTCTGATTGGCTTGTCATGATATTCTCATATTTACCCTAATCCTAACCAACCTCACTCCTTATGCCTAAACTTTCCCAAACCAATCAACAGCAGCAAGGAGTGCCAGCCAATCAGAGGCAGAGAAGGGCAGGTCGTGACTTTACCATCCTGTAAAAAAAAGATTTGACTCTCTGTAAATACAGGTAGGATACCAGCAGGATAAATTAAACTGTCTGCATTTAATTTTTTTTCGCAAAACCATCAGTCAAAATGTACCCGGACCCGCGAGCTGTTCCTGATAAACACCCACAGCTCTGAACTCTACTGTGTCAATGTTCAACAAGGGGGAGGAAAAGTCTTTTGAGAAGTTAGGGCTGAGGTTAAAACGATGGTCCACGGTTTGCGGTTCCATTTACCTTTACAAAGATAAGGTCGCCACGTTCTCAGGTGGTGAATTACGGTTTGTGCAGCGCACCTCTACGCGCTGTCCTGCCAGAATGGATACCGAGCATTTAGAGGAAAGATAGCGCCGCGAGCACAGTTTGGAAAAACACTCGAGGAACAGTTAATGAAAGGAGTTTCTGTAGCGGCTGGTTCAATAGGTTTTTTTTTTTTTTTTGTTTCGACAGCAGGGTGAAAAGGATGGAGGCAATAACTGCAGTCGCCCCACAAGAGAGGAAGAAAAGCTTTAGTGTCTCAGAAATGCACCAGTTCTGTACAATCCCATGGCACATTTATTGTTCGGGCCTATTGTTCTTTCTAAATAAAGATTAAAAGAGTTCTGGTTTGATTTTCACCCTAAAAAACTGTTAAATAAGAGCTGCTCCATGTGATTTATAGGCTGTGCTGCAGACTAACAGACATGTCCAATGGAAACGTCCCACCTCTGATTGACCGAGCTGAATTCTGCCTCTTTGAGCTCGAGGTGACAGCACTGTCTGAGTAAGACATACTGAGGCTACTCCTTGTGGACACAATTAAGCAAATTCAGGTCCATTTTTTTACTCTCTTACCCACCAGTTTTTGTATCTCCGGTTTCCAATTTAAAGGCGCTGTCATTTTCTATCACATACCACCTCATTGATGTTATTCCCAGAAAAGCCAGCGGGCTGTCAGATGTCAGGGGAGCGAGGAGGTGCGGCGGCGCTCCTGCTGCTGAGCCGTCAATGCCTCAACGCTTATTCAGAAAGATGAATAAGTTACAAACTTAATGATCTGGGACGCGGAGAGTATTAAAAGTGGTTTTGTATGGATTCAGGTGTCACAAACGCTTTTGAATAAAAAAACTGTTTGTAGATAACATGTTACAAAAGATTTGTGTCGGATCCTAAACTGGCAGTACTCTTTTTTTAAAAAAGGATCAAAGTTTCACAGTTTTTGCTTCG
>JAPZDV010000015.1:14055405-14068522 GCA_029814665.1 Acanthurus lineatus
TTTCTTTTTTTTTTTTAACTTCCATCCTCCCCTCTCTCACCCTCACCTGAGCCCTCCCCCTTTTCCTATCCATCTCTCCAGCAGTCCCACTTCTGTGAATGGACTTCCACTTTAAAACCAGTAAATCTTGCAAGCTCAGCAGGACAGGAGATAAAAAAAAAAAACTTGATGGAGGGAGGGACGGAGAAATGGAGGTAGGAAGGCAAGGGCAAATCCCAAGGGGGGGGGGGAGCAGAAAGAAGGGAGGCAGGACAGGATGGACGAGAAGAGATGGGAGAGAGCGAGGGGGGGGGGATTGGACTGACGTTACTTAAGGGATTCCTCACGGTGCTGCTTTAACGGCACACTTGTCATTCCCGTTACTCTTCCTGCGTGGAAGTAAAGCGGCACGGAGGCGGACGGGCTTCGAGAGACGTTCGTCTAACCTTCAGCATCCTCTGTGAAGCAGCAACTCGGCACGCTGCCATTTAGCTTTTAGCTTCAACCCCACTCTTCTTCTTCTTCTTCTCCTTCCTCATCTTCTTCCCTCTCTGATTCCAGAGGCAGTGACATCTTAGCATGATGAGACTGCACATGTGAGCCGCACACACATGTGCAGTCTGATTGGTTCGAGCGTTAAAAAAAACACATGCAGCTGATTATTAAAAAAAAAAGCACTCAGACAGGAAGATAATGAGCAGCACATTAATTCAAGAATAACCTAGTTTGGAAGTTTTTCTGTCATATTGAGAGGGGGGAGAATCTATTATTTAGCACATTCTGGTTCTTCAGTCGTGTGCTCTTGAAATACACACACACACACAAGCACAAGCACATGCACATGCACAGGCACACTCACACTCACACACACACACTAATCCATCAGAGCTGAACTAATTCACGGAGCGCTGCATTATAATCGTGCAAACCTGAATTACAGGGACCGGCTCCATCTGTGTCTCTGTCAAAGACGTGGAGCTGCACGACCGGCCAATTTACATTTGCATGAGAAAAGAAGGCAAAGAAATGTGCATACTGAAAAGGTGAGCAAGCTCAAAATCACCCGCACACACACTCACTCACACACACACACACACATATTAACGCACTAAATGGCACCTCTTGTGCAGACAGCGGTTGTGCAGCCAGAATAGTGTCAGAGTCCTCTTTCCACAGGTTTTTTTGTGATGCAAATAATCTCCGCTGGATGAAAAAAATCTCGCGTTGGATCTTTCCTTGCTGGAATCTCCCCCCCCCGTGCTGTCTTGTCCCTCAGGTCCCCAAACTCTGCCTCTGTTTGCCCCAATCTAGCCACTGCCAGCCAGCCAGCCAGCCAGCCGGGGATCAGAATCACCTCTCCCTGCACTCCACGGTGGAGAGATGAAACAGGAGAGCGCGGAAGAATGAGTGATTGAGAGACACTGAGGCGAAGAGAGAGAGTGTGTGAGTGTGTGTGCGTGTGTGTGTGAGAGAGAGAGAGAGCGGGAAAGAGAAGGGTAAAGGGAAGAAGTGTGTGATGCTGCGAGTGAGGGAGAGCGCGACAGTGGGAGCGCGGCTCTGGCGCTGGGGACCTATCGCACTGAGATCTCTCTTTCCATTGGATCCCTCCAGGTTCTCAGGTCCTACAATGCCCCCCATCTGCAGCACGGGGCACTACATCTGTTCTGTGTGACTTTCAGATTAAAAGCCATCCCCTTCCACGACACACACACACAAAACCCCCCACGGCTTAAAGCATCCACATGGCCTGAATCTGACCTTCCTCCCATGACAAACCACCATGAAAATTAAATATCATGTTTCTGTGTCGTCTCCCTCCTGCAGAGCAGAATTAGTTGTTTGTTTACTTTTGTTTTGCAGGCGGCGTCGCAGGTTTCTAGCGGCAATTTCTTGCCCATTACAGTCATGCATTCTTTCTGTTTATTTCCTTCGACAGAGACATGTGTTTATGTGCTTGTGTACGATATTGCGAGCCCACAAACACACTTGACTTTAAAGGTGACAGCAATGAAAAGGAACAAAGCAATGTCAGGTTTTATTGGAGCTATTTAAGGCTTCAGGGCAATAAAACTAATGATAATATAAGAGAGTGCAGACATAACATCACATATATACATAAATGAGACCTGTTCTTGAGATTTTTCTGAATAAATAAGTGATTTAGTCTACAAATTGTCACAAATAAGAAAGGAATCTCACTGTTTTTTTTCTAAAGAGACATTTATAATTGCTTGATTTGTCGGAGCAATGGTCTAAAACCTGAAAATTCAAGATATGTTTTGATAAAAACAGCAAATTATTATGCTTAAGAAGCCAAAAAACAGTTAAATGTTTCACATTTTCTGCTTAATAAATGACTCAAAGCAGCAGTTCCTCAATTTTTTCATTGATAGCTGAACAAACATGTAGGTCTACACACCTGATCCACGTCCCAAACACAGAAACCATTATAATTTCTGTCATAATAAGCTTCCTTTCACTGGCACTGAGCAACACTCACTAGTGACAGCAGCTCTGCTCAATGTGGCCCAATATTTTGCCACATACCCAAAAATAGCATCTGTGTGTGTGAGTGTGTGTGAGTGTGCATATATCAGTGCAAGAGAGTTGAATCCTTGCAGCAGCTCCACTGGTCAGAAGTCAGCTGGCTGTTTGAGGGTGAAGGAGGTCATTTAAACACATGTGGTGCTCTCGTCTTGTCTCTTGAGATTGTCCCTCCTCGGTTCTTGCAGCTCTGACGGAGCCACTATCATGACAAGACTGATATGTGACGCTGCCGACGGGGGAAACGTGTATGACAGAGGCAGCATGGAGGTTGGGTGTGTGGGGTGGGGGGTAAAGATAGAGAAGAAAATGAGAACATAGAGGCTGTGGAGTGACAGTACCTCAGGAAAAAAATCCACCTCCTGGTGCAGAAACCAGTAATACACGTGGAACGTAAGGACAATTCATTGATTTAATCCCATTTTTCAATTATTTTTCCCCTTTGACCTTGAGGAAATTTAGTGTTAAAAGACATGAAACAAGACGAGAAGACTCATCCTTGCAGTGTCAGAAGCATTTCTAGCTTTTTTCAGAGCCAAGCACGAGCGTGATAAATGTTTGCTAAAAGGATGGGTGAACGAAAACTGTTGTTGCACTGCAGAAGAACAGAATCCCCACATTTAAGCGCAGCAGGTGTCATGTAAATCCCCGGGGATGCTGGGAAAAAAAAGAGAGAACATCCTGTGGAGAGTCAAAAAACAAGAGAGCAGCTGGTTTCTCCAGGGAACAGAGGTGCTATATTTGCTAACTGCCTCATAGTCGCGCTCGAACTGGTGAAACTCAAAGAGCTGAATGCCGCCGCAACTGGTGGAGCTTAGCTGGAGCAACACTCCACCTGAAAGAGATGGCAGCTCCAAACAAACGGCCTGAGTTTTTCATATTCATGTGCTTTCATCAATGTAAATTATGTTTGCGTGTGATATGAATCATTCATGCTTTATTGACTTTGTTCTGCAGTTGAAACTGTGCTTTGCAGCGGGTAATGACTCATTCACAGCGGTTTAGTTTTCAGCAAAGTTTTTGTGTGTCAGTCCGTCACCGAGGTCAAAGACAGAAATATTTCATTGTGTAATGGACGGATCTTTGCAGCGAAACAAGTTTTAATTCAAATCAATGAGTGAATTGAGGAGAAGGTGCTACTTTCTGTCTCTTGCCTAAGTGTGCTGAGTGTCAAACCATTCACTGGAGTCCTTAGTGCTCCGAGATGTGTCTGATTATAAGTGGAAATTAAGGTAAACAGCAACATTTGATAGACTGATTCATTAAAAAGTACATTAAGAATGAAGAATTTTGCATGGCTCAATTTTTTGATCCATTCCTACGAGTTTCTACATTTGAACAAAGCCTCTACTGTGTGTCGTGTTTCAACTTGGGAGGATTTATCTCAGCAATAAAGTGGATAATCAGAAAATGCATCAACAATTCATGCAGGCACAGAGAGTTCAAATGGAGCTTTGTGCTGAAAATTGACTTTCAATTGAGCCGAACAGCCCGCAAGGTCACTATGACGGACATGAATGCACAACACACACATCTAAAACAGACTCCGGGTGCTACAGAAAGTCTTCAGCTGCATTGTGACAGCCAAGTCTTCAAAGCAGCCTGCAGAAGTCTGAAAACTTTCCACTTTATCAAGAAAAAATCCAGCATGGAGGGTTTGTTGACAGTCAGTCAGAGCTCGGAGCGCCGTCATCAGAGCTGCACTGACAATATTTATCAACACCCGCTCTGAGGGCACCCGACGGCAGTCACATATGTAGCATTATCACACTGAGTGTGTGTGTTTGTGTGTGTGTGTGTGTGTGTGTGTGTGAGCATGAAAGTCAGAGGGAGCTCCAGCAGACAGCTGTTTGGATAACCAGGCTAATTAAAAGATCAGGACGGGCTTCAAACCTTGCCAGTTTCACCAGACGCACACTGCGCTCTGTTGATTAGTCTTCAATGAACATGGATGGTGCCAGCTCTGTGGTGCAAAAGTGCTGGTTTCCACAAGCACCAACTGGCTTTCAGATGGGTTCACGCATGCACGCACACACACACTCACACACACACATGCACAAATTAAAATCAAATGCTGTTAGGACAAATATTTCTACAGCACATTACAGTTGCGACACTACAATCTGGTTTATTACCAACATGTCTTTTGCTGAGTTTAGACCAAATGAACTAAAATGAGGGTTATGCTATGCAGATAAAACAGTGACAGCTAACTTATTCAAACTTATTTCACATTTTTTATTAATCTTTTCCTCTTTTTTTTTGGCTTAAGTGCTAAAATACATATGTCTTTGGGATAAGAGCCTTTAGCTCAGCTTGGACTCTGGTCTGCTCTTGGCTAACGGCCGGTCGCAGGAAAATGAAATGGACCAAACGGGGCCCTCGTTGGCCAAGCAGCATAAAATCAGAGGCGGTTGCGTCCACATCTTTGCAGAAACCTGTCAACACGGCAACAGTCTGGATTAAGTTGTTGCACTCGACAGGCGGACTGTGCTCAGAGCCAACAGAGTGCAGGACTTTGGCAGGAGGACGCTGACGTTTATATCAGTGATGTTTGCTGCTCAAATGAGCCAAAGTTGATGAATAATGTTTCTCAGGGGTCAGACTTTTAATATTTATGGGCTCCATCTTGTTGTTGCTGTTTACATTCGACTGGATGCAATGCACAAAAAATTGCAGTCGTGTTCATAATTGTTCGTATATTTATATAAAAATGTACAAACTGTTCTTTTATTATTTTTAGTTTGTTGTATTTTGTTGTTTTGTATGAAGAAGTAGAAACTTTAAATTCTGCTGTGCAACCCTGTTTTACACAAAGATAAATAAATAACCTTGTAATTCTGAGTTTGAACTAATTCAATATTTTTTGTTGAAGGACAAAACTGAATATTGGTTTTTTTTTTAAGCTCCTTAATTACAAATGAAATGAACTTCAAAAATTAAATTTTAATTTTCTTTGGGAAACCGCTTTAAGCAGTCGAATCATTTACATTTAATTCATGATGCAGATTTAAATAAAAGTCCAGTGTAATTTTCCCGAGTTATGTTCAATGTAATGCAGCTCACAATGCGAGGAAGTTTCAAGAGTCTGATGATGTTTTTTATACAGAGGAGGAAATCATGGCAGCTATGGACGCCTGAATGCACTGAAACATGGAAAATGTTTGAATGTGATGCAACATAAACAAAAAACCCTCTGGCTTTAGTTTAAGATGTCTGTATGTACTTGTGTTGTTGTTATGTTGTTATTTAACCACAACGCCCAACCAGGAAGTCACCAGGATGGACAGGTCAACAAAACATCAGACCTAATCACGAGTAACCACTGATTGTTTCCTGTTTTTGACCGGCAATCACCGTTGTTTTAAGTTAATCACGATCATTATCGTTCCTAAACTTTAATCAATACTGTAACCTTTGCGACAGAGGGCAGCTAACTTGGATAAAGTAGTTATTTTAACACAAACTGTGACCTTTTGCAAAACTAATCTAAGTTTTATTTGTGTCTAAAGCTAACCGAAATCATAGTGCTTTCAGATTATGAAACAGATGTGATTTTTGCATCCGATCAGAAAACACAAACGTTTTTTTTTCTGAAGGGCATCAACAAATAACGTTCTGTCTTTTAATTAGAAGCTTTGTTGTTTGAGAGGAAAAAACAACAAGTCAGCTCAGTGTTTCTGAATCAAACCTGCGTCATCAGAGTTGAAACCAAATTTCTATACTTAAAAAAAAAACCTGATTCAAACAAACAAACAAACAAACAAAACCCCCGCAGGTTCATTATTTGTCTTTTCTGCCTGTTTCCAGGATTACAGCACATCAGCCTTCGAAAACCCGCCAACAGAGTCTCTCCAGATCTCACAGGTGATTACGCAGCGTACCTTCCTTCTGTTGCTTTTTTTTGCCCACCGTCCCCAGCCCACCCATCGCCATGGAAATTCACTCAGCCCACCAGCTGCCTGCTGGTGTGTGTGAGCACGTCTCCTGGCGATGGAGGCCTGGTCCATTTCGCCTTGGGAATGAAACGCTGATCGTGCTGCTGAAGCAGGAAATGGAATGCGTCCTTAGCGAGCCGCCGTGCCTTCCGGTGACCAGGATAAGCAGTGGATTGATGGGGAACAGCACGGGAGAACAGACGGGCACCTTGCCTTTCTGAACCTTTATTGCGTTCAAACACATATGGCTCCATTTATAACTATCAAAAAGTGATCTGTGTCCAGATTTGCTTTTTGGATAGGCACCAATCCAATTACACTTTTTTTTTTTTTATCTCTGGTATTTCCATGAAATCTGCCTCTCTGTGCAGATCTGATGTCAGTCTGTTTCAACTACGGCATGTACGGGTGGATGTGTGAGTGGAGAAGATTAAAAGGGCTCAGCCGTCAGGTTTATTGTTATTTTTTTGCAGGTCCGTATTTGATGTTTTTTGCTTGAATGGCGCCGGTGAACTTAAAAAGTTGGATGAACTTCCTGTGAACCTGCTTCTGCATTGCATCACACTGATTACACAAGGTGCTCTACCTTCACTGAGCAAACTCATTTGCATTCATGGACGCTATTGGGCGAACGGCGGCTGTGATTTGCATGCAAGCACAGAGCCGGACGAAGGCTGATGAACGCTGACCGCCTACTGTAGCATTAATGAATTAATTCCCAAAGCTGGAGTCTGCGAGCGGTAACGAAAGACAATGTGGATTTAATATGTGAGTGATTACCTCAGATTTTGAGTTTTATTTTTCTTTTAACTCCAGTGAGATGTTTAGATGCAGATTGCATTTTAAACTCGGGTAGCGGTGACCGTGCTTTGAATCAGTGTTTCATGATTTATTTCCAAAAAAATACAAAACACACATTAGTTCTGCCAAATTGCTTGAAGCAGCACACGTTCTTTGATATTTTATCTGTTGAAAATAAGCTGTAAAAAATTGCTGATCCTCCTGAATTGATCTGTTTACCCTCAGTGCATCTTGTGCATATTTAAACCTGAAGATTGTTATTCCTTTAATAATTTAAACGGCTTCACAACCTTTGTTTAATCTGGAAAGTCATTCCCTTTTGCCCTTGTTTGCTATGACACTGAGTTAACAGTTAAATAATAAATATGGCAGTAAACAATGACATAGTACAACATACAAAAGACAGGCTGTTAATCAATTAACTATTTACAGGGTGAAGAGCAGTGATTCCTGATCATGGTCTTAAATTGCCCAGTAGATGAAAGTGTATCGAGCCTCGGGTTGTGCTGTGGAGTTTATTCCAGGTGCTTTGAGGCACAAGAAGCAAAAGCAAAAACCTGGAGCTTGAGCCAGCCGTTAAAATATGCAGGATACGTATCAAAGTTCCAGTTCAGTAACGATGCAATGTAGTGTGGCGCTTTCCAAAGAAAAGCGTTAAAGATAAACAGATAGCGACCGTTGTTGCTTCTTTCAGACAGAAAAGACGAGCCAAGCTTGTTTTCTTTCTTTTTTTTCCAGGACACAATGATGAGCGTGATTACTGTTACCTGGAATAAATCTGAGGGCGGTTTGGTTTGTAGAGTCTAAGGGCTGAAGTGTGGAGGCAGCGGCTTGCCTGGAGATTATATCATCATAACCCCGAACCAGCATAAAACTGCTTTAATCACCCTCTTCTTACTAAACTGGAAATGTGTCTATTTCTATTTAAAAAAAAAGACCCTGCAGGTTAAGTGATCATTCATGGGTGTTTGCAAGTCATACTGGGTAATAATTTTAATTCTGCATTTGAGTTTTAAAAGCTGAATGCCTGCTGAACGTGAATCCACACAGTCTGGTGCTCATCAATAAACTCTGTGATTTGTGCCAAAGGTTGGATGAGGATTCGTACTGAAGCCTAACACCAATATTAACTGATGTCTTCACCCATTATTGGCCTCCACAGCAATTATCAGCATATGGCGTCATGAATCAAGCGAGCCATCACGGAGGTAGCACCTCTCTCTCCGTCCCTGTACAACATTTAAGCCTTAAAACCTCTGAATCCAACCGTCCGCCAGAGCGGAGAGCTACATTTGGACGCCCACACCATCTTGACTGGCAGTTTTACTTAAAAGCCACTGGCTGCTTGCTGCTAAGTACTCAAGCACTCGGCTGTGTCTCCAGGTGTGTCACCTTTAAGAAAAGGCTTGTTTTACACCTCAAGAGGAGTCGAGTCTGAGCAGAAATAGCACATGGGGGAAGATTTGGGGAATATGAGAGGTGAATCACCAAACATGAATCCTGCCTGCCCTCACACACCACACATTTGCTCCAGTTAAATGGGGTTTTTTTTGTGTGTGTCCTCACATCTGTATTTGCTTGAATAGTGCTGGTGAACCAAAAAGTTGGCTGAACTTCCCCTGAACCTGCCTTTGGATTGCATCGCATTACACAAGGTGCTTTACCTCCGCTGAGCAAACTGATTTGTATTCATATCGGGCGAGCACCAGCTGTGCTTTGCATGTACGCACCCCCACCCAAAGCCCCTCATACCCCTGTTGCACCTCAGCCATAATATCCAAGTGCTACCTGTGACTATTAAACTGCCTCCCTTGGGTTCAATCTGAACTCTAATTTTCCCTTTGAACATCTAAATTCCTCATTTAAACTGAAAAACCTTTGCAGACATGAACTAATGTGAAACCAACTGCACTATTTTGGAAGCAGGAACATCACATTTTAAGAGGCAACAAGGGAGAGCAGACCGACTTGCACACAACATATCCTAGATTGCACTTTTTTAAAAAATCTCAATCCAAGACACAAAAGTTTCAAAAAGGTTTCATGGTGGCAGATTTAGCAAATATACACTTGTCATTATGTCACCAAGCTGCCGGCACCTTCTGTCGCTTCAAGGTGCTTAAATGAATTTCACAAATGTTTGGGGGGAGTTAAAAAGGAATGAGAAAGTTGATAAAGATGAGGTGATTTCAAAAGAGGGATGCCGACCGAGTGTGCCCGTCCAACGAGGACTCAAAAGCGGGGAGACACTGCCGGCAGAGTGAACACGCCGAAGCCGCCGCCGCCGTATGGAGGCTTTGAAGTCCAGGAGAGTGTGAAATGGCCTCACCTTGGTCGACTGGTGGAGCAGTGACTCAACATGCTAATGTCACTGTGCCAGGCGCTCAGTTAGGGAGAGGGAGAGAGAGAGAGAAAAAAAAAAACCTCCCCTTGCTTAACATGACGAGGATCCATTTCCTGTCAAACTGTCACCACAAAAGCATGTCATTCGCCTGCAACACTGCAACAAAAAGGCATTCATCTCTGCGGAGAGACTGAGGCTTTCAGGCGTGTGCAGCAGCAGCAGCAGCAGCAGACAGACAGAGAGGTAAAAAAAAAAAACCCCGAGCAGTCAAACTCAGCTCCCAACAATCTGGTTGCCTTGACGACAATACTACGTCCATCATAGTGGAGACAGCGGTTGGAGAAACGGTGAAGCGAATCTCATTCAGTGTTGTAATTATTTTCATGTACTCTGTTTTTTTGTACATCTGGCAGCGTTTCTGTTGTTTACATTCGGGCCGCCGCTGCGAAATTATTTCTGCCACTGCCTCAGAAATGTCATGCAGCTGCAATTACACGACCTTGGAACGGCGTTCGGCGTCCTTTAAGGGATTTCTGACGGAGGAAAAGTGAACTTCTAAGTCAACTTAGCTGAAAAACATAAAACAACACATGTGTGATGTTTCTGTCTTTCATGCAGAGCTCATTAACTGCACGACAGCCAATCAAGACGCATCATTTTGTGTCATGAAATTAAAATTTACTTCTCACTGTTTAATCCATACTTAATGGTTCACTGTAGCCAGTCGCAAGAAAACTTTACAGCTCTTAAAGACATTGCTGAAGGTTGATGCTTCATCTTAATTCTCAATTTTGCTAAATTTTGGCTTTATCTCCAAAAAAAGTTTGGATACTCAAGCAGAACTCTTTATATGTTTAAAATATTTTGACTGGTTTGTTTCCCAAATCCAGCCAATTACCCAGTGAGTTTAATCTCATTATAGCTAAAGGAATTATGACCAAAAGTATGTCAATAAAACTCATTTTTATCAACTGTAATTCTTATAATCCAAGTTTTAAAATTTGGATCTTCAGATTTGAAAATTGCATTTTTATAACACTGCAATATTAATATGACAACAATCTTTAATAGCTAGAAAGGAGGAGAAATCTCACCATAAATTCTTGTTAATTATTAAATGCTCTGAGATTTTACTCCTCTGCGCATGGCCTTTTTTATTTGTAGCACATTACAGTCTCACTGAAGCTTGACCATGTGAGGCGTCTGGTTGAGCTGAGTGATGGCTGAGTCAGGCCCGCTCTGACACAACTGCAGCTTATTTATATCAATGGCTCACTAGCTAATAGCCGAGCCATAATGGCTGCCACCGGGCTCACTCCTACACATTGTCACTGTCACAGCACAGTTCTCATTACACCTTGCTGGGGCTAATTTAATTGGACTTATCCAATCAGAGCCCGGGAGCGCTCCGGTCCGCTGAGCTCTGCAGCGGCGGTAACACGAGCTGATGGAAGAAAGATTAAAAATGTAGCTGCTGAATCATGCTTCGCGTAGCCCCGCGCCGCCTGCTTTCGTTCATTTGCACAGGCACAGATGAATTATGGGAAAACGTACGACGGCCGCGTGCGCCTCTTATGCAGCTCTCTGAGAGCAAACAGAGCCAGGAGGATATTCTGTGTAAATGTTTCGTTAGCAAGTGTAATGGGGTAAAGTGGTGTGTGTGCAAAGTGAGCTGTTGAATATTCCTTTTCAATTATGTTTTAATGAACTGTGACAATGTGGGGCTCAGAGGGGAAATGTCGATGAAATATTTGCTTGAAATTTAATTTTAAAGTGGGGGAAACTGCAGGGGGGCTGCACAGACATGCACAGGGAGATGTTGGCTTATTTGAAACACACAGACAAACACACACACACACACACACACTTGCATTCACAAGAGCTTTTCTCTTTTCTTACACACACAGACTCAGGTTTTAAGTGATTTACTGGTTCTTTCTCATTGACTCACACAAACACACACATACACTCACATCTCGTCAAATCCTGCGCTGTCAAAATAGCCGCCACACACAGCCAATCACTGCGCACTTCAAAGGCCTTTTCGTCCAATTGCATTTGGCAGCTTGACTCCAAATCACAGCAAACTGAGCAAAACAGAGACTTGTTTCTGAGTTTACATCCCCAGCAGAATGCTTTTTATTCATATACTGATGTATATCGCAAGAAAAAACAGGGGAAGCCCCGGAGAGTTCACACACACAAACACACAAACACAAGCAGCAAACAAACAAACAAACACAACACAACACACTTTGAATGCAGCGCAGACTGGAAGCTGCAGTGTGTGCAGATCATCTGAGGTAATCAAACTCCAAGAGGGACCCTTGTCAGGTCAGATCTCGACAGGATTTCAACATGAATCCGTCTGAAGCTCCGTGCTGTTGTACGGGGACCGCTCGGCAAGCGGCGAGAGGAGAATGTGTTCAGGAAGAAAGAGAGCCTACAGTGCGTCATGAAGCACGCAGCATCTGAGGCAGAGTCCAGAGTTAAAGGTCATCTGCATCGTTTCAAGATGCATCATGCAAATCAGCTGCTTCACATTTGCATGGAAGTAAGTTAGGTTCAGTTTTGGTCTTGAGATTTTTTTGGTGACATACATGCATGCATAGTTTAAGTGACTCTGAAGGCTACAGAGCTTAAAGCTGCACCAGTTGTTTTCTGTATGAAAAAAAGAGTCTAATTAGCATCTGTAACGTGAAAGGGGTCACTCATCACTCGACTCTGCAGTTCCTTGCATCTCTAAAGAGTTTTTTTTGTGTCTTTTAGCTCATGTTTTTATATTTTTGGCCCACAGTATAACTGTTTTGGTTTGTGTTACAAACCCAGCTCGCAGCGAGGAAAAGGGAAGTAACACACAAACAATTGATTGTGAATTAAGGTGTATTTATTTTAAAAGACAAGTGGACATTAATTACAAAATAGAAAAGGGCCGCCAATGACACAAATATAACAAAAAGAGGACTCCGTAAAACAAAATGGAGCTAACTATCTAATGACTAGGTGACAATAACTCAAATATCTCTAAAATAAAACCTAACAAACTACTCTGGAGAATCGGTGAAAACCAGACATACAAATGATCAGCACCCCTGAACCCAGTGTGACTGAACAGTGACAAAACCTGCAGTGAGTGCACTCAAACAGAAATCAGTGTTTTAATGCTCATCCTGGCCCAAATCTGGGACACGCGCTAGAGTCGAACTCACACGCTGTTCACACAACGATTTCACAAGGAGGAGTGGTACAATACAAATGGTGTCTGCCTCCATCAGCAGAGCACATCAGACTTTTATAAAGGCTGTCACTCCCCGATTGGTGGAGCCCCACACCGACCAGCTGCACCAATCATCAGCCACCGGGGATCCGTTCGGGACGGAAGGACACGCCCTCTGGAGACCTGACCGCTGTAACTCAAAGGACTATTAGGACTATTATTAACATACTCATACATACACACACACACAGCAGGGGGGGGGGGGGGGGGGGGGGGGGGGGTTTAGGGCCCCAC
>JAPZDV010000015.1:14068622-14097859 GCA_029814665.1 Acanthurus lineatus
CCCCCCCCCCCCCCCCCACAACCCCCCCCCCACCCCCCCCCCCCCCCCCCCCCCCCCCCCCCCGGGGGGGGGGGCCCCCCCCCATTAGGGCCCCACGGCTCGGGGTTCTAACAGTTTGGTTTGCTGTCTTTAGATGCAGCACTTTAACTTTTTTCAGCTAAAAATCTCCCAATCTGCTCGGGAAACCGAAACATCAGACAGAAAGTGGAGCTTTTAGCAGCTAAAGAGCCGGCCGTCGCACACAGGAGTGGGTGGAGGTCTGACCACAGCTGAAATGTGATCAAAGACAGAAATGAATGTTCAAGTTGCTCTGTTTCTGCTGGATGTGTTTAAAAAAAGGGCAAGTGTCTGTTAACAGGTTTGCCAGAGCAGCTTTAACAGGTGATGATACGACTGTTATACGTTTAAATCTTGTCACACTACCGACAAGTGGTCAAAAAAATCTGTTAATGCTGCCCTCAGTATGTTCTCTTTAGATAAAATTATTTATAAGACCCTCTAGTACATCATTCAAAAAAACTTTAAACTCCATTTTGCAATATTTAAGTGTACCTTAGGCATGTCTAAATAGCATTAAATATTAAGGAAGAGGTCATGAACAAGCCCTTTAAAATTTTTCCTCTCAATTTAATTGCTGTATTAATAATTTTTCTATGATTTTAATTCATGCAAACCAAGGTTTAGATAGTTTTGAAATTTTTAAGAAGCTTTTATTTTAATCTCAGTTCTTCGATTACATTCAGTTTTAGTTAGTTTTCACATAACATTTGCTACCTTTGGTGTAGTTTTAGTTTTTCCAAAGTTTTAGTTTAGATTTTCCAGACTTAGTTTTTTACTTTAACAGCAGTTTTAGTTGTTTTTAAGGGTCAGGCATAATGTGTTTGAAGAGTGTTGCTACATATAAATAGAAAATGCATGTGCAAAATGTGCTTCTCAACGCTTCTAACTTAAATATGTGTTCGTGTGTTTAGCGCACTCTCTTGAATTCAAATGAAACAGGTAAATATACACTGAAGCCCATACATCATCTCCTTTCTGTGACAGCCTTTGAGGACCACGGGCTCGCTCTGGGACTCTGATCAGACTCGCACATTTGTCACCGGATCGCTTTTTGCCTGCATGTAAGCCTGTAAGAGCGAAGCTACCACTGGATCATCCAGGTCAGCTCTCTCAGCTCAGCTACGACCGCGCAACCAGTCAACCATTTCAAATTCTCCCATGCCGGAAACCCCCCCTCATCACAGGCTGCCCACGGCTGTCTGTGCTGCATTCAAAGACCCGGTGCTGGCACACATAAAAGGCTGCAGTCCATAACTCAAAGCCACGCTCCAACTCAACCCTCCGTCCAATAAGGAGAGCAGACTCACATGTCCGTGCAGCTTCTCTCGCAGGTTTATAAAGTTTTTCTTCAAGTTTCCTGCGACGGTCACATCCCACTTCCAGCTTCTCTCACAGCTTCTTTCTCACACGATTATTTTTCAGCCAGCAGATGGACCGCCGCTTTATCATCTCAGTGAAATCGTGGCATTTCCTTTCTGGCTCCCACCTGACATTTATGCTATTTTCATTAATTCTATATGGCATTTTTTGTCACCTGCCCTTTACTTTTTCTTTTGGGGGGGGGCGCACCTGGTCGAAGCAGAGGAATGCAAAATGAAGGAGCAATAATCTGATAAAGATAATGCTCTTATGAAAAAAAAACAGAAATAAAAGAAATGGAGGCAGATCTTTTAAAGTTCTGTTGACTTCTGGAAAAAAAATCTGTAATCATGAGCCTTTGCCTCCATATTTTACCTTTCCTCTCACATATTTGTTCACTTCTTTAAATTATAGCTCTTTTCATGGTCTGTTTATAAGTAAAAAGGAACACATTTATTATTATATAGACATTAAGAACTTTTTAGGCAAGTTTTATGATTAACTTAATGTTAAATGTCACTTAAGAGTTGTGAATAAAACTTATTATTGACCCATTGACAAAAAAGGGACACCTACAACAGGTACACAAACATCAGCCAGCAGATCAGCTAAGTTTTTGATTCTGAGGGGAAACTCTTACCTGTAAAGCCTACAAACAGAACGAGAGAGACTAAAGGAAATCAACATTTAAACAGGCCGGTGCTGCACGCTCTATTTTCCCAATAATGACTGTGCAAAGCATCTCATTGATTTTTCTGCGAGCGAGAAGAGGTTAATTACAATCTCAGCGCCGCGCGTTTGACTGGAGCTGAGGATAAAACACTCAACACCACTATGTGTGTAAGTTGCAGGCGACAAAAATGAGTTTTCGAGCTGTAAACTTGAGGCCAGTTTCACTTCCAGTGAAGGGTCGCCACAGGAAACTGACCACAGTCTGAGAGCAGCTGATGAAAAGAGAAACACCGTGTTTCCACCACTGATCTATATCAACCATTCATTGTTGACGGTTTCCTAAAGTGTTTGATTTCGCTCCGGTGGGAGAGGGTGTTTTTTTGACAAACGGCAGCACTCGAAATAAAGGCTTTCATAACTTCAAGTGCAGAGGAGAAGGAAACCTCTCTGTGAGGCTGCCGTTCGAACTCATCTTTGATTTGAGACCTGAAAGTGCATCATGTTCTCACTCTGAAGGCATTTTGGAGGCTAAATCAATGCTTTGGTGGAGACAGATGTAAAGGGACTGTCACATAAATGCTGAACATGCAACAGGAAACTATATAAAATGTTAAAAATTTAGAAAAAAAGATGAGAAAATGACATGAAGTACAACTTAAAACTGATGTTCGACCTGCAGGATTCATCAGATTGAGCAAATTATCTTTCATTTTCAACCTTTAAAAGCCCTCTGAGTATCTGCAGGTACAGTTAGAGGTACGATGTGATCAATCAGGCAGATCATCATGATGCATTTCTTCTTCCAAGTCATTCAGTGGTGAGATGACTTCACCAGCAGTAACCTCAGTTAATCTGTGGCCTTTGCGTGGAGCCCTGAAGCTCAGTTTTTTTAAACAAAAATAGAATAATTTCCTCTGATGTCATTGAAAAGGTCTATTTTTCAGGCAAGATGCCCAAAACTACGAGCTGCGGGAGGCTTTGTTCAGCAAGAGTGTGAACGTCTGTTTACAGACGATTATTTCCAATCAAAATGTGGAGGATATTAAAAAAAGACACTCTGTCTCAGCTCTTAACTGATCTGTGGGCTTTCAGACTGCAGCTCATCCTCTGTTGACCTCCTATGAATGCTTGTGTCCCCTTATGCTTCTATTTTACATCCATGTAATTTCATCCTTTAATGTGGTTATTTGTGCTTTATCATATATAAAAAATTGTGCAGTGAACTTCATAAACAACTATGCCAGCATTAAGCTGTAGCGTGTGGTGAAATCCCCCCCCCCCCGGGGTCAGCAGTGACCTATCAACAGGGCATACGTCTTCATTTAATTAATGCAGCAGCCAAAGTTCATATCGTGCAAGGATACAAAATGTAATCAACATCAGTAACAATGCAAACCTAATCAATGGAAGCATCCGGCTTACATGTGTTTATGTATTACAGAGTTACATAGCGTAATTAACACCAATATGGAGAGAGTCAGTGTGATATGTTTTCTATGCAACGCAGCAACAGTGTGTTGGTACCGAGCTTTCTGAGGAGGAGGAAGAAAGAAAAAGGCAGGTAGAGGGTTCAACGAGACAATATTAGCATGTCTTTGTCACCTTCACAGGTAAGCTGGACAGTCCTGATTTAGGAACAGTTTTGGCAATTAATTCCTTATTGAACATATGCAGGTTCCAGATTTATTTTGAGAATCTGCAGCTATTATCTGCTTTATGTCCCTGTAAATTAAATATCTTTAGGGTTTGAGCTGTTGGTCAGAAAAAAAGCCATTTGAACGGATCATTTTGGGCTCCGGAGGCTCAATAAATGATGAAAACAGTGTACGCAGATGTAAACAAGAAAAATGCTTGTTTGCATGTTTTTTTTTTCAGTCCAAGTTTAGTTTTTTTCTGTTCTTTTTTAAGCAGCACTTGGGGAAATTCCACCTGTCATGTCCCATCACTGCTGCATGCTGGTTAAGAAAGTTCAAGTAGCCGAGGGCTGCAGAGGACTCAAACTTCCACAGACAGCTCCATCAACTGGTTTGCCGACATCTCCCTCTGAACAAATAACTTTTTCCTCCTCCTCCTCCTCCTCCTCCTCCTCCTTCTCCTCGTGCGGTCTCAGGCAGGGACACAAATTCATGCAGCCTCGCGGTGAGACACCCCATGCTGGCTGTGGCTGCAGCCTCGGCCCCCAGTCGCCCTCAGGCCAAGTGGGAACACACAGCCTGACGTGCGATCGAGTCTCCAGCTCAAGAGTCCTCCGCAGATGTGACTTCTTGCTCCACAGTTCATCAGCATCAATGTCAGCCCCCACTACGTGATATTACTTCCAGTGTCTAGGCCAGTGAGCTGCCAGGAGCTGACCTCTGACCCCTCTGAATTAGTCTCTTCTTGGGGAAAAGTTGACAGATGCGGCGACGTGTCGGTTCCGGTTACAAATGAAATGAAGCCCGAGCTGCCGGATAACAAATTGAGCCGCCTCATTGAGGACAAACACCTCCAGCCTTGAAATCTCTCCCCTGAATCTTATTATTATTATATCCTGCTTCTTTTTCTTCCTCCTCCTGTAGCTCTCCTCCTGTCTCACCCCCCCCACCTATCCGTGTCATATCAGGAGTGGTGTCTCTGCAGAGGGAGAGGTTCATCAGCAAATGGCTCCCTAAAACCCAATCTCATTTATATGCAGATGAAATAAATATTGATGTGCTGCCACGCTCTCGTAGTGCTTCGCCTAATTGATGCCGGCGTTCTTGTATCACTCGTAGGTACGACCGGTGGCGACAGGCTTCCTTTTGCCAAGTGACTTGTTGCAGACAAAACAAAGCCTTCGCGAGCGCTTGAAGTGAGCAGACAGACATGGTTGCACAGCCACACAACCCCCCCCTCCCCGACACAAAGCATACAAATGAAGTGAACTGACACACAGAGGAGAGGAAGAGGCTGTCTGAGATGATTGATTTATGTGTGGGCGCGTCAGGATTACAGATATTAACGGATTACAAAAAGCCCTGCCGTCACATATGGATTTTAAAAATGTGTAAATAAAAGCCAGAAATGCATTCAAGGCTGAACCCTACAGTTTTTCATCACTGTTTAATATTTCTGTTGATCAGATAATAAAAAATGTGAGTCATAAGGGACCAAAGTTTGTCCCTCTGGGATGCTCTGTCATGAATTTCAGTATAATAACTGATATTCCTCAGAGAATTAATGTATTAGTAGGTAAAAAATGTAACTCATCCAATAAAAAACTAATGATATTTTCATCAGCCTCCACTGTTCTTTGTTATTAATAGGCTTATTAACAGTTTAATGTTTCACATTTAAAGGAATCTATTAGAATATAGTGCAAATGGAGGATAATCTTTAAAAGAGTGTTTCCATGTGTACAATTACCTGAAAATAAGATAATAATTGTGTTATTATTACATTCCCCTCCCGAGAGTCCACCATGCTGCACTGCCATGTTTCTAACATATTAGCATTTAGCTTAAAGAGCAGCTGTAACAAATCCACCAGCATGGCTACAAACTCTTAAGTCTTGGTGTTTAATAAATAAATTAAAAGACTCATTGATTGATATAATGTGTGACAGCTCGTGAATCAATCAGCTAATCGTATCAGAACTAAAACGCACCCATTCCAAATTGTTCATGAGGCAAAATGAACAATTTGGAATAAGACTCAACGTTATCCTTTATTTCAGCAAATCATCTTGATTACCGCCTTCCATAAAATGGAGTTAACCATCTAATTATACAGTGGGCTGTGTCTGCTGTGCTTTAATGGCTTGCTATCAGGCATGTGATTAAATCACAACCCGTCTGCAGGTGATTGTCATTAACTTAGGGACCTGGAGGAATGTTGTCAAGAACAACAATTAAGGCAAAAGCATTAATTAGTTCGACTCTGGACGGCTGCTGTCTCAGTGCAAATCGAGTATATGATGAATAAGGGAGGATGTTTGCTCTCACTTTGACTTGTTTCCAGAGGTTTGACGTACACAAAAGTGCCGTAGAAATGAGAGAAATGTTGTATTTTGATCAGTTTTCTGAGCTGTCACAGTGTTGTTGCTTCGGTGCCACACACTCTGTCAGGGTACAAATGTTTTTCAGCAGAAACAAAAACGTCTCTAGACGTAAAAACGCTCCAAAGCTGCTTTTTTTTTTTTAGTGAAAGTCACTGGCATAATGATGATAAGCCACACAGGCTGAGTGTCATTCTGTTTTAATAAGCAGCAACCTGCGACAATGCCGTTTGTCTCTTAACCTGTTCTGAACGAGACATTAGTGACGATCCATCAGAGAGCCGCTTTTCTGCTAAAAACAATTCAGTGAAATGATGGAAAATTTTTCAGCCAAAGATTTAATAATGAGCCATTTTAAAAGGGAGTTGTGGACAAATACAGTTGCACTTAAACTCACTAAAAAAACACTGAGTCCTGACAAATTATTATATATTTTTATATAATTATTATAATTATATTATTCAATGCATTTCCTTCCTTATAAAACATTTACAAAGCTGTTTTTTTTGAAGAAAGCTGCATTGTCTTCATCAACTTCAAGTCCTTTTGCTTCATAACTGGAACATTTCTACATTTCCTGCCCCATTAAAGCTACAAACCATTCATACATCATTTTTTAAAGGTTAGAACTGCTTGAAAGGTGAGGCATTTTCAATGTCTTAAACTGGTCTTTAAGAGTTTTCCTGCTTAGGTGACAAACTGTAGCCTCCAGGGGGCGCTATGTGGGGTCTGATAAATTTCTTAAGTGATGTCACTGAAGTGAACTGTTAGATCAAAAATTTGGAAAATGACAAAAATCTTTGAGTTTGGAGTTAAAGAGACGAGTAATGCTCTTCATCTCAGACTCAGGCTACATTAGCAGCTACTAGCATAACACACCCAAATCAGACCAAACTGCTGGAATCCCTTTGTGTTGAATTGTGGGTAATGTAGGCAACGGATTCTGATGAAGATAAATAGTGAATGGAATTAAAAAAAAACACTACATATGTTTTCCAGCTGCATTGATTTATTTAAATGTATCCGTCATGAGACAGATAATTTGATAAATTGATGCTAAATAACAATATTTTTAAAGTTTTTAAGTAAAATGAAAATAAATGAGTTTTTTTTTCAGTGCTCATCAATCGTCATTAACACTCATAAAAATTTTCTGGCTTTGAGGACATGTTTTTGTCTTTCCTTTTGGCATTTTACAGACCTAAAAACAATGGAAAGACTAATTTGTAGTGAAAGTAACTGTTTATTGCAGCTCAAGTTAAGAATATTCTCTCTCCCAGGTTTTTTTTAGCCTTTTTATCTTTTGATTACAATTTAGCTTTTAGTTCAGGGTTATAGTTAATCAGTGCATAATTCATAGCAAAATCTGATCAAATAGGCACTTTTTTAATGTGTTTTTAGTATTTATAAAAAGTCTTAATACGAAGCAGCATGAATGAGTGACACTTGGAGCAGCACCTTTATCAGCTGATCAGATAAACCCAGCACTCACAGCCTTTATCAGGTCTGAAATTTTGATATCAGGGGAAAATGATCATCTGGCAGAAAGTGTGATGTTACGCCGGGAATCCAAAGTTGCCCGGTTCCTTTTTTTTTTTTTTCCTCCAGCAGCGAGCTCTGCAGAGGGAGAGGGAGCCTGCAGCCCTCGTCCTATTTTCAGCTTCAGTGGGCAAAGAAGAGGAGAGAGTCGGGCCAGCTCGAGGCAAACGGGATCAACCCCCCCCTCCAGCCCCCGTTTAACCCTACACACTCCCACCTCACACACTCACACACAAAGTGGCTTGTCCAAACCGCCGCGGCACAAACACGAGGTTAAACACATTATGGCAAAGAATAAATACAGCAACGGACAAGACGGATGAGGTCTGATATGTCTGTGACAAAGGCCACCACACTCTGATAAACTGTGGAAGAACTTTTTCCGTCATTAATCCATCTCATCTTTACATCAGCTGAGACAGATGGCATAATTTGAGACAATCATACAAAAATATGGATGTATGATTGCATTATTGTTACCCGACAAGATAATACATGTTACATTTAGGCTTAATCTCTCTGAAAAGACGGATTCCAGTTAGACTTTTAGAGCTTTTAGGGAAAACCAGAGTCCCCCCCCCCACCCCCACCCCCCACCCCACCCCACCCCACCCCCCACTGTAATTATGACTTACATGATGACATGGACACTAATTATAAGTTTAAAACTGGAATTTTCCAAACTCAGACTTCACTCAGATGTGACATAAGGCTTCTTTTTCACATGCTGTCCCATCAGGATCGACTTAGAGTTTAGAGTCTTCATGCACAGGACAGGAGGAGGAAGCAGGGATCGAACCACCGACACTGTGGTGCCGTTAGGATGATCGACTCTACCTGCTGAGCCACAGCCGGGCTGGAAAAAAGAAGGGTCTTTAACTTGTTTTTGAGGCTTTGACTTGCTAATGACAGAAGGAGAACTTTGTAAAATCTAACCAGAAAACATAACCGGCCATGGAATCAGAAAAAGTTCAGTCTATAAGATAAGGCGAAGGCAATAAGAGAAGGTGATGGCATGAAGCTGGAAAAGGGTCTGGTCCGAAGCTGAAGTTCCTTGATTTCTTTCAAAATAAGTAGATATTCTGTCACTGCCTGATTAAATTAATGATCTATTCAATCCATATAAAGACATGTGTTCGTGCAGGCCAAAACTAGCGTAATATCTGTTGTTTTTTAAGGGTAATTAGGGAGAACGTTGCTTTAAAAAAAAGATTAAAAAGACAGAAAACAAGCTGATGCAATGAAAATAAAATAAATATATTTGTATAATCTAGTAAGAGACTGTAAAGCCATATACAGATGCAATGAATGGGTGATCAATAAAGACACAGGAAGGTTTTAGGCTCATGATTGATTATCACCTCATTTCACCTCATTCGAAGAAACCAATCACAGTTTCTTAGTGTCAACACCTCTGACACATGCTGCAATACTGCTGCGTCGCAAGGTAACACAAAGCTGTTTCTGTTTTAACCTGCTTAAATGTTAAAGAAAGTGCAAAGGTTTATATTTCTTTGCTTTCCCCTCGCTTTCTCTAACGACGTCTGCCTCCAATGCACTCGTGCGGTTCTGAAAAGCAGCGAGAGAAGTGGGATTCACTTTGTTCTGTGCAGTTAAAAAAGCTTTTGTTCCCCGTTAGAACTTAATTACAGCGCTGCTCCACACTGTTGAACCGAGGGAAAGGTCAGCATAAACTAAAGGCTCTTTTTGTAAATGTACATCTGAAATGCCCTCCTTCACTGCACATTCACTTTTTATGCCATTCTGCCTTTTAACCTGAACCCTTTTTTTTTTTCCTCCACCATTCCTCTCCACTGTTTCAAATAATTCAAAAGGGCTGTGAAATACTTTTTTCGTCTGTAACACGCTATTGATCCTTTAGACGGGAGATTTGTCTTTTCTGTTTTATCAGCTCGGCTCCGCGGCTCGAGTTAAAGAACGAGAGCAGCGCCAAAAGAGACGCCGTTTGGGGCTCCGGTGTCGTAATCAAGGACACATCAGCTGGGGGTGCAGATGTTTGCTTGGTCATTAGCGTGGTGTCAAGGTAATTTATGTAACCTCCCCCTCATGAAGGCAGTACAGTAGAGGCCAGAGGAGTCGTTTATTTTGCTGCGAAAACACCAAACTGCGTTCCACGGTCACGCCCTCTTTCTTTCACAGGGATTGATTACGCCTGTCATGGCCGCTTCCTTTTATACTGACCAATCAGGCCTCGGCACAAGATGTTAGCACACAGGTTTAAAACATTAATGTGAGAGTCTTTTGAGGACTCGTCTCGGATTTGCCTCACGTTTCACGACCCATTTCTCTCCTGTTTTTTTTTTTTTTTAGGTGAGAGCTATTTTTTGCTCGCAGGTGTGTGTGTGTGTGTGTGCGTGTGTGCTTGTGTGGCTGTGAAAGCATGGCAGACAAAATATGTGTGTTTGTGTGTGTTTTTTTGGTTTCTGTTTGTTCAAAGTCTACATCATGTCTGTGTCTTACTGCTGCAGGAGGGGTGGGGGTGGGGGGTGGGGGGCTTCAGCTGACTGCAGCTCGAGACTGCCATCTATGGGGACTGACTGACAGATGATGGAGATCCAGTGAAGTAGATAAAACACACAGTCAGAATTACTGCAAGGAGAGAGAGAGAGTTTGCTTATAAAATCTCTTGAAATAGAAAAGTGATTCATGGCCAAAGGGCTAAATGAGTCAATTGTACTTTAAAAAAAGCTACAAACTGGGGATTCTTTTAGCTCTATGAATTCTTAACGATAAAAAAATACTGAATAATTTTTGCTAAATCTGAAAAAAAAAAGAAAATCACTTGTGGCATTTTTGGAGTTCAACAAAAGTAAAAAAAAAAAAAAGAGGCTGTTTATTGAATTTAAGTGTTTTAAAGCATTTCACACATTAAACATTCATCCTTTAAATGCACCTGGCCCACCATGAATCAAAGGAAACTACTTGACTGGAAATAAAAAAGCCACTGCAGGCGAAAAGCAGTGGGTTTGGTTTTTTTAAGAGCCGGGTCCACCAAGACCCTCGTGATGTGAAGTGGATGTTTTTGTTTTTTTTTTATTGAAAGCTCTGAATTATGGGGGTTTTTCTTACAGAAAGGGATAAACAGCTTTTTCCTTCAAAGGCAAACATGAAAGTGTAGATTTACAGAGTCACAGGTCTTACAGCAGGAGGCTATTTAGCAGAAAAACAAAAAAAAAAAACCTGAACCATATGAAACAACCAGCTTTTTCCTTTTTTTTTTTACCTGAATCCATGAACAAGCAAATCAGAGCTGTGACTCGATTTTAGATGAGTGAATTTGTGCGAGTGCGTCGTAGAGAAAAGGCATTTTATTTAGCTACCCTGTGTCCATTTCTCATTACTTGCGGATTACCTCCTGAGTCCTTTATAATAAGGCCAGCGCTGCAGACGGTAATCACAGTCAGTCAATTGCAGCAAAGGAGGGGAGGGGGGGGACAATGGCTCGTGCTCCATAAACAGCAATTTTCTTCAAACTATCAACTCGCGCTGCAGAGCAATTGGACAACGCTACCTGTGCTGCAAATAGGCAGTGACAGCGAGGTTGTATAATTCAACAAAAGGCTGAACATGTCCATTAGGATGGCCCGCTAAGCTCCGAGATGGAAGTCGAGAAAAGTGTTGTGAAAGTTGAGTGAGAGTGCTGCTGTTTCCACTCGCACACAGCGAAGACTTATACCTTTTATCAGAGAGCTACTCTTAGATACCCTTAATTATTCAGGGGCTGTGGAAAGTGGGGGTCTTTATAGGATAAAACAGAGCGGACGTGATAATGCAGAGCTCTCTTCTCCATCCCTAAAAAGACTTTGATGTCTTTCTCTCATCCGAGGGAAAAAGAAACGGTTTCATACTGATGTCTGTGTGAAAAGAAATGAATTTCTAATAGTGGAATAATCAGCTCTGATAAAAATAAGACTCCATCTTTTTTAATGGCCTCACGCCGGCTTCTTTATCTCCGCTTTGCACAATTATTTTTGTCAGCTCAGGTGTTCATACATGTGCAATGAAGGAGACCCAGCTGGAGAAATAGCAGAAACTCTGCACTTGTAGCTGGTGCAGCATCCTTTTAAAGTCAGTTGGTTCAAGCTAAATTAAACATAAACTACAAACAAACAGAAAACTGTGACTTGTGACATCCTAATCTGACTGCTTAATCCCAGATTTCTTTTCTTTTTTAGTCACCTATCACCTGAAGTGAGCATTTTCCACCACTCATGCATCATCTGTATCCTAACTGCTCATGTGTAGTTGGTGCTTTCATGTTGCTGGGCTCCATTTGGGTGTTAATGGTGCAATTAGCTCACAAATGAACAGCTAACACTTGTAGCCTCGCAACACTGAAATAACTCAAATTGTGGTGGCTGCAGGGAAAAGCTATGAGACGCTCATTCATCATTCACCTCCACCTCTTTCAACCAGATAATCTCTAAACTCCCCAAACGCAGAAGAAAACAGTCTGACAAAAACCGAATATATGTAATATTTCACATAACTGCACATAAGCTCATTAGTTCAGGGGTTTACAGGTGAAACACCACTTTATACGGGATAAAAACTACATAAACTCAGAGATACTTTCTAAAGCTACTGTTGATAAACTGAGTCTGTCTGCAAAATATTGCATTTTGTTCTTATTTATTATTTTACTCCAGTTCCAGGGGACGAGAATAAATCTTCAGGCTGAGAGAAAGAGACTGAAACAACATCTCTAAAGCAGTTAAAACTAAAACTAGAAGGTGGGATTTCTTACATGATTCCCGTATTAGACAGCAATAATTAAGTATTTATAAGTTTTGCAATTCATTATTCATGAGTCAGCTCAAACTCACAGCCAGTTTGAAACTATAACAAATGTTTTTTACACATAACAGCTGCAAATAACTGGACTGCTTTGCTTCAAAAACCTGTGAACAGAGATATTTTGTCTGATGACAAAGCAGTCCAACCTCAGGTCACCTTCAGCAGTGAAGCACCACCAGGCGTCTACGTCACAGAGCTGCAAAAAAAAAAGCCCATAATCCTCCACCTGAGAGCCCTGCAGCGGCGTGAAACCTCTCTGATCGTCTCTGATCGTCTCTGAGGTGTTACGGCCGTGTTGTTTATCACTGCAGCAAGTCGTGTGTGTGTGTGTGCGTGTGTTCGAGACACATGACACTTGACGCTCCTTTTGACAGTGTTTTTACACACTGAACCCTCATTAAAACACAAAGTGAGCCTCTTTAGATGTGAGCATCACATCTTCCTGCTGAAAACAAATCAGCTTTATTTCCATTAAGACGATGCTGGAGGCGATTACAGATCTGAGCTCTAAAAAGACTCATGATGACAGTCTGTATTCACCTGACTGTTGGAACACACTGATTTATCTGCTTTTTTCTTAACAGAAAGACAATTTCAGTTGTATTATTATTATTATTTCAGTTTTCAGTTCCAGCATTAGAAGCATAATGACGTCTATTTTTCATTTAGATTTCCTGAGACCAGAGAAGTCAGATGCTAGAGTGCAAGAATAATCATCCAATTGGATAAAAGAAGCCCGGCTCAATATATCACCACAGGAATTGCAGACAAGAGAAAAGAAAATTAAGTTGTGTTCCTTCAATTTAAATTAACCAAATATGTGTGTGAGAGTGTGTCTCAAGCCTCAAAAATTCCTTCTTTATTTTCAGTGATAATAAAATGTCAAAAATACTTGCTCATCTCACTGGTTGCCTCATCCAAATGAAAATAATTTAATGATGATGAAAGCTACGAAATGTGAAAGGATACACAGATTTTTGATTAGATTCACCTTTGTGTCTTTATGAGTTGTGGAGAGAGGGAGCTGAGGTGCAGCTGGTGCACAGGAACAAGTCAGCTGTTTTTATTCTCAGTTTAAAAAAAAGGGCAAGAGCTGGAAAAACAAAATGATGCTAATGTAATTACAATGTAATTACAACACAACATTTCAGTTTTGGTTTTTAATCAGGAAAGCACCAAATTATTGGAAAAAAAAGCTGAAAATGTGACCTGATGATGGCAGGAGATGAAAAGTAACTGGATCAGACTCATTGCAGTTTATCCTGAACCACAGAAAAACACAAATGTCAACCTGAGGGTGGCGCTGGAGGAAGCCAGGGGATTTTCAAAATCATTAGGCGCCATGAATGTCTGCAGTTCCTCAAACATATTGAAATATTTCCGTCCAAATTCAAAGTGATGGACTGACGGTCCAACATCCATCCACGCTGCCGTGACGGTAGCTTTGCCACATCAGTGCTACCGCTGTCAGAGGACGAGACGCCGACAGCAGCCTGTAAAAGTCACTTAACGTGTATAAATGAACGTCTTTTTCTGGTGTAGAAAGGCTCGAGTGCATGTGCATGCGTCGCCACTTACACACTAACAGCCAGAGCAAAATGCAGAGCAGCTAATAAGACGAACATCCTCCTCTGTAAAGGATCCAGATGTAAAACCATTAAAACCAACAAGTTTTATTCCCTCTCTGCGCTGACAAACGACTGTACCATGAATGCACGGCGTGTTATTGAACTACTACTATTCCTGGTGAGCGAGTGGGCGTCTTGGCCTGGTTCTGCAGGGCTTTTATGGTGGGATGAGCGTAGCTGAGCGATTGGCATGTTGAATGCACACACACATACATCTACAAACAAAGGCACACACACATTACGTACACGTAAACCTTCTCTCTTTCTCCAGCAGGAGAAGTCACGGCCCTTGATCTGCTGTAATTGCTGGTGCCTCTGTAACACCAGCGGAGCCTTTGACAGAGTCCATGATGCACTAACTTGCTTATTAAACGCCGGCGACAGGCGAACCTGCCCCCCTTTTACCCTGAGGGACGCCTCCATACCGGCAGGAAGAGATGGAGGGATGTATAGATGGGAGGAGGTAGCACAAAGAAATGACAGGATCCTATATGAGCTGAAATGAAGGAAAACAGAAAAAAAAGTATAGAAAAAGAAAACATTTGAAAATAGATATTGTGAGTGTGTGAGCGAGGGAAAGTGTGTGAGCGAGGCGGAGGAAAGCAGCAGAGCACCTGCAGGCTGAGACTGAACTTATTTCACTTATTTCAGCTGCGTCTCAACCGAGCTGTCAAGAACATTTTAGGGCCAACTTTTGAAATGTCACCAAGAGTAAGACTTACTCCCATTTCTAAGAGAAAGGTTACAGTGAATAAATGCGTCTCCTGAACAGGAAAAAAAGAAAAAATTGCATCCATAAAATGAATGGATGATGTATAAGAATTGATTAGTATGAGGGAAGTTTTGATTGTTCTCTTTCCTCAGGTAATGTTTACCACATTTCATGCTTCATGGTAATGTAAAAAAGCAAAAGTGTGTCATTAAAGGCCAAACACCCACAAAGGGAGCCTCATACAGATGAGTGGCAGCGGCTGTGTCATTTCAAATATTTCAAATATTTCACACACAACGTTTCAAAACCGCCCAAAGTCACTTCACAACTGCTTTGCCGTGAGACTGAACCATTCATCTGAGCTCATCTGAGAAAGTTGCTCTCCAAAGTCATCTCTGTTCATTAAATTTTTACAATTTAAATGAAAAAAATCCCTTTATATCTTAAAATTTTAGATGTCACTCTACACTTACACCTTCATTCAGTCTGTGTGGACACAGAAATATGCAAAAAGTCCCCCACTGCTGAGCTGAAGCCTGAGAGAAAACACCATCAGGGCCAAAGAGCCTCAAGTCTGAGAGACTTTCAGAGAGAAAACCGTTGGGGTTTGGTCAGCAAGAGTTGTCTATTATTTAGTTTTAATGTGTCAAAAGCAGTTTGCTAGCTAACTTTATCTCAAGGCTACAATGATTTCCATTGCTTGACAACACCATCGTAGTCGCTGTATCTCCAGGGTTAACGGATGGATCAGTGTCAGGCTCCAGCATGGTTTTTATGGCAAACCAGTGATGTGGAAAAAAGTCACTGCAGGATCCAGTTTGGCTCTGGACTTTTCACATCGTTTGGTAAAATATGAAGCTTCCTCATATCTCCTTCTGCAGATTTGCAACTAAAAACACACACTCTTCTCAAAAAATTTTAAGCTCAGCTAACAAAATACTATCACATTTAATATAAAATAACAATATTTGGATGTTTACAAGGTTAAAAACTTGATTTTTGTTGGAGAAAATCTTTAAATTTGTTTCTGTTTGTGTTAATCACACTAATCAATAAAGATGTCAGATTTCTGCCTCAAAACTTCTTCTTTTTGCTTCAATTTGATACATCAAAGCTTGTAAAATACTCATTTGTACGAGGTTTGCACGGTGTGTCGCACACTGGGTTGAACTCTTTGCATTGAAACAGAGGCGGCAGAGATTGAAACAGATCGTAAGAAATCATATTAGCCGGTCGCAGCCTTCGTATCCCTCTCAGGCATTACTTCCATCTAATTTGTCTGTAATTAGATGACCAGGATTCATCCTACTGGGTGATTAATCGCTCTCTAACATGATGAGACTCCCCCCACACCCCCACACCC
This sequence comes from Acanthurus lineatus, assembly GCA_029814665.1. Lineage (NCBI taxonomy): Eukaryota > Metazoa > Chordata > Actinopteri > Acanthuriformes > Acanthuridae > Acanthurus > Acanthurus lineatus. The sequence continues at coordinate 14,084,789 of JAPZDV010000015.1, forward strand.
CCACACCCCCACCCCAGGTAGTAACCAAGGCGATGAAAGTGATGCAAGCACTAATGTGATGGAGGAGATGGATGGACACAAGTACACAAAAAACACACACACAGTTGCGATGTGTGTCTTTTCCTCTCAGATGATTCAGCTCATGTTCAGATACATGGTCAATAATCTGATCCCAAATCAGTAAATACATTTACTTTTCTACGATTCATGTCACAAGACAATCCAACCTTTCTTTCAGTAAACTTTTCACAACTCAGAAACCTTATAGATGGATATAAAAATAAGTTGCTACGTTTTTTCAGTTACGTATTTAAGTAATTTCTTTAAGCAAGAAGACCAAACACTTATTGGTTTCAGTGTCCCAAGTATTAATATTTTCTGCCATTGTCAGTTTTCTTTGAAAGTAAACAGAATACTTTTTGGTATTGGGAGTTTTAATTTGATTTTAAAAAAAAGAAATTTAAGGATCCAGAGAAATGTGAGAAAACAACCAGAAGATGAATGAATAACTAATTATCTGCAGCCCTAAAAATAAAAAAAAAGATACTTTCTGTTCTTGTTTAGTCCATTAAAATATAAAAACCTGACAACTCTAAGGAATTTTATCACAGATACAAAAATAATGGACTTTTTGACCTGTAACATCACTAAAATTACACCAGAAATAGCAAAACAACACCCAGATACACACCAGCATTTCTAAAAGCAAACTTTCACACCAGATTGATGCAGAATCTGCAGAGAAGATTATTTGGAAATTATCTATGAACATAAAATGGTTGTGCAACTTCATAAAACCACTGTGGGCTAAAAGCCTCTTGCTGTTGCCCAAACACCAGGCTACAACAGTCCATTAGCAGCTATGCAAATGGCAACATCTGGAGCACGTCGGCATCTATCAGACGCACACAAACACACACACACACTAACACACACACACACTGCATGCACACGCGTAACAGTTGGAGATGGTTGAGTGGCATCTCATACCGACTCTGCAGGAAACTACTTATGGAGTCAAGATGCGATGAGAGCCTCGTAACACTTCTAACCCCCACGGCTCGAACAGATGATGCGGTGATATACAGTACGAACAAACATTCTGACACACAAAGCCCGGAGATTATGGAAATAGATGGAGACGGCTGCATCTTGCATACAGCGAGAAGCAGCAGCAGCAGCACAAAGTGAGATGTTATACATTTAGATTGAGATGCCTGTGGGGTGGGGGGGCGCACTGTCTCGAGGGAGCAGTTTATGGTTGGAGTGCAAAGCAAATGTTGAAGTGTGTGGTTAGCAACAAAACATCACCAGTGAAAGCACAGTTGTTTAACAGATATGTGTTTTTTTGTGTGCGTGTGTGCGTGTGTGTGTGTGTGTGTCAGTATTGCAGTACAGCAGATGACAGCTTTGGGGGGGGGGCGTGAATGCAAAATAAATTCTTTGCAGCTTCGTGCCAAATTGAGCACAGATTGTTTGTGAAGGCAGATTTTGGTTTTTATTTCTCGTCTTGTATGTGTTTTTATATCCTAGACAAATAATTAAAAACAGGATTTTTAAGTAAAATAAATATAATTTGATTTTAAAAACACAGAGACAAATTTCTTTTCAGCTAGTGTAGCAAAGAAAAGCTTTTCACGAAGCAAAAGATGAGCTAATGCTTTCAGAGCAGAGGAAAAACGAGTGAACGGCTCACAGAAAGTCCCTTTTTTTTCTCCAGCTAAAGCGAAAGAGAAACTAAAACTGTAGAGAAAGAAGATCATCTCCTCCCAGGAAGCAACAGAGGCCGTACTCTGTCCTCCCTCTGGCGTTTCTGTGGAGGTCTTGTGGTGCCCGGTGATGTCAGGAAAAGGTCAAACCTGAGGTTGTGATTCCCAGTTCAGGCATGTGATTCTGGAGAGAATGTGAGTGGGTGAGTGTGAGCTTCCTCTTCCTCTATCTTCATCTTATATTTTCCCAAACTAAATTTAATGTTATGAACCACTATACATGGAGAAATTCCCTGAAAACCCATTTCTGACTCTGAGCTTGCATGATATCCACGGTTTATATATATATCAGGGTTTGCATGTTTCTTACACCCGTCTGCTCCTTCAGCACAGAAAAAGCGCATCGACCAGCGAGTTAAAGCGATTTGCCGTGCTATGACATGAGCCAGGAGCAGTTGAGTAACAGTGCCAGCTGCTCAGTGAGTCACGAAAACCTTCTACAGATGCTATACAACCCAGAGAGTTTCAGGACATTAATATCTCTATTTTCTCAATATGAAAACCACAGTTTTTCCATGTACTGCAAAAAATGTCTCCCCCTCCTACTGTACATACACTCCCAAAGTAAGCTGCAAAGATGGAAGTCATGTGAGAAAAAACACCGATGCTACTCTGTGAAACATTGTGATGATTTTTTTAAAGAAGCTAATACTTCCTGCATGTATTCAACATCCTGGAACCTTGAAATCTTTAGCTTTAACAGGAAAAAAAGGATAAAACTGCAACATCACTTTGCAGAGTTTCAATTCAAGAGATAGAGGAGTTATAACTCTGTGTGTGTGTGTGTGTGTGTGTGTGTGTGTGCAGTATGAAGCCAAGTACAGTCCCACACAAACACACAGCTGTTTGGAGTTTGACCTTCCTTCAACCCGGCCAAAGTAGCCACAGTAAAGATTATAAAAGATGCAGAATGCATGGAGAGATAACAGCCTGCAGCGTTATTCAGAAAACTATACGCTCCTCTGCAAGCTTCTGAGAAACGTCTCACTCCATCCTCTCGTTCTTCGGAGCCAAAGGCCGGCCTTCCCACATCTCTGAGCGCCTGATGAAATTTGGATTGCACTACTTTCTCCAAATCACATCTGCTGAGAACAGAACCTCCACTTGATTGAATCCGAACCTCCAGATTTCTATTCCCAAAAAAAACACAGGAGTGCCACAGAAGGAGGCCGGTGATGGACTGACAGCCACACAGCTCAGAGGTGTGAAGCCAGAGTTTGATGGAAAAAAGGCATCAATGAAGAACAAGACTGTGAGTCTACAACCATGCTAGCAGCTCTGAAATGATCTGCTCAGGCACAGCGAGGTCTTGTTGACATGAAAATGTTTAGCAGATATATTTTTGTCTCGTTCATTTTCTTACCTTTAGTATGTTAGCATGCTAATATTTGGTTCTTAAAGGGGAAAAAGACAACTTTTAAGCCCTCTGGTGTCTCAAGTAGTATTACTACTAGTTTCTTTTTAGTATTACTATTTTCTTTTGTTTAAATACAGAGACCTATACCTGTCATTTTCTCATTCATTGACATAATTTTTAATAATGTGATGCCAAAACCACAACAATATCCCATTTATTTTCACACAGGCTGATATTAACATGTTTCAAAATCTTTAATTCCATTCTTAATGTAAAAAATAACATTTTTAATAATGCACTAGGTTAGAGGGGATGCAAGCAGCGTGTCAGGCCGTACTAATACCATTAAGAGGCATCATCTGAAAACAGTGAATTCAACATTGAACACTGAATGACAAAATGACATCATGAATAAGAGCTTTGCTTCCAGCCTGACTAATAAAAGCTCTGTGGTTTTAAAGTTTCAGTAGCAGCTAACGCCTCATCAGCCTAAATCCCCCCCCAAAAATTGACTGGGACAGAGGAAAGTATCTCATCCTCCCTAATTGAGACCCCAAAGATTTGCTGTGTGCATAGCTGTCATATTAACTGTAATGGAAGTGGCCAGAAGGATGATTTCCACAAGAATTCAGCATAACTTGAGATTTCTCTCCAACCTTCAGGGCTGAAAAAAGAAAGAAGTCTTGTCTTTTGGAAAAAAAAAAGATAATTAACACTCTGAAGTCATGTCAAGCGTAACGTTTTGAGCTCCTCCATGTTGAAACCAACAACCCTCACGCAGAATGCTTAAGTAGAGAGCCAAAGTAGCACTGTTTCCTCTACTTCTTGCCCCGTGTGATAATTACCTTTCCTCACGGCGCTGTCAGGTGAACGACAACTGAAGGCACTCTGCAGTGAATCACCGTTTAATCACTGAACTAGAATTACAACATGCACTTTAAAGTTTCTTTGATCGAGTGAAAAGCCGTGGAATTTATTATTTCCCAGCCTCAGCCGCCAGCTAAAGACTCGGTCTCACAGGCGAGACTGGAAACCTGACGACAGGTGTGTATTGTGGCGTGTGGTGTGAAATGGTAGCAGGAAATCGTGGACACAAAAGATGACAATTTGAATCTTAGGAATGGAAAATCAAACGGTCTCCTGGGTTGTTCTGTCAAGAAAAATCTGGATTTTCCAATATTAAATCCCTTATCTCTTTAGTTTTGCAGCCATCATTGAAAATAAAGCATTACAAGAATGTTCAAGCTCATAAATTCTGTTCATAAAAGTAAGAGCTTACAGTTTCATGACATCATTTCTGTTTTTTTAGGTACTAAAAGACTGTTTTGAACCAGTTTTCCCAAAGTTTTCTTATTTAGTACATCAACCAAACTCTGACTAACAACCAACAGAATCATCATTGTCAAAATGTCAAGGTCTTTTTCTTGTGTAGTGTCTTGAGCATCTGCTTTGCTCTTTGTTCCATGACGCAGCTAAAAAAAACAAAAGTGCGATAGTTTGACTGACAAAATACAAGTCGTGTCAGGATCTTTTCGACTGATGACTCAAATCATCGATTTTCATGACGCAGCACAAGTAGTGTCATCCTGCAGCCCCTCTGCAGGAATGACAAACACCTTTAACTACGAACATATTGTGACTGATTGTCCTCATCCCACAGCGAAGTGCGTTCACTTTGCCAGGAACTGTCTCTTCCGTTCAGAGATTAAAACGTCCGGCATGAAGGACATGACACTTTCTGTCACAGGCTGATTCAATTAGCCCTAAAATAATTATATTCTGTGATGGAAACCATATGCAAAGGGTCGCTTATTTAACAGAATAGTAGGATTAGTCATCATCAACGAAAAGAAAACCACAAGAAATTTTTTAAGAAAAAGAAAAAAATGTGCCACATAGTTCAAATATTTCCAGAAATTTAGAGGATTTAGAGAGAATTTGAGCTGAACTAGTAGCTGGTGTAGTTTTTTTGCAGCTGTATTCTGATATAAAGCAGAATACTAAGCAGCTCTGCAGGGACATGGAGAGTATTAGTTTTGCCTCCTCTTGGCAGCATCGTTCTGATTTCAGAGCAGTGCCTTTAAAATACCTGCCTTACCTCATAGGTAAGTCTCCTTATTTATTACCAGTGAGACCCAGTCCTTTGTCCCTATTCTCTCAAACTTCTATAGGAGAGAGCCGTTCCTGCCGCAAAGAGATTTTAATTGCTTTAAGCCTATAAGAAAAATGCAAGACAGGGAGTGAATGGCTTATGTGCTGCTTCCCAGGCAAAAACAGCAAAACAAACCCTCCTGCTCTCACAGATTTCCTCTTTTAGCTAAATCCCAGAGACCGTCGCATTGTTTCTCTCCTGAGTGAGGACGGCAGATAGGGAGGTCAGAGCGTGGAGAGAACGAGAGGAGAGATAAGTTGAGTGAGCACATTTTTATTTCGACACAGTAACTCCCACGACGCCAATTGCTCAGCACCGAATCAATGCAATCGTTCTTGAATGTTTCACGGCTTTAAAAGGCTCTGGGAACCGAGTCAAGAATGTGAGAATTTAAAAAGAAATAAGGAAAATACGTCGACAAAAAAGGAGGGTGACGGTAATTGAGGTGAGTGTTTTGTTGTGCGCAGTTTATCCCGGATGTTGAGGACTTATTAATGAGTTTACAGCCTGTAGTCGTCTCTTGTCCGACTGGTGATTAATCTGCCCATCTGAGGGAGGGGGGAAGAGAGGCAGGATGGATCATTCTTGGGTCCCAGGGCCACTTTTTGCCACTTTGTTGCCCCCGTTGAAGCCATTTGGGCCAGCAGAGAGCTAATCAGTCATAGACAGGCTGAGAGCTGGATCCCATGTGGCCACCTGATCACCTGTCAGCATCCGAACTTGAATAAGATTAACTCTGTCGCCATGTGAGACGAATGCAAAAGCCGTCTTCCAGTCAGCGTGCAAGGACTTCTGAACAATGTGCAGGGACTCAAGGAAAACAGATTTGGTGGCATGCTGGGAGCTGAATGAACAATGATAGCAGAAACTCTGAAAATGACAGAGAAACTTTAGTCAATGTGGCTCCATTATAAAACCTTTAAAAATTTAAAGGTCAGTGCTGGCAGCAATCAAAAAACCATCAACTAGTAACTCTGTTTTTGTTGTGTGCAGGTTTGTTGAAACCAAAGTGCCCCCAGATGATAATGAACAATTTTGTAAAATAGAAAAATAAATTAATTAGTTTTTTCATTACCTTTGTATAAACTTTTGATTGAGTTAACAGCTCTTTCCATGTTAAAAAAAACTAAACGTTTTCATAATTTTCTTTTTAAAAATATGCCGACAAAACCGCCGTTCTTATCTTAACCACAGAATAATCCTGCATGACATTTTCAGTTCGGCATAATGTGATGGAAATCTGTTCAGGGGAAGTTTGTTTACAGGTCTCGGGGAGTGCTGCTGCATATATATAAAAAAAGTTTTATAAAGCCTTGTGAGGCTCCAGAGGAAGCAGAGCAAAATCAAATTAAAGCACCGGTTGTGTCTGAAGACTGCAAGTTTGAAAATGATAAAATATCAGTTGGTGTTGTTAAAGAGAGGTGAGTTTACTAGATTTCTGTAACTTGCTGCAACAGTAATCTCCTTTTTAAGACCAGCTGCTCGATGCTTTATTAGCTGCTGCTAGCATATCGCACTCCAGCCTCCATAGGAAGTGAAGGTAAAAAGGGGTTGAAGATAATTTAGGTGCCATGTTTATGTTAAAGAAGAATGTTTAAAATGAAATGAGTCTCATCTCTGGTTCGTCTCTGTGTCACTTCTGATCTGTGGGATGCACAGTTGAATTACTGCAGCAGCCTTAAGACCTGAAGGTTAAAATCCTGACATAGTAGCACGAAACTAATTGGTGAAGTTGCCAGATAATCAAAAGGATGGAAAAATTTATTCCTGCTACACCAAATTTTACTTGATTTTACAGATTTTCACCTAATCTTTTCTTTTTTCTCATGATTTAAACTCCAATAATCATTCATAAACAGGTCAAAACTGGTAAACAAAGGCAACCAGTTGTGACGGATTGCATGCACATAGTTCTTTGTTTGTGAGAGAAAACAAACCAAAAGGTTATAAAGCCCCTGTGAAGAGCCCTGGTTGCATCTGCTGCTCTCTAATGGGCTACCTTATTACTTTTTACAAAGGGTATTTCCACCAAAGAACCGCTATGAAGCATCTGAGGAGCAAAGATGCAAAGCAGCACACAAGTAGCATGGCAACATGACATCTCACAGCGCCCACTGATGGACCAAAACCATTGTGTTGATTCTTAATTGCTGTATAATAAAAGAAAAAAACTTATCACTTGCATAATCAGAGCAGATTATTGAACTAATGAGGTCAGCACAAACTTGGGTATGTCTGGATCTATGATATCCTAAGGATCCTGGATGTCATTTACATCGACATCAGCCCTCACAGTCGCAGGTGATACTACAATGTTCTGGGTTATTAGTATGACAGGCACGGCGTAGTTTAAAAATAAAAAAAAAAAAGAAACCGGAGTGTGCAATCTGTTACGCCTCATTAAATCCGAGCAGTCTGTTTAAAAATGACTCATCATTAACTCCTGGCTCACAGACCTGATTTTAGAGATTCATTACTGGAAGACTCAAAGACACAAGGCTGCAGAAGAAAAAAAAAAAAAAAATCCTGAAAATATAAGAAAGTGCATTCGAAGCAGAAAGAGGAATTTTTTTTGCTAATTTCAGAGAACAGAGGTTCTGTTTGAAGATGGTACAGAGCAATCGTCATTTAACCTCCAGATATCTTCCCTGCAGGCACTTGCGACACTGCTGCTGCTGTCATGTAAATTCGCCTCAGTCCTGCTCTTTGGAAAGAGAAGGGAAATAATATTCTGCCTCGCTGGTTTGCGTTAACTCTTAGATGAGGTTGCACATCTGTCATAAGCGCTTACTTTCCATTGTTTTTGCTACAGCTGCATACTTTACATTCCAGTGGCTGTGACTCCCTTTGACTCCAGAGGGGAGGGAGCCGAGGACAAGACACTCCTCTGGACTGACTCTGTTAACTCGGTTTAGAGCTGAAGGTGTCGTTACAACATCTGAAACCTTCCTGTGACAAAAAATGAGAGTAAAGGAGTCGAATTTAAAAAAGCAGCAGCTGTGTTTACCACATCCTCATCATCCCAAAATGCTGATCTTTATCAAAGGTGTTTCATAGCCACTCGTCTGTTATGGAAAGTTTACAGAGGACATATCAGAGGAGGGGGGGTGACGGATTACCTGAAGCTTCAGCTGTGTTACCATCAAACAGTTTTGCACCTAACCTGCACCTACATATACCTAAATCCTCAATCTGTCCTGCATTTCTATCATAAACGTTAATCTTATAAAACACGAAACAAATCTGGGGACATCTTAAGTTTTGTAATCTTAATTCACAGTATAGCTGCTTATTAAAACAGGGAGGAAGGCTTTGTTTGACAGAAGGCTGCAGGCTGCAGGTGTGTTTATGCACTGAGCCCGATAAGTCCTTTTTCTGAAATAATGTTAAAACTTTGTCTGGACAGAGAACATTTGAGTTTGAAATCACTGTGTTATAATGGAAATGCAGTGGTGTTAAAGCAGCCTGAGGTAGCGTGATGACAACATTGTTGGCTGATGAAACGAATTAAACTCCAAAAGGTAATTAAGTGGACCTTTATACTTCTTTTCTCACAGTCGCATCAAAAAAAGAGCATCCTTTGCTAAATTACTGCCGCTAACATGTGCTGTTATTCGTTTTGGTGTAAGTTTTAATTTGGTCTAAATTGCAAATTTATACTTGAATCAGCAGAGGAGATCTATGTTCTCCTTGTTGGCCAGTGACATGCAGATGAAATTAAATGATGTCAAATGGTTGATTGTCTGTCTGTGTCTGTTAGGCCTGAGATGGACCGACAATCTGTCAGTGTCACCCAGTGAAATTCAGATGTTCTCCAGCTCTCTGCAACCTCGCACAGTAAAAAGCTGGTTAGAGAGTGAATAAATGGGAATCATCTGTATGCTTTTCATTACAGTAGTAAACAGACGCTGTTTCCTTTTTGAAAATTAAGTCTGCTAACATCTTAATTCCCCGGAAAATCATCTCATTAAGCAGTGAGACAAACCAAAGAAATTTAACTAATTTGAATAAATAGAATCTCTACTAGATTAAAGCATTTTAGTGTCTGCATATGAATAAACTCAAAAAAAGTGTGTGTTCTACTAGTTTAACAAAGTGGAAGATACTGAATTATTATTTAAAATTAAGGCCCGGGAACGCAGATAGCTAGCAGCTACAACCAAGAGCTGGTCCAGATATTTTCCTGCTAATACCAAACACAGCGAATGACTGGGAGCTGCAGAGTTTGGCAGTCAGCACCAGCTAGCTGTAAACAGTTTAGCATGGGTCCTGAATAAAGAGTTTTATGTGCATAAAGTGGCCGTTTCTCCACCCTGTGGGTGTAGCAGTAGGAGGCCCTGATAACTTACAAGACGACACTAAATCCTCATCTTTCCTAACAGCGTTAGGACATTAATCTCAACATGCCTTGGGCCGGGCTGCCGAGATAATTTGCCGAACCAAAGTAAAACTGGCTTTGCGCGACAAGTCGAAATGCCTCCAGGCTGCACGGCGGCTGTGCTGGAATGTCTCGGACGGAGCTGTTTAGGGAACTGTGTATATCTGTTTGACCTCATTAGTACCGCGGGCCAGGGCTGAGGAGTCCATGTGCCAAGTCTGTGCTCTCCTCGCTGCTTTATGAAGATCACTGGAAGGGAGCTTGTTTGCTAGCATGCGAGAGGGAGAGTGTTTGTGTTTGTTTGCATGAGGATTAACTTACCCTGTTGGCATAATGATAACGGCATCACAGGTGTAAGATGAGAGGATTTTGATGTAAGAACAGGAGCTTGAGGAAGTGAATCCCACAAAATTACACACGCTACTCTTGACATACTAATAACATGCTGTAAAAACGTAAGAACACTTGCTCGGGAAAAGCACAGAGCAAAACACTGTTTTCACTATGTTTCATTCTTTCATTTTCTTGAATAAAAAAAAAATCCACAACACAAAAATTCTGCCATGCGCTGCACACTGTGCATGTGGACCTGCTCACATATGGTCAACACACCAAATCTCCCTCACAAAACCAGCGTACAACTGTAAAGGTGCACAGTGCAAGACTGTAATGTGCGATGACAAGAGGCCAGGACTCGTATTCATCCTCCGGCGCTCATGAAAGGCATTCTGTGCAGGAAAGGGGGATGTTCTTTTTTAGAGCATTTAAAAAATGTCTAAATGCTTTGCTGCACTGTACGACTGAACTCAGGAGGGCATTTTCAGTGTGGAGCAGTCAGGTGGATGCAGGTAGGTGTAACAGAGAAGGCCTAACTGGTTGTGACAATCCAGAGGAGGGGGGGGGAAGTGATGCTAGGCTAGCATAAAAAAACCAACCCATACCTTAAATGTATGGATAAAATACAGCAGATTTACTGTCTGTGAACATTAAGCAGTTTGAATGTCGTTTGTTTGAAGGTGACACAGCGTTGTCAGCCGTGCTGATTCATCCGGGGCCAAAAGTTAAAGGTTGTAAAGGAGCTGGAACCACATCAAAGGTCTGCTCGGCTATAATGTGTCCAAGCTGTTCGATGGGAAAGTGATGCTGAGCCGCAGAGAACTTTTCTTGATAAAAATCTCTATTTGCTGGCTTTCTGGTGAGTGGATCTTAGATCAGTTACTCACAAAAGAGAGTCTGATAGTTTCCTCACAAATATTTGAACATTACTGGTCTGCGCTGGAGGCCCTGGTTGCTCATATGAATTAGAAATATTGATCCTCTTTCAATCCTTTTTTAGTTCATTTAAAAGTCACCTAGTCTTACTCAAAAACACTGTAACTGTACAAATTGATACAACACCCAGGCTGTGAATCATGAAAAATGCTAAATGTACAGACGTTTTCCCTCATTAAAACATTTTTGTGTGTATTTTGGTGAAACTTAAATAAAATCTAAAGTGTAGCTACCGGCTGAAGATTGCGTTTGAACCTAAGGTCTTTTTTTCAGGAGCTAAAGAGAAGCTGTTCAAACCCACCTGTTTCAACAGACTGACTGTAAAATGTAAGCCTTATTTTGCTTAATCCTCATTTTTTTGCCATTAAACATATCAGTAGTGGCTAATGTTCGGTATTCCAGGACTTGGATCAGATGTTACGAGCATAATTTGGACATTAGAACTATCCTTTAGTACAAAGACACTAAATCAAAGTTGGTTTTTCAATCTATTGAACCCATCCAGCCTTTTCCAGAATCACTTGTCACTGCAGAAGTGAAGCAAAACTACTCCGCTTAATGTCCACACAGCAAGGGCGGCTTTGCTCTATTTAGCCGAGCGTCTTTTCAGCGGTGGTAAAGCTGTGGCTGGCACAGCTCCCCCCATTTGGGACCAGCTCGGTGCCAAGGCTGCTCCTGCAGCATTCAGCCACAAACACCATACAGCGTCTCTCAGCATGAGGTCGGGGTGTTGCCGGGACCAGATGACAACACCCACAATGCACGCTGGCACAGGAAGAGAGGAGGGAAGCTGTGTGGAAGATGTGAGGGGAGATAGGAAAGTAGCCGAGTTAGTAGATGTAGAAAAGTGAGTTGGGGGGGGGGTGGGCAGAAAGGAAGCTTAGCATTGCAGCCCTCAATTGCCACGCCTAATCAGAATAACAATGGTGCTTTCAACTTAGAATAATAGAGAGCCATCACTCATCATAATGGCTAGAAGTAAGGCCTGGTCGGGCGGAGGCTTACAGTCTGCCACAGGAACCAGGGGAGGTTCAAACAGTAGTCAGCCCGTGGATTGAAGGGGTGGCTAATAAAGGCATCGGCCTGAGCCAATGAACTGCAGCCAGAGGCAACTGGACTGTTTAACGGGCTTAGGGGAACCAGCGTAACGAGGGAGGCGCATTAAATTCCACCACAGCAGTCGGACTTCACTTTTAGAGAGGACAAACACAGTGAGGTGCAGACGAGTGCGAGCTTGGAGAAGTCCATCAAAATCATCACACTCTATTTTGTTGCTGTGTTTTATGTGTTGTATTTTATGTTTCACATTTATGTTACATTACAAGGTCAGGACTATTTGACACACTGCAAAGGGAGCAGAAATAAACCCATTTACTGGCCTGAAAAAGGGAACCTTTTAGCAAAAAAAGCATAAAGCATACTGAAGGGGACTTTTTTGGAGCTGGGATAACAGAGTTTCAGTTCAGAAAGCGAATGTTAGTTGCAGTCTTTTGGCCTGTATGTCAGGATTACAAGTGCTAATCCTTGACCAGTTCTCCCCTTCTCTTTGCTGCACAACAGTGAAGTTACTGACCACATCGTGCAGCTTTGCACTGTTTAGCAACATCTGTAGAGCTCATTGAAGCATCAGACAGACAGCATAAACAGCAGCGAATGAGTGACTGAGATGCACAAATCCAGGAAAGACTGTGATAAAAGTGGTTCATCTCAGGACTGTAAACCTGCATAAAGATGCTGCTTCTATGTTCTACCTCATATAGAAAGTAGACAAACACAGATGTTTTCACACAGATGTTATGACAGCCTCCTACAGAGGCAGGGAGTGAAGGGCTTTCAGTTTGGAGTTGAAAACACCAAAAAATATGAGACATCAAACTGCACAACACTCTTCAGGTAAGGCCAAAGGTTGCAGGCTTGCTAGCTAGTCTGAGTTAGCATAGCCAGTTGTGTTGATATGCAGAATAACACCTGTTTATTCCTTTATTAAAACTGCATTATTCCTAACATTTCCTCAGACAAGCAAATGAGAAAACATTACACTTGGTGCAGTGAAGTTGAACAGTTTTCATGTTGGGGGGGGGGGGGGGGGGGGGGGGGGGGGGGGGGGGGGGGGGGGGGGGGGGGGGGGGGGGGGGGGGGGGGG
>JAPZDV010000015.1:14097959-14113952 GCA_029814665.1 Acanthurus lineatus
ATTTAAATTTTTTTTTTTTTTTTTTAAATTTTTTATTAACCCCCCCCCCCCCCCCCCCAAAAAAAAAAAAAAAAAAATGAAGACTGCATATAAAGTATGCAAAGAACGCCTCTGAGGTAGTACAAAAAAATGCACTTTGACCAAAGTGAATTTAGAACAAACCCAGTGCACTCAGAAAGTGAACAAAAGGCTCATTAAATAAAGGAGAGATAATTAAAAAAAAAGCTTCTTATTCAGTGCATGAACTGTAGTCAATTCTGTGGTCAGTTCGGTGATATGTTGGATTAATTCTCGACGAGCGACGGGAGAGTTGTAAACATTGACCTTTCAATGTAGTTCCATTGAAAAGACTAACAGGCACAAATCCCATATTTATGCCTGAGAAGTAAGCTTTAACTCAGAGAGCGAGGGAGAGCAGGAGGAGGAGGATGATTGTGCTTTCAATTTTCTTTTTCATTCTCCTCATTTCATTAAAGTCTGTTTTCCCCAATGCCTTTACACTGAAAGGAAAATAGAAGGAAGAGAATAACGAGTGAACATGGCGGGGGGGGAGCTGGAAGGAGTGATAGTAATGAAGGTAGAGTGCAAACAGCAGGGCAGGAGTGAGGGGTGTTTTAGTTAATTGTCAGAGGGAGACCCTTGCCGGGCCACTTTCTGAATGACGCTGCATCGGGACGGGAGGGAGAGAGGCCACACACTCCCTTGACCTCGGTCTAATTACTGCATACCTTGTGGTGAATAACAGCAAATCTGCAGAGACTCACGGAAGAGACGAGGACGATGTGATGCCAGACGGCTGCCTGGTCCCTTTTGTACCTCCCCGTGGTTCGAAAGCAGCACAGCTTGGCTCTGCTGCCTTGGGGCGGTGAGAACTTATGGGAGAAAAAGTGTGTGTGTGTGTGTGTGTTCCTCTTTCTTCATCACTGGCTGCAAATGCACTCTTCCCCGGTTTAAAATGTACAGATATCAGTTTTTGAAATTCAATAAAAATCTGGACCAAACGCAGATCTCACAGTCGCCTAGAGCGGGATGAGTTTTCAATCAACAGTCGAGTCTAAGTTTTGCTTTCTACTACAAACACCGAGCGCAGAAATGTCTGACTCAACCATGCTGCGAGGATAAAAGTCAGAGGGGGCATATTTTGGACAACATATTTTCAGTATTCGTGAAGCTCCTGAAGCATAAAATCAATGTTTAAAGAAGCTAAGCACAGGGGAGAAAAAAATAACAGCCAAGAGCCACGGGTTATTCAGAACAGAGTATGGACACGGTGCAACATGGCTGACAGCAAGATTCTTCTTCATTTCACTCTGGCATCAGGACAAATAAGACAGCCATCTAACAAAGATCGATTTTAACCTCCAACTTTACGCTAATTTTAAGCAAAACTGTAAAAAAAAAAAAAACAAAACATGAACGACTTTCGTACAAAAAACTCAACTGACTTCACATCTACTTTTCCTAGAATTCCTGCGTGGCACTCATCATATTTCATTATAAAACTCAATACTTAATTTTCTTTTTATCAAAAAACACAAAGAAATGAACTGTTTTCTGATTTTTATAGAAAAAGGCAATTCGAATGCAGTCAGTGAAGCTTAAAATTCAATTAACTTTAATTACAAAAACAGCTGCAAAGATTATAGTTTCTTAAAGTAGAACTGCAGCTAACAATTACATTTAATAATGACTTATTTGTTTATATTGTTTTTTACAAAATTAGATGAAAGATAAATACATCTATAAAAATAGCGGAAAAAGTGAGGCAGGGATTAAAAAAGAAAAAAATGACTGCCATCTTAATGAAAAATCTGTCCATTGTTTTAAACCTGACTGTGACTTGCACTAACTTGTATTGTACAATAAAGGAGATAAGAGAGGAGACATGGCAGCACCTTTTCTTGGTATTTAGAGCTCCTACCAGCTCTTATCATGACTGCCACTTATGTACTTCTGGTTTTTTCACTCAGTTAGGAACCTTCCTCAGCAAAAAAAAAAAAAAAAAGGACTATTCGACTGCAGGCTAAGTGCTTAGGTTGGTTAATCGATACTCTTAAAAGCTGCCACTCAATAGCAGATAATATGTTACACCCTGCTGTGTATTTATGCCTTGACCCCTCTGCTTTCTGGGATTGTGAATTCTGATCCTTCACATTGTCCTTGCTGCGACGGCGACCTGCGACACTCTCTGCAGTCGTAAATGTGTCGCCTCAGTCCAGACACAGACGTCAAGAGCGCAGCGTAAACGAGTGACGACTGAGATTTAGAATAAAGAGCTTGACTGCTATAAAAGTTTTTGCTTGACACATCTCGAAGATTAGTGGTTCGACTGCTGCCAGAAAACAAAGGACCATCTCACGGAGTCGGAGCCAACTCTCTTTCTCACGAATAAACAAACCGATTGACGAATAAGTTGTATTTACTTCAACCGACATCTAGGATAAATTAGCATTTCAGACTACAATTGCATAAATAAGGAAGATGTTTCATTTCACTTCAGGTTGAAAGACAAGAAAAAAGAGAAAGTCAAAACTTGAAGGAGAATAAAAGTACTCAAATTGCAGTAATTAAAACAATAAACTCGAAATAGCACAAGGAGAAATCAAATCTGTTGTCTCTCACCTGCATAATTAACTCTGTTCCTCCATTTCTTATTCCTTTGAGAATCAGTAAGTTTGACATTTGGTTGAAAGTTTGATCAAATTAAAGCAGAAACCTGATTTTCATCTTCAACTTCTTCTTTTGTGAAACATTTATGTGTTGAACCGAAGCTGCTTGAGATGCACCAAATCATTTTGACAGAGATGAGCGAAAGCAGATGCACTTAAGCAAAGTTTAGCTTAGGTTTAATCATAAAGGCTTTTTCAATGCCTACTTTTTGCATGTTACTGCCTCTTATTCTTTTAGTTAAACCAATCAGATTTTGCCAAGACCTCTGTGAACCAATCATCTTTGATGATCAAACCAATACAGCCCTCCTCCGATCCATTAACCCCCAGCTTCAATCACATCCATCGTACATCAGGAGTCCTGCTCCACATCACATCAACCCAGATGTTCAGCCACTGCTCATCACCTCTTCACCACCACCAACAGTGTCCAATACTTCTCGTATATTTCTTCAACTTTTAAATTGCAGCATGTCAATAAATTAATAAAAAACAAACTTTTTTCATTTTTAATTAGTGGTGAAGGGAAAACAGATTTTTTTTTATTTTTATTTTTTTATTTTTTATTTTTTTTTATTATTTTTCAGAACATAAAGCTGTGCCTCGTCTGTCAAACAGATAATCTTATTACCGCGTCCTTTGTCGTTTTAGAGGAAGCTTTTCATGTCAACTCAATGTTGGTCAAATTCAGCGATGTGAAACGTAATGGTACTTGAAAACTACACACTGAAAACAAAGGCCAGGTTGAAAAGAAATTCTGTTGGAGGATCTGGCGGCAAACGAAGCATAAGCTGAAGCCCAAAGACGTGTCCTTCATCTGATGGACCGAGACAGAACACAGAAAAACACCACTGTTATGGTTGTCAATCAAATTAAAACCAGAATAGTGTGAAAGCAGAGTGCCAACCCTTCTCCTCGCACTGTCTGTCAACTCTGCTTCCCTCCCACATTTCTGTGCTTTCTTCTGCATCTATTGAGCATCAGGTGTGTCTCTTTCTCTGTCTCTCTCATGGCCACGCTGTCTTTCAGAGGGTCTCTCACTCTCTGGCTGACAGTTAGAAAAGCATGAATAATGTCTACTAGCAGAGGGACAGACAGGCCGACTGCAGTCGGTTTCTTCATCTCCCGAACCTATTTAAACGTGCCTCTTTCAGTTCCCGACGGAGAGGGGAATGAAATGAGCATGTGAATGGAAAAAAAAGGAGAAAGACAAAGCAGAGGGAAAAGAAAAGAGAGAGTGAAAGACAGTGTTGCATATGTTAAAAAAAAAAAGAAAACCCCTCCCAGGAGTGATGATGTGAGCTGGTTTAAAGCAGCTGGAGGTGACCTCGCTGCAGGCAAAACTAACAGGGTGGAGGATGGTTGCTAAAGGGAAGCTAATGGCTAGTATAAACTTGACAGGAATCCCAAAAAAAAAGTGAAAAAACTATCCACAGACGGCCTCAGCTTCAAGGACACATGAATCCTTCGTGCAAGACATTAGAATAAGACAGATGTGATTGGTGCATTGACCAGGGAAACTCAACTTAACTTTCTTTGCCCAGAAGCTACATTTGCAAAATGACAAGCGGCTAGGGGGCCAGTTGATGAACAAACATCATTAATATTCATCAGAAAAATAAGGGGTAAACATTAGTTCCTCATTACTCATCTTTCTTCAGGATTCCTTATCTTAAAAATTAATTAATTTAAGACTTATTAACTAATTTAGCTCGGTACGAAGGTTGATAGACAAATTCATCACACTGCATGACCTCAATGCAGCATCTTCATATAAGTTTACCAGAAAACGGAGCATCTGAATTTGAAATGGTGATAAATTTTGTATTTTTTAAAAATGTTTTAATACCACTTAATATAATATACCTTAATACCTAGACAGCATCTTCATCATGTAATTACTCAGATGCTGGGATGATTCATAAGATTTGATTCATTCAGCCTTTTCTATCCTACTCACAGAAAAAACACACACACACAAAATTCCCAGTGTGAATCAATTTATTTTAATTAAGTATTAGACAATGGATGGCGGCCACCCAGCATCCTACCTATATCTGGCATAGACTGTAACAACATTGAGACAGTGGCAGGTTTCAATGAATAGACATGCTAATAATGTGTCTCATCGTTGCTTGTAGGATCCATACTGGCTGGCAGTAAATCAATGTCTTGTTTATAGTCTTATTGCAGACTCTTTATCTTGTCACAAACTGCTGCTCTGTCAGTTAAGCTCTTTCTCAGCAGTTCTTGCTTGTAATCGATCAATAACACTGCATTTTGTACCGGCAGCACTTAACCCCAATAGCATTTTGATGAAATTCAGTTATGTTGGTTAAGGTTGCTGCCAAATCATCATTTGTTTTAGTTTAAAAGAATGGCTGGAAAATAAAAAGGCTCAATTACTTTGATGGTGAGAGTTAGGTGAGAAGACTGGTAGTTTTATTATGTTCTTGTGTTCAAAATGAGAGCTGGAGCTACAAGCAAGTTAGCATACTTTAGCATAAAGCTAGCCTAGCTCTCCTGAAAATTTACACACGACAAACCTGTAATGTTAAGGAATTAACTTTTTTATTTGTTTAATCTGCACACAAGCAAAGGTGTAAAAAAAAAAAAAGTAATTTATAGTTTGATGAAGACCTAAAATTGCTGTTATGACACTGTAATGAGTTGTGGGGTATATGAATGAACTGTTGTTCCCTAGGAAATAGTTATAACATAAAACTACCAATCATATACCATTGTCTTTTCTGTTTGTTGAAAACTAAAAATGAGATAAAACCAGTTAAAAAATGAGCTTTGGTAAGCTAGGCTACAAAACCTCCAAGCTAATGTTAGCATAACTGACTAATTACTTATCTACAGTTGTAGCTAGCTTGCAAAAACTTATACAACATTAGCTTAATTTGATGGTGTTACAGGTTAAGTTAGGAAAAACCTCATTCAGGACAGAGACATCCACAGCTGAATTAACTAATTTACCATAAGATGCTGGAGATAAACAATGTTGTTCAGACAATAGTCTATAAATAATACAACTGTACAAAAAGTTAGCTCTGCTGTGCAATACAAAAGATGCTTTTGATGTTGTCTTTTTACACTAGGACATTTAGCTTAAGCCTTATTCCACAGCACAAGGTTAGCTTAATATCATGTATGTAACCATCAATGCATATTTTAAGCTCTTCTGCAGGTTTCTTATTTTTAAATGACCTAGCTAGCAACATCAAGTCAGTCTAGTTCAGCTTATAAAATCTACCAGCAACAGTTAGCCATTTTAGCTAGCCAAATCGACACCCACCAACTTAAAAAAAGAGATGTATGCTTTTCTTTACTATTGCCAAACATGGCATTAAACTTGGCACCATTTACTCCAAACACAGTGACAGACATAGAAACAAGTGTTTATCAGCAAAGGAAGGAGTATGTTTTGTCAGTCTTTTGTTGTTCATTATCCCCCCCTTTTATAGAAGCAACTGACCTTAAAAAAAATCCATCTTAATCCACTAAAAACACACGCGAGGTGGCCACAAATGCAAATACCTCTCTCATACACACACACACACTTTTATCGATGTAGAATAAGGACAAGACGGTCTCATCTTTGCCAAGAGATGGACTGAGAAGGACAGACTAACCACCGTGGCCCTCAGAAAGGCTTTAATCGCTCCGTATTGATTCCTCCCTTTTTTAGGTGAATCAGCAACAACTAGTGTGGGCTGAGGAGTTTGCTTAATATTCCCTTCTCTCCAAGAGCAGGTCAGCCAATTTCACCCTCCCCGATGCCTTCGTTCCAAAATATCCCATTTAGATCTCATTTATATTCATACCACTGGCAGTTTGAAGGAGTAGGAATATTAACTTTTCCCATCGTAAAATATGAAATCTTGCAACATCTCCCCCCTACAAAATCTTATGGTATTCATGGGGAAGCACAACAACAGTCCTTAGCCACCTTGTGATTCATCACAGCTTCACAACCCTGATGTTTACTCTGGCTTCATCGTCTGCCTACAGGGCTGCTGGTGTCTGCGATATTAGTCTTTGCGAGTGTGATTGGTTGTTGATAAAGATAAGGCCTGGAGGAAGCTGAAAACACGAATACTCAACATGTGGTGACCAAAGATGAAAACACTGATTTGCTGCTGAGATGACATGAATCACCTTGTCACCGGGACAAGTGGTGTCATTGAGACCTGACAAAAACACATCAGCCTGGGACGTTTTGTGACAAATGAGCATTCCTGCAAGGAAGATGACACATCTCTGGTGTCACTAAATGTAAAACAGTGTACATATAGAGCACTCAGTACATAAATCTTTCATTGTGTATTGTTCAAAACACCGTACATACACACTCTCAGCTTTAGTGTCAATGAAAATGACAAAAACATGAGGTAAACTCAAGCTCTTTAGTAAACAGATGAATTTACACTGGCTTTGTCTGTTAGTAATTAAAATTCAGAGCCCCAAGCTGCAAAAAACAGCTTTAAATGTTGGATTGCCAAAGTCATCTATCAAGCTAATCAAGCTCTCTCTCCCGACACATCTGCACAGGTAAGACTTACAATCTCCCACTTATACTAAAACTGTGGGCAACATGTGGGTAACAGTGCTGTTCAAACAGAGCATGAGTGTGTTTGATGAGACAATATTCAACATCCTTGTAAACAAAAATAAGAAGTTTAATCCTCCTTCATTTACTGCACCAACAATGCCAGGATCATTAGTTCAGTTATTTGGAGTGAAATATGTTGGGCCATCTGGACAGATTTTTTGGTGCGTATAATCACAATTTCTGCCTGATGCTTTAACAATTAGTTACTGAACTGATGAGTTAGACATCGAAAAATAAACTTTACTAGTTTGTAGGTGAATAATTGGTATTACTAGGGGAAAATCTTCACATTTTAAACCCAGTAATTATTAGCTTTAAGGATGGAAATGATGGTCATTAAGTTGTAACACCGGACTGATATCTGAAAATATTTTCAATGGATTGCAATGAAATTATCCCACACATTCATGGTTCCAAGAGGATGAATCCTAATGACTTTTTCATCTGGTGCCACCATTAGGTCAAAATCATAATGTAGTTCTTAGTTAGTACATATCATAAACTATCTTTGCATTAGCTTTGGCTTTACTTTGTGTTTAAGTGCTAATTAACAAATGTTAGCATGCTAACAGATGGCTTTAGCTAAACGTAAGCATGTTAGCACTGTCATTTGTGCATGTTGGCATGAAAATTTAGCATCTCTCTTTGTCATGTTGATTGAAAAGAAACTGATTGATCAATGTAAAAATCATAGCTAAAACTACTTGTTCAAGTTTAAAAATTTTGTAAATAAAACTTCAATGTGAAGATTTGCTGCTTTTTGTGTATAATACCTTGCTAAACTGAGCACCTGTATGGCTCTTTTTATGGCAGTTGCAGCACAGATTTCCTTTTAGATAAAATAACTACTTACTTTTAAATCAGAATGGAAATTACTGTCAGCTTAAGTCCTTAATTTAGCTTTAAGTGGCTTTTAATTTAGATGTGTGTGCTGTGAGGAAAAGCAGGTCTTAAACTGACACACATCAAGTGCCTTCAGCATACAGGTTATGCATGTCGTGCCTGTATTTAACACAATATAGTGAGTCCATTCAGAAAAACTGTGAAAAGGTACCAAAGCAGCTCAGGAACAAAGCAACTAAGGGCTTCTTACTTTGCTCACATTCAGCTTTAACCTGAATGACACATTGTATATTCACTTAGATAAACCTGAGCAGACACATAAAGGACACCGACACAAGGGAGGATTAAAATTAGCTGCTTTGTGGCACCGAGAGCAAGACTGCAAAACAGACACCGTGTGTACACACTGTCTCCCATTCATCTATAATTCATCATAATGAAAAGGTAAAGGGCTCCTTTCTATTCTGAGTTTCTTTATGCAACAGACCCCATTCATTCATGGGACTTAGATAATGGAGAAGGTCACAAAGACTCTTTCCAAGCTCCTTTATTGTATAAAGAGGAATACAACACCTCACTTTCAATAGACAGCTTCACTGACTCTTTGATACTTTCAGTTAATGTTCATTTAATGCCAAAGAGGTACAAATACACACAAACACCTCACTGCACATAAAGCACATAAAGTTTGCAGCCTTCCCACATCTCATTCCTTGGTATATTTCCACATGCCGAAACAGATGGTTCATGCTGACAAGGAGGAAATGGTGGTTATAGGTGTGTGTGTGCAAGTGTGTGTGTTTGTGAGTGTGTGTGCTTGTTTGTGTGTACGTGCCTTATCATTACCTGTCCCCAGAGGTGAGCCTGGCAGTCAGACAGTGTAACAGAAGCAACGACAACAGGATCTCTCCACCAAACCTCTGTCAGGCATGATTGGACAGCATGTGGTAAGTGGTGGCGAGGCCCCGGAGACACACTGATACAAACACACACACACACACACACACACACACACGCACACCGAGCAGCTCTCACATGCGCATGAGCATGTGTGTGTGTGTATCACACTTTCTATGTTACACTTGCTGGTGCAGTTTAACACTCTCAATGGGACCCTGACAAGAAGACAGATGGGTCTGACTGCACTGAGAATCATTACCGCACTCCCACGCAACAGTGTGTGTGTCTGACTCAACACAACTTCTCAGGGATTACCCCCGTCCCATTTTTCAAACCCCCCCCAACAGACCAGTGACCAGTCCAAACTCATCATCACTCATATCAGTCATTCTGTTACTTGGGCACGCGCCATTGGCTTGATAGTGTCATAACACACTGGTTTTCCCCGGAGCTGTGCTGGATAGCTACTGTGGTGGTGTTTTATGAATTGTTTCTTTGTTGTGTGGGTTTTTATGCCTTGGATTCCTGCAAACAGTTTTATCTTGGAGAACAATAAGGTCTGACCTTCTGTTCTTCGGTTTCAGCTGATATAAATGACTTTATGCTACGCATTTGCTCTAACTTACAGCTTTAGGCCAAACGCCCTGCGGTGCACAAGACAGCGACTCCAGCATTGTATGAGATGCATCAGTATATGATGTTCAAAGAGGATGTGAGACATCATCATGAAAGAGCACAGTATTTCTGGTTTGGATGCAAGTGTGCAGTTAAAAATAAGGCAATAAAGTCAAGATTATTTACACATAAATAAATCTTGAAGGAGGGAACAATCTGCTGAATAAAAAGATCAGGGTACTATGAGGACAAGAAGAGTTGAAATCACATCTTTATTAGATTTTAAGCATTATTTGCCGTGTTTTCGTCCTATTCCTTAGATAAACACTTGAGGAGGGCCAGTTGGTTGAAATGTCAACAATAAAGCCCATTTATATCTTATAAGAGAGCTCTGATCTTAATCCAGTGTGCAGGAACCTCTCTTATGTTTTGCAGAAATATCCTCACCACTTAATCTGCTCATCAAAACTTGACGGCAGAAAGTTTTTGCTAAGGGGCAAGAGCCAAGCAACTGGAAAAGACCTTGAGGTGGGGTTGTTTAGCTGTTTTCAAGGCAAAAAATGACCTGTGAGCCTCAGCTTTCAACTCAATAGAGACTATAGGTCCTCAAAGTACTCGAGAAATACGAATATTCTACATTTAAAAGACAACAACAGACTCCATCTGCTAATGAAGATCATGCTATATGGCTGAAAGCTAATGAACACTGGGGATGCTTCATGTGTCGAGCAATTTCAGTGTCATCTGTCCAAAAACTGAAGAAGTTGTAACTCTAAAATCAAAATGGGAAACCAGCAGACTCAATCCCCAGAGTCAGGCTTGTAGCTAAAAACAACCTTTTCAAACTGGTTCTGCCATTTCAGCCTTGCTAAAGCTCCCCGCGCTCATGCTGCTGTAATGACTTTCCCCAACACCATCCAACACTAAGTGGGCATCCAGCGAGCACAAAGAATGCCTTCGGCTGACCTGGAAATGTCTGCTCTTACCTGCACCCAGCACCACTCAGCGAGGCTCAATGAGCATACAGTTTGCAGCCAGAGTGAGGAACGGCTACAGTAAAAGCTTCTCACTGTAGTGGCAGTGAGAGACGCAGTGACAGCCTCCATATCTGGCTGCATAAATCCTTCACTGGAGCTCAAATGGGAAGCTGAACTGGGGCATTTTAGTATGTGTAAGAGAAAAAAGAGATGGAGGGAAAAGAGCGGAGAATATGATGTAAATTTATCTTAATGCTTTGGCAGCAATATATATGAATTACAGAAAAAAAGGCGAGAGTTTATTTAAATGTACTTTTCATGCAGATTATCCAAGGTAAGACTGAGTTAAGAGAGATTTGGATGTGTAACGCTCCTGATATGCTTGCTTATAAACATTTTGCAGCTGCAATGAAAGAGGTATTGTTCACATACTGGCATGCATGTTTTGTTTGTACCCTGAGGATTCAAGAAAGTATCCACCAAGCGGCAGATAAAGGTTGAATCATTCTGGGCCGCTACAGGAATGCCATTCCTGAGGTTTGATTTTGTCCAGCTGAAACATAATGACAGCAATCAACCTGGTTCCTGAAAGTATGACTGCTATTGTTTTCTTTAACTTCACCACAGAGCAGAATGTGCTGGATGGATCTTTGCCTTTTAGCATGGCAGGCTGTTGGATGCAAAACCACTCATGCGGTCACGAAATCTGATTACAGATGCTCATAGCATGACAGAACATGAAACGTCCTGACCTGAGCATTTACCAATTCTTCACATCTGCCACATTTAACATCAGCCTTGAACATTTTGTGGGTTTTGTCTTTTTAGAGTTTGGGAAGAGATGAGGATGTTTCATTTCATGCTGTGCTTCAGTTTTTTTCCCTGAACAAGAGTGAACAAAAGGCTGGTGGCCGCTGCTATAACGTTATTGTTACGATCAAGCCAAAGACAGAAACAGAGGCAATAAGCTTTATTAGTTTCTCTAAAGCTTTCCCCCCATTATTGTTGTCATTTGTTCAGAGCTGGAGCTGACCTTGTATTCACATCCTGACATAGTCTCCACTTCGCTCACGGGCTTAACTTTATTTGCAACAGCGTATCATCAATTTCTGAGTATGTGCACGAGCAAAGCTTTGAAGTATCTCATGATACTAGAGATTCATGCATCTGACTTATTCTCTCTCAACACTGCTTCTGATACCTCAGGGCATCTGAGAGTAGCAGATACCAAACATGAGGCCGAGCCATTACCGGGCTGCCGTGACTTCACAGCCGTTACTGTTGGCTGAAACAGATTGACTGACTAAAAAAACTGTAACATATAACATGGATGGGTCATGCCAAGCACACACACAAACCGCTAAACAGGGTTGGTACTGATCCAACAGATAGGATTACTGCATCCTTACAAGAAACTCCTCATGCACATCCAAAGTTTAAAGCAAGCAAAATCCCGTCTGTCACCTTTACTGGCATCAAACCTGACAGGGGCCACATCACCCTGAGGAAGGAGTCTCAGCCCTTTCCTTACTTTATCTCTAATGTCTTGCTCTAATGAGAATTCACTGTGTCCCTGGGAATGTAATTGTGCCCTGTGTTCTCTTACATACTCATCAGTGTTTTGTGGGGATCCTAATTACATCCTAACACCAGAGGGCATGCCTGATTGCTGGTGGCAATCTAATCTAATCCTCACCTCAGAGACTAATAAAAGGCCTAATATTGTTGAGTGTAAAAAGGGATACAGCCCCAGGATTTTGGACATGGTGAAAAATTAAAGCCATGTTGGAGTTCATAGGATATTAAGTGCTTAAATGCAGGAACATAATTCATAGTCTAGGACGGGGAAAAAAAAAAAGTGTGAATCATGATCTGACTCCTTTAATTACAATGAAGATCGTAACAAAAGCTGTAAATTCAGGCTAGAGGAAGGGACAGCACTTATGCAGCTGTGACATTAGTGAAGCGGCAGACAACTGCGAAAGAGAACTTGATGTATTATTGAAAAAGGCCATGAACAACCTTTGGAGACCAACCATGCGTGTAAACTGGTCAGTGACCCTGTTTCTTGGCTACAGGCTAAAAAAGGGAAAAACAAAGCTCAATTTTTGACTGTTTTTCTTGGGGCGTAGCCATCCAACATCGATGAAGGTGTTGAGTTTAAATGCCGGCTATTTAAAGTGTCTGTTTAAAGAGGCTCCTGTTCATGAAAGCTATGCAAAAGGACAGCTAAAAATGTCTTTAGATGAGTGAGACATCCTAAAATAAAACATCACTGGTGCACCGGTTTTTGTTTACAGCCGAGTTTGACCGAAACCTTCACCTAAACTCAATAACACTTTTGCTGCTGATGTTGAAAATCATGCTCAGAATTTAAAAGAAGTCCTACTCTATCATTATTTCTGAGTGTTATTTTAATCCCATAATCACATTTGTGCTTATAAATGCAACAATTTCTCTAGTACACCCAGCAGTGGATGAGGAAATTACATTTTTCTGCTCACATTCATATGCTCTAGCAGTTTTAACAATAACTAATATTTATCTGAATCTAAGGACATCTGCCTAAGTGATTTTTGTTGTGGCTGCTTCAGTCGACCGAGACTAAATGGAAAAACAACTTTAAGTGGAGGCACAATGGAGAAAAAGCCTCGAAAAAATAGACAGAAAAGTGCTGTTAATTCAGGCACTTTGAGACAATAAATGCTCTCCCGTACTGTGTATAGCTTTTATTGTAAAGTATCACAGGAAGATCCTGAGCTTATGTAGACATTATCAGCTGGAGCACATCTCCATTTGAACATCTGTGACCGTAGTGATGTCTGATAATCTGATTTAAACGGTGAAAACCTGCAGTCATGGGCTTCGTAAGTAGTTACTGAGATTATAAGACAAAGATCAGTCAATCTTCTGTCAATTAAGGCTGCAAATAATGATCATTTTTTATTGTCTAATGACCTGCAGATTAATAAACTCCATGTGTAGCCTTTCAGTATTTGTTTCTTTGCATTATTTGCATCGTTTACAATCGACAGAAACACATAACTTATATATAGACATTGTAGGTTGAGCAATGTTGCTCTTTCTATATTCTGATTTTGAAATGCACGACATGCAAGCAAGGAAAAATATGAAGGCAAATTCCTTTATGTAAACACGTACTTGCTAATAAGGCTGATTCTGATTAACATAGTAAATAATATTCATTTTGATTCACAAATTCCACATTTTATCTGACAATTAATCCAAAACCAGGCGATACCACATGTGAGTTAGAAAGCCAACAAATGATTTCATTTAAGAGGCTCATAGTGGAGACTGTGTTAACTTTGTGCTTACAAAATGACTATCATCAATTGATTAATTTTGTCTTAACAAACATGTAACAATCTGTAGAGATTTCACTTAATTTAGACAGACTTGCCACTACATGATGGCACCGCATTGCCACTACATTCATCCAGCTGGCAGGAGTCTGGTGTGCTTGTACATCTACTGGAAAAAAACAGCATCTGCTTCCAGGTCATGAGTCCTACAGAGCATCACATAAAGTTTTCAGAAGCTCATGATGGCTCTAGAGCGATCAGTAAAAGTTTGTTATAAGTGAACAATTTATCATTAAAAAAGCCTTTAATTACACGCTCACTTTGTTAAAAAAAAAAAAATCAGACCTGTTTGGTGGACGCGTATCATCTTTCTGTGATAACACTGAAACAGATTAAAGGAGTTTAAGAGAAAAAAAAATATCATTTATTTAAGACACTGCAAAAACACAGCAAAATTCTCCCACTCCATAATATTTACTTAATGTACATATTGGGAATATTAAAAACAACTTGACTCTGTAAACAACCGATTGAGCAAACACGAGCAAAGCAGTGAAAGAATATCAATCACTTCAGCAATCACTGGAGGATATAAATATTTCATGGAAAAAAGTACCACATTAGTTTGATATAGGCTTGGCTGCCTTTTGAATAAATCCCTGGTGTGATGCTGAACACACACACACACACACACATATACAAACACACTGAGACTTTGATCTAAAGCCTCTTACAGGGTTTTTGCTGATTTTTTTCACCCCAAAATAAGAGCCCACAGATCCTCCTCTCGCCTCACAATGCAAGGCGCCCAGTGTCATTAGCTGCACGGATCAAAGACACAGACGGCCAGAGGAGTGTGTCCGTGATGCAAGAGCTTCTAGCATCCGGCGAAGAAAGTTGACAGGCGTTTGATGGGAGTTTGTAGCTGGTGCAAGTTTTGGTGTATTTACATGACTTGAGCCCGTTTTTTTGTTTTTTTTTTTGAAATGCATGAGTCAACATGGGTGTTCTGGACGCCGCATGTGTTGCAATTCAAAAAGTCTCGGACGACTGAGGAGGCTTCAGACGGCACAACGTTGGCTTCAAGAGCCTTCCTGTGAAACCACAACACTCACTTAAGCAAACCACTGCACTTCCAGCTCAGGAGGAAAAAAAAAAAAAAAAAAACATCCAAAACTTTAATATTCCCGCTGGGTCTTTGGCATTCAGTATGACCTTATCATACTTAATGGTATTTTTCATTTCTCGTGACACTCCTATAATGTAGAAATAGGGACTTGGGGATTTGCTCTAATATCTATACAATATCCTTCCCAATCCAATTTAGTCCACTCAATGTAGCAGAAATTGGATAATAAATATTGCAAACTTAAACATCCGTGTGCAAAAAAATTACACATGATTCAAAGGTTAAATAGTCAGTGCAGAGACATTTTCTCTCCTGCATAGAAAAAAAAAGAGCGCACAAGTAAAAGTATCTTAAAGATTACACTTTTTCAGCCAAAAAATTGTAAAAATATGTCCAAGTTGGTGTGTTCATACTTCACGTTCTGGCTGAATAACTCTGCTAAATTTACAAATGTCAGTTTATACAATAAAAGTAGGCAACAAAGATGTCTAATCTGCACATCTGGGGTGCTAAAACAAGATAATTTTAGGCTTTGTTGCTTATGAAAAGGATACTTCTGATTAACAAACAAGAAAATGTTAATTAAATACTTTACATCCAGTAAATGATGGATCTGATGGAATCAACATGCATGAATTATAAAACATGGGAATGCATATTGTGTAAAACATCTGTCAGTGATGCTGTACATGCATTTTTAATGACTACACAGATGTTTGCATGTGATACTATGCAGATATTTTTGGTTTGTTTGTTTATTTTGTGTGCGTGTAAAACAGACTCGGCTTAGGAGAAATCCCCTGGAGTAAAATCGAATATAATCTAATCCAATATGTAATCCAATCCAATGGTTATAACAGTGATATTATACGGAAGCTAATGGATAGTCTGTAATCCTGACCTTTGGTGACATTTA
>JAPZDV010000015.1:14115691-14145623 GCA_029814665.1 Acanthurus lineatus
TGCCTTCACGTAGTGTGTCAAAGATCGGAATTGACATGTTCGACGTACGAAGGCGACCTGAGGAGGGAGTAAAACAAACTTCGAGAGTGAGGCTTAGTTTGATTAGTGAGAGGAACAAACCATTATTTAAATTAAACATTTTAAGTATTATTTTGTATCATTATTAAAGATATAAAAGACGGTAATAAGAATAAACTTAGACATCTCAAATTTTATTATTAAGTAATGAAAACGATTTTGATGTAACTAATAAAAAATAGATGTAACTTTGTATAACTCTCTCTATAAAATGTATTTACACCTTTACACTTAAATGCGTCATCTGCAGACATTAAATCCTATTTAAAAAGTTAGGTTACTTATAAAAGCTTGTTTTTGCAGGATTACCGCCTTAAACTGCCTTTTGGCTTATATTTTAAATTCCGAATACGTCATCATAATAAAAAACAAATTAATTAATCAGTGGAAGTTTACATTTGGCTGTTATTTATTTTATATCCTTTTATTGCACCACAAAATGTTCAGTGCAAGTTAGTTTCTTGTAGGAAATACACCGAAACTATCCTAAGCTCCAGCTATTTAAACGCATCAAAAAGACGTGGGTAAAACTTCCGAACTTAGACGTTCACAAGTTTACAAGGGGCTCCTGAAGGCAGCACCCAGCTCGAACCAAACCAACTGACCCGGATGTGAAGGCTGAAGGAGGAGGAGAGAGGCAAGGCTTTTCCCAAATCCAGCTTTCCATGGAAAAAAAAGGAAAAGAAAAGAGAGAGAGAGAGAGAGAGGCAGAGCAGCGGTATTTCCACTGGCATGGCAGCTGAGCAGCAACACTACGTTTTTTCACACCACAAATATGTTTCTGCTTTCTGTCATTTGCTTACAAACACTTGAAAATGCTGCAGATTGTTAAAAAAAATAAAATAAATGAGAACATGCACCACTTAGGATGAATTAAAACATAGCATTTTAATATGAGACGGATCAGATGTCAAGCTTCAAGAAGTTCAATCATCTGACTCAGCTCGAATAGCTTTTTTCCAGCCGCATTGTCATTCCTTTCCCCTTGAAAGTGGGACTACATCAATTACAGTCTCTCTCTGGCTGGACAAGAAGCCACAAAGGTCACCTGACTCAAATACTTTGTTGCTAGGGAGGTCTTTAAAACGTCTCTTCATTATTTTTGAAACAACTATCCTCAGATAAACTTTACAGTAAACGGTTTGCATTTCCTTGAACAACCTCAAGGTCTTTCGGGAACGATGTGTTTGTATTTTTATGCAACACTTTTTCAAGGGCAGCGAGTGTTTTTGTCAGCTGAGCTTCTCGTTTAATGATATTCAGATTACAGAGGCATATTTTTGCTCCCTTTAACGGCGTTTGTGATATGCACGCTCGCTGTAATAGTTCTGTCATTTGCCAGAAGAAATGGCTCTAAAAGGAAAATCCCCCCTTATGTTTATCTCCAAACTGGAGGAGAGGGACACACAGCAAACGGAGAATTGGCTGAGTATAATCCCTCTTCAAACAAATGTGTGTTGTGGGTATTTTCCTTCACAGGCTTGACATCTATAAAACTCCCCAATCTGCTTTGTGAAGCCTCCTCTAACATCTCGTCTTAGTTACACAGCTCATTTGCAGTAATGATAGATTGCTGTTTTGCTGCTGTAATTGTACAGATATACAATGATAATAGCTTGTGCTGCATTGCACGAGTTATCTGTCATAGCAAGTTCTTCCTTTCTGGGGCATTAAAATCCTGTTTTCCTCATAACAACGAGAAAAATTCCAGTAATAAGTTGAGATGAGTTGACTTGTTTCCCACACACAGACGACTTCTTCTCGTGTCATTAAGTTGTCCTTGTTTAAGGATGTTTCTAAAATCCTCAAACTTGTTTAAACAACCAGGAATTTGACAGCAAAATTAGTTTTTTTTTTCATATTATAAAGGTCTAAATGTTGAATTAAAGCAAATATCCACAAAGTTTGATATTATATCTGATGGAGAAATACTGCTACTTGCAAAAATGTCTCCATAGTGTTCAGTGGTTTCAAAGCTGGTGTGTGGACCTTCGAAAAGAAAAGGGCAGGATAAATCTGAGGGCACTCAAGATAATTTAAAATATATGTTGTGAGTGCCAGAGTTCATTCTTGATTTGGGGGAAAAAAAGTAGTTTGACAAATAATTCTCAGCTGAAAGAAAGCTATTAGTCGGCTGAAGGGCGAAATGTTTGAAGGACAAAACAAAACATTTGAGACAGAGTTTGGACAATGTTTTAGTAAAAAATCCTGTTTGAGTTTTTTGTCTTGTGAATTACTGGACCCACTTGTCTCTTTTTGAAATATTTAAAGAAAACAATATGACCTGTAATGAAAGGTCACAAATGGACATAACTTAATCTGCAAGGGACCTGAAGTCAAACAGGTTTAATCTGGGAAACAGCACCAAATGTATTTGAGTTCATATCAAAAGCCTCATCTATTTCTGAGGCTCATTTACTGTTATTTTATAAAGAATAGTTCCTTTTTTTAGTGTTTATACTGTATATTTAACACTTTATTTAACATTTATATATTTCTTATTTTCCTAAAGTGTCATAAAGGCACCCTTATCCCTGGTCTCTTATTAAATTACTTATGGTTGAAGTGAAAGGAGTCGAATGTAAACTCTCAGGTTTGTGATCTGAAAAGGAAGCTGGAGCCAGCCGAGTGGTATCTTGCTAACAGTAAAAAACTGGAAGCAGGTGGAAACGGCTTTCTTACAAAAGCTGCTTTCTAAACAGCTGTAACAGCTTGAGTCTATTTGCAGAATTTAAAAACACCTCAAAACAAAGGAAGACAAAAACAAACCACAAACACACTGAGTTGTGAGAAAATCAAATCAACTTTTAACACTTGAGTCTTAATCAATTTCCCCTCAGAAACAACTTTGTTTTTTTGTTTTTTTTTTCTTGTAACAGTGACAGACAATGCATCATTTTCTCTCCTCCCCAGGATTTGGAAAAAAGTGCCTCTGCATTCCAGAGGTGGGAGCACTGCCTTCGCCCTCGGAGTGAAAATTAAAAAAAAGAAGGGAGAAAGAGAGAGGGAAAGCGAAAGAGAAGGGGAGTATTTCAACAAGGGCAGGAACTCTGGAGGCAGTGTTTGAACAAGGAGAGGAATGCTCTGCGCGTGGCAGAATAAGTGGCGGGGAGGAGAGGAGGACAACAGCGGTGCAGGGAATGAAAGGACTGGAAAAACAGTGTGGGATTAAACTGTGTGAGATATGCTGGGTGGGCTCGGGCCTGTCACACTGAGCCACGGAGAGCGTGGGCTGATGAGAAAACGACTATTAACTTAATGTTTATGTTTAGAGGAAAACATTTTTGCGGTCCCCCTGTTAATATAACTATCGCGTTTCTTGGAAATATGATACAAAGTGCACACACACACATGCACACACACACATGCACAAAGCAGATTTAATTCCTTTCTGCAGGAAATCACTCTGTTCAACCATCAGTCACATCTACATGACCAGATGGGAGTTCATTGGCCCAGCCAGAGATGCAGCCCCTGGGATTGCTCCTCTGCTCTGCTACATGATGTAATGGTTATGACAGGCCTCGTTGCAGGATAATTAAAGCTGGTCAGGAATAAAGCGAAATTGCCTGATGATGGCCTCCGTTGCCAATGAAAGGGGAAGTTATTATCCACTTTGTCAGAGCGAACGCTGCCATTCCAGCTCCAGCGGAGTCATTGTTGCCCATTTGGCTGCTTGTTTTACAGTGTCGCACTTGATACGGGGGTTGAGTGATTGAACGGAGGCTGCTCTTTTCCAAGCCGACAGTGTGGTCAGTTTGTCTTATTCGAGGCCGTTCCATCCGAGGCATCTGACCTGTTTATTTTGCTGCCATCTGCTCGACCTTGCAGCCCAGGAAAGATTCAGTCCTTCACTCTGTATCTCCCTTTGCTTGACCCCGCGAGGATGAAGGGGTGCCAAGAGACGAGCAGCCGAACCTGAAATACTGCCAGCAGCATCTCTGGCTTTGTTGGAACTGGCAGAGTGTGTTTGGGGGATGATGTACATTGTGAGAAAGTGTGGACAAAAAAAAAAAACAAAGAACCCAACCATTCATCGCCCATTCTTTCATAAAAGCCTGTTTTTCATTGTCTGTTCTCGGCCATTTTTCGGTGTTTGGTGTGGACGAACTCAGAGCCCCTAATCTCGATATCATGCAACACCTCTGGGATGAGCTGGAGCTCTGACTGTGAGCCAGACCTTTTCACCACCCTTCGTCCTGCTCCTGTGGCTGAATGGGGGCAAATATCTGCAGCCAGGAATTTGCCCTCAGGAATCTGCACTTGTTTCATGGTCTCAAATCTAAATTAAGCCTTTGTACCTTTTAAAATAAGAAATATCACATTCTGAACAATAAAAAGTTGATCAAGAGAGAAAAAATAACCGGATTTCTTGAGTAAATGTGCTCAAGTTTTGATGCTTCGGTCTTACTGGTGCATATGAGCTTGATAATATGAGAAAACTTAGCAAACTTTAGGTAGATTTTCTTGTATAAGCAACTTAACTTGAATTAAATCGACTGCATGACTCTTCTTCTTGCACAACTGTATTCAGTTCCATGTCATGCATGTTGTGGCCAATCAGCTGACTGGCTGATCAGTCTAAGCAGAGCTTCACAAACCTGCACTGACAGAGTACAAAAACGTTCATATTCATCTCCAAATAAGATTTAAAAGAAGCTCTCACATTGCCACAATACCAGATTTGATCTACATTTGCCTCACATAAGCTATACAATCATTTATATAGGCGACAAAGAAGTGACAAAAATCTGCTTTTTTGGTGATATAATAAATAGTAATTGTAAAAATGCAAAATTATAGATATATAAACATCCTTTAACGCCATATTATTAGAAATTTACTTTGTTTAACAAAATTAAGAAACCCAGAAAAGGGTCTGTTGTCACCATTTTTTTAAATCTGCATGAGAATTGTGGCATATTTTCTGAACCCAGACTAAATATACCAGTGCAGCGACTTGTTTTGTTTGTGCTCTGAACAGTCTGTTGCCTGGTGTGATGCTCCACTGCAGGGCCCCCCCGCTGCTCTCTGTCCACTGATGAATTGGTCTGCATGCATCCAATAACACAGCCAGTAAATCAAAAAGAACCTCGGGGTGAAAATCAGAGCTTCTGTCCACCAGGTTTGATTTGAGTGCCCTCTGCATGATTACAATGGTGTTCTACCTTCAGCTGTGACCACTGTTATTTTTATTATCTCCTCTCTGCTCCGCTCTGCCATCTGATTCCTAATTTATGCACTCTGGGTTTTCACAGTTTTTTATGATTTAAGCAGGACTCCGGTGAACTCTCAGTCTGGCTCTGAGGACAGTCCTGGTCTTCCTCACTAACGTTAAACCCCCCCTACTCGTCCCTCCTGCCCTATCAGCTCAGACAGATATGTACCTTTTCCCACGGTGCGAGCTTTTAACCGCCTTGAAGCCTGGAAAGAGTCCCACCGCTCACTCCTGCAAAACCCCTCTCACTAAGGCTATCTCAGTCAGTCATCTGTCTCCACCGGTCGGTTTTCACAGGGTCCATCATCCATCAGAGGGTGGGGGTGTGTGTGTCTGTGTGTGTGCAATGACACTATTGCCGTGCAATCAACAGCATGACAGCTTGATAGACTTTCACAAGCCACCTCTCATATCCTGTCACAAAGCATATCTGACAAACCAGCACAGACAGGTCATCAAAAGGGGGGAGATAGCAGCTCTCAGAGTGTCAGACACGAGGTCCAATATTTCCTCAAATAAAATTGGTTAGCTCCTTTATCTTCTCATAAAGTTGGCAAATGTGTTTAAATAATAACAGAATTATTTGTTTGCGTGTTTTCTTCGGTTGGTGGATGGATGGGGGAATAAAAAGAGATTGTGAGATGTTTATTGGATGTTTTTCCAAAGCCGGAATATCAGCTACAATATTTATCGCTCAATAAAAGCAAACACACATACTCCTCTGCATATTTATGAAGAGAAGGTTGTTTGGGCAAATATTTCTGTTTCCTTTTAGATGTTTAGATGATATTTATGTATAAACTAATCAGCCAATTGATAAATAGGTGTTTTATTTCAGACAAGAGGCCTATTTAAAAGTCATTTAACAATAAAATCACAGTTTTTAATCACAAAAAAATTTAAAATTATCCTTTTTTTTTTCTATTACATAAACATCACATCTTTGAAATATAACATGCAGCTTCTGGTCGGACTCATCAGAGCATTTCTTTGTGCTCATTAAATTAATATTAAATGAAACTTAAGTTTTAAAAAGTAAACCAGCATTTTGGAAGATTTTAAGGGATTTTATTTCAGCTCGATAACCTTGATCCTTCTGCATATCTACATCTCTTCTTTATAGGACAAACTTGACTGTGTGGGTCGAGCAAGCAGCAATGTTTTCTAATCCGCCACACAAACACCAGAGACCTGTGGTTTAGGACATAAAATACCCATACAACTGCTGAGACAGAGGGGGCATCCAGAGTTCGAGCAGCGGGCTGAGGGGGTCAGGTATCGCCTGCAGCCAGGAGCACTGACGACACCGGCTGGCACCTCCGTTAAGGCGAGAGGATTAAGAGAGCAAAGTAGGTCTCAATGTTTAGAAAATACCAAGAGAGCAGGGTTGAAGAGGTTAGCTGAGCTTTCAGTATCCCTCTCATTAATATTCAGACCCTGTGACCATACAAGCTAGTGCCCCCTTGCCCTCCCTCGTCCCCGTTTGTCCTGAGTGAAGGAGTTTGTGTTCACAGACAGATCTCCTCCCTCCAGCTAAGGGACTCTCTGAGCCTCGGTCTGCTGCTGAATGACTGGGCGACCCCGGGGGCGAGCTCGTCCCAGAGGCCTTTTCGGTATTCTGTTCACAAAGTCCCGTCTGAAGACCCTCATTGATCAGCGCCTCCTTAGGATCCTCTCTCCTCGTTTAGCGAGGAGTAACTATTACATCACTGTCACGGGAAATAGATAAACGATCATCTGATTTATGGGAGACCGCCCGGGTCACAGTTACACTGTTAACATTGTACAAATGTTAATCTTTACACGCTGTATTTTAAGCACCGACACACAAACCAGTGGAAATTATTTCACTTTCAAAGATATATGTGTTTAGTTTAAGAGCTAAATTTAGCTTTTGAACCGCGCTAAAGGCCTCAGTAAGCGGATGGATGTTTTCTCAGTTTTCATAAAGATGTTTTTAGTTGTTTTTTGGGGAGGGGTTGTAACCCCCGTCTCAGTTTAGAGACTGTATTAAAGCTTCCTGATGTTTCTCTGCCAAAACACCAACTCTATTTATTGTCTGTCATCATGTGACTTTTGCCAGAGCATGTAGCTTAAAGCTCTGTGACATTTTCATTTCTTTAAAATGACTTTTTAGTCAGATGATTTTCTGCAGCAATAATATTTCCATGTTCTGTGATCAACCTTTGAGCTTCACTGATTCAGTCCTGACATCTAGAATTTATATCTATATACAATGGATTTCAACAGCTGATATGAAACATAATGTTGAAGGAATGACATTTTCTAAAATGTTCTTAATTAACATATTTGGAAATTCTTAATACTGAAAGTTATCCAAAAATTGTTTGATGACAAAGTTCTCATTGCCAAAATGGGCAATATTGCAAAAATACTGTCCACTTGTAGTGACTACAGTGATTTTTACTACTTGGTCAAGGTGAAGAAAAGCTAATGATCTGTTAAATAGCAGAAGAGGTCGGCACTGTTTTCTTTTTTACAATCACTTTTCACATTCTTTTGCCTTCTTTTGCTGCCTAAACCTACAGAAAAGACGTTCTCGACCTGAACTCTCCATTCTGGTGTCACAGTCTTGCACTTTGCATGTCCTCTGTCCATGAGGACCCCTTTTCTTGGACTCCAGCCTGGTACATAAACGTAGTGTTTAATTCTTTTAGAGGATACTCAAGCTGTGAACATGATCCAGGACGCATTTAAATTAACAGAGACATTAACAAAAGGGCTACTCGCAGCAGACATTTTTAGATGACATAGTTAAAAAAGGACAGGTGTTACTAATAATATTAACGATGGCTGTGTTCTGTAAAAGCTATGACACTGTGACTGAGCCAGTTTGCACACCTCACTGTGGTTATTTACACCTGCGCTTCATCTGCTGTGACGCGTCAAAATGCCTTTTGTTTAGAATGAATCAGTAAAATGATTTTCCTCAACATTTTCAAGCCAAAAAATGCCAAAGTTTGAAGCTTCACAATGCAATACGAACCCCTCTGCTGCGCCATGAGCTCACCTGAAGGGTATGCTCTCTGCAAAAAATTTAAATTTCCACCTCTGCTATCAACGTAGGCCATTATATTCCATTTTTGACTAACTCCTGTGACCTACAAAACTCCCACCACATCCTCTTCAAACCTGCCACGTTAATCAATGCCTAATTTTTATTCATCACTCTGCTCCCATTTTCCCTCAAGCCTTTCTCACAAGGTGGCACCTAACTCACTGCACTCCACTATACGCACCTCTTCTGTCATGCAGATGCAGCCCACAACTTAATTATTCATCCCCGATCCATCCGTTAACAGCAGCCTACACTGCAAGTCACTCACCCCGAGTCAATAAATATTCTCTTTGCTAAGATTAGAAGATTTTGCCTGACCTAGATATTAAATCAAGTCATTGTTCCAGCTCTGTCATGCTAAATTTTCTCTGACAGTGAGAGAGGGAGAGAGAGGGAGAGAGTGGGTGAGGCAGATGGATGCTGAATGGATGCTCCGGTTCAACAGTGACCCCTGCTGTAGAGTGCAGACTGGTTTTTTCCTTCCCTCAGGGCAGACAGCTTGGAGGGCTCTTCAGTTCAGAGGGGGCAGGGTTAGTGTAGCATCAAAGTGGCCACTTCTCCATGCTGAAACGCTCAGAGAGGTTTGCTGAGCTGCACAAACTGCACATCTTCCCCCTGTGTGACCGACTGTTCATATGCAAGGATCCACACTTGTGCTATGGAGCCCCAGCTGAGCCAGAAAAATGTCTTTAATTGCACTGAACATATGAATTGATAGAAAAAGAGAGAGCTCAACAGACTGCACAACTTAGACCTTGTGTACATGTACACAGGGATTTTTTTAAACACTGCTTTTCTATGCATGTTGGCCTTTCATCAACACACAAACACAGTTTTAAGTCCTTGAAAATGGCTCTTTTGGAAAACTCTAAAAAGGTAAAAGATATTCAGATACTGTGTCTGCACAGAGAGGTGCAAAGAAAGAGAAGAAGTGAGTTTCGAGAACAGGTTTGTGGCTGTTATCTCTTGTATTTAAATGAGGGGATTTGGTGCTAACCTTGCTAACAGGAGCTTTTACATGTTTATACATAAATACCAAAGTTGCATGTTTTGGATAATAATCTGTCACACCTGTAGCAGTTAGCCTACGTCTAAGAGCTTTCTTAGACTTCTGATTGGTCGAAATGATTTTGGGATGAGGGTTATATCGCCACCTGTTGGTTTGGCATGCTAATAGCAGTGCTACAATTGTGTTTCTGCAGAGATTTATTGAAGATAAGATAAGATATTCCTTTATTAGTCCCACAAGGGGGAAATTTGCAAAACAGTACTTGTGTGGAAAGAAAATATCTGTATATGTGAGAATTAGGCCTCAAGAAAATCGACAGAAGACACGCAAATTAAGAAAACGTCTTCAGCATGTGACACACACGCAGCAAAGTAAACGCTCCTTTAATTTCTGTTTTTTGACTTTAAGTTTGTAATGCATGATCTGAATTAAAATTTATTTCATCAGTGAATTATAATTCAACTTGGGTGCCGTAACACAGACTCAGTGGTCCTGTCCCACTTCTATTGTGCATGTGTGTGTGGTCACCTCCAGTGTATGTCAGGAATGCAGTGTGCCCCTAAACTTGCTCATCCAGGACAGCTAATCCAGCTCTAATCCTCACCTTGACCATTTGTGTGAGTGACAGGTGTAATCTTTGTTCAAGGTTGGTAGACTGCTGGTTTTGGAGGATGGAGTGGGGGGTGGTTGTAGCAGCTGTCCATGCCACACCAGAGAGGCCAGTTCCTCTGCAGTCTCAGCCCAGGACCCAGGTCATACAGCTGCAGACTTGTCAGTGCTAGCAGCGTGTTTTATGCCTCCCCGTTGCAGCTAGGAGTAATCACTGGGTCTGCGGCGGTAGTGAAGATTTAGCAGTCCTCTTACCTTCAGCCTGAACCGTCAGTCACTCAGAATAGAGCAGCTGCCTGGAGGCTGCCAGTGGAAGTATACATCATCAACCTATCATATCCTCCTCCTGCTGCTCACCACTATTACGCCGTATGAATCAATGTGTCAGGGGGAAATATTCATGAAAGGCAATTAAAATAACTAAGAGATCCATCAACCATAAACACAGGAGCTGGCAAGATTACCATCTTCATGAATATTTATCACGAGGAATGGCAAGATCAAAGGGTTTGTTCACCGCTAAAGCACAGGCGGACCCCTCACAGAGACGTGCACATGAGAAAAAAATTATCCCCGTGTTTGCTCAGGGAGGACTTTGTTGAATGATAAAGATGTTGGTTTAAACAGACACCGGGGGCTTGTGGGAAGATATAGCTGCAGGTTGAGGAAGCCCTAAAGCTGAGGAAGATTTATCTAAAGGCTACGACAAACAGATAAAACAGAGAAAATTGTGTTTAAAATGCTTAACCATCGCTTCGACTAATGTGGGCTCGTCCTTAGAACTTTACATATGAGGATGGTTTAATAGCCTTTCTAAATGTGTGTTTGATTATTGTTTAAAAAGGTGTTTTTGTTATTATTATGGTGATAACCTCCCAAAGGTTAGACTTTAGCTACCACTGCTACATCATCTGTGTGTAAAAAGAAAAAGAAGCAGTATATTAAATGAGTTTTGGAAGTGGCAGAGACAGGAAATGGAGTGAGACAGATGTCAGACTTTTACAAAGTCCATTAAAAGTATCGTTAAATTTGCATATGACCCGGGACGGAAGGTTGTTTTAAGCTTAGCAGATAATTTCAACATTCGATAGAGTCGAACCCCGATGTTTTCATTCAAGGCTAAACTCTGCCATCAGCATTCAGCCAGGATGAGTTATTGCCTTGTCTTGCCCGAGCCTTGGGTGTCAACCAAATTAAGATTCTGCTCGGAGCGGAGGACATATAGTAAGTGAAACTTTTCCTGCAGGGAAGGAAAGAAGCAAGGAAAAAAAAGACTTGAAAACAAAAAAAAATGTGTGCAACGAGGGAACTGTTAAAAGGTAAACAAAGCAGATTTCGGAGGATTTTCTGTGACACCTGGATGAGGCTTTGGAGGTGATACATCGGGTGAGGAGGGCAGTGAATTGAGAACAGAGCCAATAACATTCCTACAAGGACCCTCATTACTTCAGAGCCATCACCCCCCCCTGAAAATGGGCTCCTGTGCCGACTGTCTGGATCTTGTCTTAAACAGTCAAGCTGATATGTGAGTGAGAGAGGGAGCAGATAGCCTCCTGTGCTCTCCATCTGGCTGCTGACACACACTTTATGTTTACCAATGAGCTTGCAGAGGAGATGGCGTCATTCAGGGCGACAGGTAAGGGTGATGTACGCAGCAGGTCTGTCAGTTTGTGTCTGTTTTTCCAGTTTCGGCTACATGAATTAAGAGGAGGCGAACGGCGATGGGATGAAGAAGTTCTTCTTTAAGTTTAAACTCGCAGTGACTGCTCTTCTTGTACCTGACCTGTCTTGTTAGCGCAGCTTTATGAGTAGCTGTGGCACTGGAGCTTTGATGCTACCAGTTTCTGAACCAACGGGGGGGGGGGGGATCAGACACATGGCTCTGTTTGCTAATTTTGCACAGATTCTCTTATCACCAAATCTAAACTAATGAGTCGATAATATAAAGCATAATTACATTCAGTATTTACAAGCATCTCTGTACACCATACTTGTTTTCTATCTGCACTTAAGCACTGCATGTATAAGTGGAAGAGTTATTATTACTACAAATAAATACCTCTAAATAGGCTTATTGTTAACATTAAAAAATGAAAATTAAAAACAGGTGATAACAGATTATGAACCTGTCTCTAAATATGCCAAAAAACAATATAAGTGAATTCAACTTATGGTATGGATCCTTTAATCCAACTGCTAAGTCCTTAAGCGGTAAAGAAGCCTATTTTTCTTTTTTTGTTTTCAAACAACCTCATTCGGTTTTTGGTCCACTAGGGGGCAGAAGAACTGTCATTTAATATTTTATACAGTATTTAGCCTTGAATTCATGTATTAACAATTAATTGCATTTGTAAACATCCAGCAGACGGGAAGCAACTTTAAAATCCCACTAGAATCATGTTTCTGACCTTCTGATGAAAGCTAACACGACTCTCCTGACCAGCTAGCTACTTTAAAACATGGAGGTAGGGAACTTTTATTTTTTCCTGAATCTAACTCTGTGCTGATTAAATATTGAATAATGGAAACAAAAAAAAAACTGCATGGAGGTGAGTGGAGTAATGGTTCTCTGTTGGCTCCAACTTCTTCAACTGAGATTTAAAGGTTTAAGTGAATATCATTTTTCCTTAAAGAGGTAAATTTGTTCTCATGTGGTAAAAAAAACAAGTGGTGGAACAAGAATTGATGGCACCAATTTTGCATTCAGGCTCAGTTCACCTGAGTTGGCCCGACAGCCAGCAGCTCATATCCTCAGCTCCGCCGGGTGCCACAGTACTGATTACACTCTGATCCAGCTCATAAGCAACCGGTCTAATGCCAGGAGCTCAGATATGACGCCTTGGGGGGTCTTTCGTGTCTTATCTTGCAGCGAGGTTCAGCCATTTAGCAACAAGAACTGAATTGTTCTGCGGGAAAAAAAGAAAAGAATGACGGGATAAATGGCGGCGATCCAGTGAGAAACGGCGGTTCTTATCAGAGAGACGCAGGGCACGGGAGGTTTTACCTCAGCTGAGGGTGAAACAAGGGTACAAACACAGATGTTGGCCTGTCTGCTATATCAGAATCCATTTCTGAGGAAACGGCAAATAGAAATTAAAGTTCATTATACTGATCCAGACATTGTTTTGGTGAAATATGTAAGATGCTTCCTTTTCTTTGTGTTTATATCTGTTTCACAGAGATAGAACAAACACACACTCTCTCCCTTTCCTCCCCCTTATTTGCTGTGAGTCAGTCTCCACGAGAGAATACCAATCATACAGTCGTCTCAGTTATGAGGGAAATATCCCCTCCTAATATACCATGCTGACAGATTGCTTTCCGCATCAGCAACGATGGTCCCTCAGAGCTCCATTGCTAATTCTGTCAGACGTCACACACTTACGGAGACGCTAACATCCCCCTCCCACCCCCAGCTGCCTAAAAAAGACATGAAAAGCCTCGCAGACTGACAGTCGAGCTGAAACTGACGCCTGTCAGCGTGATAGGCAGCAAAAGCCAAACAGTGACGTGCAGATAAACACAAAACACACACACACACACACACACACACACACATATGGCCAGTGCCCGGTGAGAACCGTGCATGACACCCACAGCAGTGTATCCAATGTGATGAACACACTCCTCATCACACCACGGCGTACAACAGTCTGGTTGGATGTTGACGTATCATATCACACAGCGCACTTCCCACTGAAGTCATCTGAGCATAACAAGTGAGACTTAATTCAGTTAAACGCGTGACTTTGTTAAGCTACTGAAAAAAATAAACAGAGGGATAAAAAAAAAAAGTCTAGGAGAAGAACAGCCAAAGGCTTTTCTGTCACTTCACTGTCAGCTTTCACTTTTACTTTCTTTACTGCAGTGATTTTTGACAGAAAATCTGCACTCTGTGAAACTTTAAGGCCTTGTCTCATCAGCGTAAGTCTTAAGAAATTAGAAAACAACCATGAGTTTATGTCAAATGAGTTATGTACACCTT
This sequence comes from Acanthurus lineatus, assembly GCA_029814665.1. NCBI lineage: Eukaryota > Metazoa > Chordata > Actinopteri > Acanthuriformes > Acanthuridae > Acanthurus > Acanthurus lineatus. Next base: position 14,129,670 of record JAPZDV010000015.1, read on the forward strand.
TTAAAATGAATATAAAATTTCAGAAAATTTCACATTCATTCTTTCAATCCATAATTTCCAGGTAGCTGTTGATCCAGAGGCTTTAACCAACTTAGAACTCTATAAAATTTGATTCGGCTGTTAAATAAGATTTGACTGGAAATGACGTAGCAAACTGGAAATAAAATATACAAAGTACATTCAGTATTTACACAATCCCATTTCGTACAGGACTGCAACATGTGACTCAACCACCATGCCACCAGGGTGCTTCTGTGGCCAAACCATTATTCTTAAAACTGCCCACTGGGTATTAGTTAGCAGCTTGTGCACACTCATTATTACTCTAATTAAAGTAATTAAAAAGATGTAGGCATATTGCATCCACCCATTCATTTATTGTGCATGCACACATGGTTGATTCATGCTATTGGAATACTACTAAAGTGCAAGTGAAACAACGGGGGGTCCACTTTGCATTTGAAATAAAATAAGCATGATGACAATTTCTTCCTCTGTGATGCAATGAGGTTCATTTCAACAAACGTGCATACAATGAAAGGCCCGAACAACACGAGGATGAACTTAAAATAATCTCTCTGTATTTTAATTATCATAAATAATTGGGCCCACAGAAAAGCCATGTATTGCAGAGGAAGTAGAGGGTCCATGTTCTCCCCCTTGGCACTCAATGCAGGAAACAGATGAGAGGGATTTTTGAAGGATTATGAGCATTAGCACCCTTCTATCCTGCCGTCCTGGCAGGCCTTCTTATTAGCCGACTGAATTAATCATTATGAAAATGTCTTTGTCTATGTGCCTTGCAGGATTGCATCTTTTATCAAATAACAGCTAGAATTATGACAATTTGGATGCGGAACAAGAGAGATGGAGGCTAAAAAAAAAAAAAAAGCTCAGAGAGCTGTAACGCATATTTAATTCGGAAACAGACTCGCACATGTTCGTACACAAACATGCACACGTGCGCTAATATGTCCGCTTGCTGTCATTTTGTCGACTAGGGCGGAGGAATTGTGGAAAGCTGCGATAAAACTCTTCTCTCATTACAGCCTTTTTTTTTTTTTTTTAAGTGACCTACTTGCAGAGTAAAAGCTGTCAAGAGATGGAAAAATGCGTGAATGACATCTCGTGTGAAGATTGGAGATGGAACAAAAGCAGTGAGATCATATTTTCCCCTCTCATCTCTCAGGGTGGATACAGTATTGACTCACCTACTGTATATATCTCCAGTGTCTAGTTCCACTTTGATCCAGCTACTCCCCACAACCTACAACCTACCTACTCTCGTTATCTTTGTTTTGCTTTGTCTCTGCCTCTCTCTTTCCCCAGAGGCTGAACTCAAGCTTCTAACATCTGCTGTATTGATCTAGTTTTTTTAGTGCTGGTCCTGAAACTTTGGGAGATATTAAAACACACAACACAAATAGTCTTCAATCCAAAACTCAGACGGATGACGGCTACTGGTTCCTGTTTTTTTAGTTAGCTGGAGTTTAATTCGCATCAACAAGCGTCATTGCAGCAGAGCGGCTCGTTGAGCAAACATGATGAATAATTGAATTGGGTCTGGACAAACACGGCTCATGATTAAAAACAGACTGTGACAACATTAAGAGCTCGACAAACACAAATCAGCAGTCATGGCAGGCGTAGGAAACGCAGGACACAGACAGGAAATTGGTGGGGTCCAACAATCGTGCCCTGGGGGACAACTCTTATGCTGAAGCTTGTAAATTAAAACGGAATAACAAATAAATGAAGAAATCGTGGCTGCAGCTAATAGAGGCTGTTTGTTGGGAGCGTTTTGGGACAGAGTCGGACTCTCTTTGGGAATGGCTTCTTCTTTTACTGCAGACTGTGGAGCAGGAATACCAATGAGAAATTCATAAGTAGGACTGCAGCCAAAACAAGCTCTCACAGCCTCCTTTCTAGATGGGCTCTGATGTCCCTGCTTAGCAAGGTAATAAGAAGCAGGAATTAAGTATTGAGGCTGAGAGACGAGTCTGCAGAGCAGGAACGCCTCTTTGCATTTCTTACTCTCACTGTAGGTAGCGAGTTAAGTGGGCATATTAGGCAAAGATCAAAAAGATGATTATGACGAACTGTGAAGTTCCACTTGAGTCCAAAAGCGCTCCTTGGTGATGTGTCATCATTGCAAACAGGCATTACTGCTGCACTGAGTTTTGCAGACATTTTGCAGGAGTCTGGAAGCCATTTAGCTGTAATATAATGACTGTTACGAACAGCAATGTTTATCTCTGCAGAGACTCACAGTTGCAACATCACAATCTGAATATCTTTTTTTGTGTAAATGTGTTGCCAGTTGTAATGTAAAATACTAAAAGAAGAATTGAAAAACATTCCATGGGAAACTTTTAACTGTCTATAAAACAGTTTCAGTTCAATACTGATGCTTACATATTACTTACATAACAAATGTGCCAATGAGTGAGAACATTGACAATTTACATTACGTTATTTTAGAGTTGCTACCAGGTCAGAGTCTAAAAAATTAAAACTTTAAGAAACAGTGCCTGTTTCTTTTCCTTCTTTTGTGTTTTTTTATATTTTCTTTGTAAAACTGACTTTAAAAACTTTTCTTAAATATTGTACAAAGGGTTTTTTAGCTGTGATGTTCTGCATTTCTTGTCTAAAGTTTGATTTTGGTTTGAATTCAGTTCCCTCAGTTTAGATATGGGAATACTTATGATTTTCTCTCTTTATTTGATTTCTTTCAAAAAGTCACGAGTAAGTGAAGAATTTCCTTCTAGATGCCTGGCATTTTAGCAATGAAGGTTTTCAAAATGCCACAGACTTACAGTGAAGAAGAAATGAAAAACACCTCACGGCTCACTTAGAGGGTAAATGCAAGGGCAAGGGTGTTACCAAAGTTTATGAGTGGACTGTAATGTGTCATGTTTCCCTCCAGAGGGCAGGGTCTTGACACCACGAGGGTGATCCTACTCTATTAATTTCACCCCTGATTGAAGGCACAATTGTTCCCTCTCTGCCTCATGCACATTGTTCGCCTCGCCTGTCACTAACGCGTGTTCTGGAGGCGACGAAAGGCACTTTGCTGCTCTCTAGTCGAGCATCAGGAACGAGGTGTTTCCAGGCTAACGGCGTCCTGAGTGGGAGTCACTCCGGCTGCAAAGAGATGGAGAGTCACAAAAAGAGGCAGCGTGAGTGTGTGTGTGTGTGTGAGCTGCAATTTATTATCAAAGAAATGCTGAAGGGCTTTGTTTGTCCTTTCACCTGCTTGTTCACTTGAATTGAGCTACATTGCCTCCTACAGTAGTTGTGCTACTCCCACATCTGACCCCTCATGCGTTTTTCCTGTCTTTCCCTCCTACACGGCTTGTTTTCTGTCACCTCTTTACATTTCTAGTTTATACTCTTCTCTGTTTGATGCTACGTGCTCATCAATGGGAACAACATAAGACCATACTTAAACAGGGAGCGTAAGAATTGCCTGAGGTAGAGTGGATGTTCGAAGCTTCTGCTTTCTCAGGTAAACAGAAGTAACACTTTTTAGGGGTCTTTGAATGTTATATGCGAAGATCAATATAGAAATGATGAAAAAAAGCTGTAATAGATTGGAATTATCCTTTAAATTGTAAAGGCTAATGTCCAATGTGAATCTATTTACATTTTTCCGTTTCTATTGTTTATTTCCATTCATTAGCAGTCCTGCTGTGTGGATCCACTCATGCAAAAAAAAAGCCTGAGAAACAGTAGGAAAGAAATTGTGACGATTTTTTATAAAGTCCTGTCACCGGCTCGCAAAAGGTCAAACGTAGTTCTGACTGTAAAAGGTTCTGTCACGAGACGCCGAGCGAAGAGTCAGGGCACAAATTGTCTGCCTTAACCGCCGGCCTCCACTTCAGCCCACTTTAGGGTGCCAAAAGAAAGAGCAACATCGCCTCTGAGTGCCATCCCGCACTCGTCTGAAGCAGAAATGGATGGCAAATGCAGCAACAGGGTCATGCATAAAAGATGAGTCATGAAATAATGTGAAAGTGCATATGAATGAGTGCATCAGTCTATGTGTTTCCGATGCAGCGGACAGGAGGAGGACGCACTGTACCGACTGCTTCTTTTATCTGCTCTTCTAGTTGGTCTTTCTCCTCTTTCTAGTGTCCCATGGGGAAGAACAAACAAAAGGAAATATATACAGTCGCCTCTTCTCTCATTCTTGCCATATTTTAAAGGTGAAAAGGTCGTGTGGGGGCGCAATAAAAGGCCGGACGAGGTTTTGTTTGAAAGACACGGCGAGAGAGAGGGCGAAAGCTCAGCTTTTCTTAACTTCTTTATTTTTCAGAGGGAACTTGAGGTGAAAGTACAGACAAGGTGAGGAGGAGATAAGAAAAGAGTAACTCCAAAGAACTGCAGTAAGACGGACCTGTGTGTGTGTGTGTGAGTGTGTGTGTGTACAGAGGAAGTAAGAGAATGACAGATTTCTCTCCCCTTGACTGTCAGCCCTCACAGTCTCTGTGTAGGTTGATAACGCAGAAGCTTGCTAATTAATTACCAATTGATGCATTTATTTTCACATTCGAACATTCATAACAGTCAAGCAGTCATGGCCTTCAGGGTGTGTGTGTGTGTGTGTGTGTGTGTGTGTGTGTGTGTGTGTGTGTGTTGGGGGGTGCTGATTCTCTGTGGACACTTAGCTCCGTTATGCTGTTGAAAAGATAAAGTCTGCCTCTTCTTGCAACACTGACCACCCGCGAATATAGCAACAGCTCCTAACGACGGTAATAAATCATTCATAGTTCCTGAAGTGCTTTACAAAAAGGCACGAGAGCATGAAGCAAAAGAAAACAGGTTCAGGCTCGAGATTACAATGAGGACAACGATAAAACTTTACAGCTACATTTTTGAAAACAGTGATTTTCAGATTTAAATGATCCCACATCAGGTTATGAATTCCATATATATATGCATATATCTAAGTGCCTAAGAGTGTGTTTTTTTTCCTTAGATGTCTTACAAGGTCTTAAATTAACATCTTCCAAGTGCTAATGCAGGTAGATTTTCCTTTCGGTGAATGAATTTCTGAAGGACATCCACCTAACTGGCAGGTGTATGCATAATAGTCGTGTAAAAAGAAAGTATGCTGGGAGTCTCTGCTGCATTTCTGTGCATTTACAGACGCTCTGCCTTATGCAGTTGGTTGTTAGAGGGTAATACCATCTGCACATATAGCAGGAAAATTACAGGTGTGATTAACAGCATAAATGACGGTTCAGTTCCATTTAGATTAAAGCAGTTCAGACAACTCTGCACTTGTGTGGTTTACTGGGACACTTAAATGTACTGAGCCATCATTAGTGCCATTAAATACAGTTTTGTTGTACAATGACATGTCGAGCGTCTGCTTAAAAAAAAGAAAATCTATCGTGTCACTGCGACTAAAAGTTTAGTTTTCTTAGAAAGAAAAGAAAAGCTGCATATCTAAGCGTGCAATTACAAGGAAAAGCCGCAATTAAGACAAATAAAACAATGCGAGTTTTTAGACACTAATGGCCTTGAATATCATGATCAAAGCTAAGAGCTCATAGGAGAATTTGAGAGAAAGTTGTGTTTGGCAGACAAAAAAGGAACAAAAAAAAAAGAAAAAAGAAAAAGAGTTCGTAAGCAGTATCTGGTGTCTCCGAGTGAGTTTCCATCTCCGCAGCTCTTCTGCTTCCACATTATAATTAATGTGACAAAACCAGACCATTACGGAGAGGCCTGGCAGCCTCTGTGGGCCGCTACATTACATTTCAACTTCCGTACTAACAGGCTGGGTTTCAGGGGAAATGTGCTGATACGCTTTATCTATTCCAACTACACAGCCTCAGCGGTATGGTTTTTGCTGCAGGCGCCAATAGAGTTTTTAGGAAATATAGTCTTAATCTTGAAAAACCCAAACAAGTTGGTATCTCTAAAAGTTTTAGTGTTACAGTCCAAAAAACCGTGATGTTAAAAACAGTCATAAAAGGGCCTACTTAAGGGTCCGGCTCATGTGAAAGTGCTCAACATGAGCCTTCGATGTGACGTGTTAAATCTTAACTCTAAGTGATAATAAAACTCTGGATAAATGGCACCAATTAAAACCCTCAGCTGCTGAATTCTTAATGAAGTGGAGACAAGAGAACATCTCAGAGAGCCGTGAGAGTCGGAGAAGTTTAAAGACCAGATAAAAACATGAATGACCTTCTTTAAAAGGACAAGTGTGTAAAATTTAGCGGCCTCTAGGGGAGAAAATGCAGACTGCAACAAACTGAGTACCTCTCCAATCAACCCTCCTTTTCCAAGCCTTTGCTGAGGTAAAAATGTGATACAGAAGTTATTCTGAGGTGATTAAAACATTATTTTGATTTCCAGTTGATTTTCAATATTTAAAAGATAATAATTAATATTAACTTTCATTTCTGCACAAAGACCCCCCTGAATCTAGCACACTAGACCATTAAATATGTGCAGGATAACAATTGAATTGATTCTTATTTGGCAATTGTGACTTTTTCCTAAAGATGGAGAGATCCGGTAAGAGATTTTACATTTTTAAATTAAAATAACCATGACATCTGGCAAAAAAAAGCCAGTTGACGGACAATAGTGTCAGTATCAGTGAGCAGCATTCAGTGTGTGTTTATCCGGGTTACTCCCGATTCAAAGCACAACATGACACTTACTGGTTGACCTGAAACATTCATAAAGGTCTGGTTTTTCTTGTTCAGAGAATCTGCAGGTGAACTGAAACACTGTGTTTTCATTCCAGTTATTGTTGTTTGAATATGAGGAATTTTAGCAACTGAATGTCAAGTTTTGTTTACGATTTTTACAACTGGGGACATTTTTCTTATTATAACTGGTTTCAAAATACTGAAACTTGTTTCTCAAATGTGCCTGTGATGTATCAGATCAACATTAAAAAAAAAAAATCACGCTCCATGAGTCGAGGTGATGTTAAGACGGGATTATAAAACCCAAACAACAAAACAGTGCAATGTGTTACACAGTCTCCGTCTCCAAGAAATCATGTGTTTGTACTGCTGATTCATTTTCCCATCATGCTGTGAAGGGAAACATAAATATTGCCTGTTTATATTATCATATCTTTGTGCGAAAGAAACACAATGATTATGTACTATGTTAAACAAATTAAATACTATGTCAATGACAATTACTCATAATGGTAACTATTACTATCTATCACTGGGGGCACCAAAGTCAAGTCAGAAAAACAGCAATTTTTATAAACTCTAGATTTAAAGCTGCACTTATTCAGATTTTTACAACAGCAATAATTCTAATAGGTGGTTGCTCATTGTGACAAACCTCTCCTTGTTTTGGTTCAATTGCAAATGATCTAATTTGTCTCATTTTTGCACCACATTGAGGTATAAAGATGTTTGTTTGCTAACCTGTTCATCATCAAACCTTTTTAAGAGTTTATAGATTGTTCTGCTGCCCTAAAGTGTAATATTCAACAGATAAGAAGATGATTACAATGTGAAATAAGCAAATGCATCATTTTCATGTTGCACTTTTTGTCTCTGCGGTGTGTCACCATCTAACACTATATTTTTAAGTCTCTTTCCCTTCTCTCGCCTCCCCAGCAGAAGCTGACAGCTCATCTCTCTGAGTCATGGCGCTATAATCCATAGAGATTACTGCGAGTCATATAAGGAATCAGTATCAGAGCCGTGACTCCATCTGACTTCAGAGCAGTCTGAACCAATAGGGATGAATAAATGTTCCTCGTCCCCGACGCGCACAGAGGTGAAAAGTTGCCACAGTGACGCGGCTTTATTCATTTTCCTCCATCTTCCAGCCTGTTAACCTTCTACTTTTGAAACTTCTTTATGCCTGTGCGAAAGCCATTTCTGATCTTTCTTGTGATCGGCCGCCAGCCTGGCTGCTGGTGACTGCAGTTCACTGAGCTCAGTCTTGTACTGGATGATTACAGGAGCCTTTTCTTTTCACGGCGGTGTGCAGGAGGGAAGCAAAAAGGCGTCGGGTTTTAGCAGAGGCATATTTCACCTACACCGAAATCCTGTTGTAGGAACATAACTTCTGACATATTCATGTTCATTCAGATCTCGAAGCTCTAGGATCCCTGCATGCATGCTTCAATTTGTGTAATAGCCTTCTTTTAAGATTTGAAACTTCAGCTCCTATTATTTTGGGGGTTTTGGAGGATGTAAACAAGAAGAATAATGTTGCCATTGAGTCAGTCTGTTAGCTGCAGGCTTTAGCTTGCACTCTCATTTCTTTTAGCCTCGATTTGTTCACATTTTAGCAGCTTGGCACACAAAAAACACTCTGAATTAGCTCCTAGCTGTTTAAGTTTGCAACTTACCTCTTACATATGTGAAGCACTGCTATTCAAAAGTTTGCAATAACCACTTAGATTGATGCTTTTGGTCTTTTCTTCAACAATGGCTAATCTACCATTAAATTTATGCATAAAGTCAAAGATATTAAATGCATCATTTATCCTGAAGACAGTTTTGGCTTAAAAAGAAAAATAATTTAATAAATGAAACTTACATTTAGTTTATGTCCTAACGGGGTGGAATATTGTTATGACCATTTTTCCTTGATTTTTAATTTGTTTTCCACTCTAAAAAAGTGTAATCGAGCTTTGATCAATTACTGAATGACAGCACTGCAAATAGGCTCTAAAGGTTTTTGGGAACCTGTTTTCCTTTCACTTCTCTGTAGTTTACTTAGATTGCATCAGTTTAAACAGTGATTTGTCATTTCAGAGTGTGTTCAGCTGATATTGTGTGATCCAATTCAAATTGTGCTTACCCCCAGACTAATCTTCTATTTATATTTTGTCGTTTTAAGCAGAGCTTTTCTAAAGCCACAAGCCTGACAATCCCAGCTTGTTAAAAGCATTATTGTGCACTTGACACTGAGCCAGAAACAGATTCTTATTTAAATCTGTGCAGATTTTGATGCTAAGCTTCCACTCTCTTTTTACCACAGACTTGTGATTCCTTATATTCTTATTTATCTGATGCTCAGAGCCATGTTTGCCTCTTTCTGCCTTTTCAATTGTCTGTCTGGTTGAATCATTGTGCAGCCTTTTGTTCTTCATGTAGGAACATTTCTTTGTCTGCAAACCCTGTTTACAAAACAGGCAACATTTTCTACAACCAAAAAAGTATACGAGAACAAACACAAAAATATACAAAATCTTCTTAACCACCTATCTGTTCTGAATCAAGCTTATGTGACAGAATATACAGTCAAGTATTGCTTTAATAGGGATTTAAAAGTGATACCTTTTTAATGTTTAAGCGACTTTATGGGTGCTCATTCGCAGTGTCAACAGAGATGATGATATTCCCTGAAAGTGTAAGTCCCACTGGATCTGAAAATATGCTTATCATGTCAATGAAGTCAGTTTTGACTGTCATGACTTCAAAAAGGAGAACAAACTTGGCAGCAACTGCTCACTGAGGGTTTGAAAGAAGCCTTCCATGAGTTCTGTGCCAACCATGTTGACTGCAGCACATTACTAAGGTCCTGTTTTCAGATCGTTGGACCTCTGTTTCACCTCACGCTCTTTGCTCCACGGCGCTCGTTCGGCCCTGCGGAGCGGCTTAGAAGCTACAAATCTTTACCTATAAAGAGGGGATGATTATTCAGTCCTAATCATTCAGTCGGGGGATTTAAACCACCACATTAGCTGGCACAGTTGGAGTAGAGAGGTACTGCAATGTCGAAACTGCTTCTGCAGGGCAATCCATATCGTTTACACAAGTGACTCCTGCTTATCATGAAGTCGTTACAGCCTGAGGTGCTTCACGAAATGAAGAGCTGCCCAGACAACAAACTATGTGTGGAGTGCAAGAAGCAACAAACTGGTCTCACTGTGCAATGGTGTGAGTCTCACACGGCTATGAGTTTTTTGTGTGTATGTGTGCCTCTGTGTGTGTATGTGTGTGTATGTGTGTGTGTGTGTGTGTCTGTGTGTGTGTGTGTGTGTGTGTGATAGAGGGTGAACTTGTGAGCGAGCTCCTCCAATGAGGAGAATGCGTGTTCTTCTCACGCTCCGCTGGAGCATGAAAAACACTGTCGACAAGCAGGCTGGCAGCCAAATCAACACACTGTTGGTCAGAGAGAGATTTTAACATGTTCTCTCCTTAGACGTGACCTCTGAGGACCCAAGAAAACTCAGAAATCACTGATCACAGTCCGTTCTGTCAAATATAAAACTGCTAAACAAGGGACATCTTAACTTAATTATATGGCTTGAATCAACACTGTAATACTCATTGGGATACTCTGTGATGTGATGGATGGATGGATGGATGGATGGATGGATGGATGGATGGATGCTTTGAAGTCCAATAACAGGAAGTTTAAGGTGACACAATAGTATGTTTTCTGATACAGCAACAAAATGCCTCTGGCTGCTGCAGTGGAGTGAAGCAGCCATGCTGCCATCTGCTGGTGGAAAAGACCACTTAGGTGCCAGAAAGAAACTTGACATAATTTGTAATCTGTTGCACACACACACACACACAGACACACACACAGAAATACAATAAGCAAGAACACTAAAGAGACACAGACTCATGTGATTGTAACTCTGAGGTCTGGATGAGCTGCAGGTGAAAATGAAGTCGTTTAATCTGGAGAGGGGCTTTTAAAAAACCAAAAACCCATGTTTTCATGTCATTCTGCTAAATCGACAAAGTTGGAAACACACACACACACATATGCACACACACCACCGTGCACACCAAACGTGTCTGCAGCTGCAGCTGAGTGACTGTCATATTGATTCAGAAGCCTTTGCTCACCTCTGCCGGCGATTCCTGCCTTAGTTTTTTTTTTTTTTTCACTCTCTCTCCTATTGATCTCTGTCCTCTCACAGCGGCAGCAGTGATCGACCTATCAGAAGGCTGATTGAAGATAAATTTCACAGCCATATCACAACCCTGGGCAGTCCACAGCTTAATCCACTTATGCTCTCCTAATTACTGGAGTGTGTCAGAAAAACGGAACGGGGCATAATTCAATTCCTATTTTCTCAGATGTGCTCAGCATGCTGAGAAAAAAAAAAAGAAGAAAAAACTAATAACATAGGCTACACAGCACAGCCTCCCTCACCTCCACCACCACCAACACCACCACCACCCTCCCCAGCCATCGCCTGTGGGCAGCCCCCGTGACGTGACTTCCAATGAGTCTCTCTGTCTGACAGAAGTGAAGGACGGTTGTTCAGAAAATGGCAGGCAGTTTGGATAGATATGCAACAGCAGACATGATCCCCTCCGTGGGCAAACAACGGGGCGTTTTTTTTTTAGGCACCCTCACCGGGGCAGGGTGAGGGGGGGAGGGTGTGGGAGGGAGGGCGGAGTTAATCAAACACACCCCACAGCACAAATCGATGGCTTGTGCTGCAGCTTATCCGACAGGCGCTGACGGTGACACACAAGACAGGAAGACGGACAGGAGGGAAGTCAGGGACAAACTCTGTTTTACGCTTATTCAATCAGTCGCTTCAGTGTCTCAAACACAAATCCATTTCCTCTCTCGGAGGAGGGACGCACACTGGGAGACACACTGCTGCATGCTGGGATGAAAGCCGCGGATGACATATTGATTTCTGAATACTGACTTACTGACTTAGTTTCATGGGAAAAAGAGCTACTTTTTTTCATTGCATCACACTGCTTGGCTGGAACAAAACTACTTACTTTAGACGCAGGGAATCCTCTGTGAAACTTTTATCCCAAACCGTGGACTCACTGAGGGGGGGGGCTGCGGCAAACAGGAACTAAATGGTGGAACATCAAAAACAATTTTTTGCACTTTAAGGGGGACATCTGTTCAATTTCTCTGCCATGAGAAGAAACATGATTGGCCGGCGCTCGTTTTCTCGCTGTGATGAAATGATGTTGTGGTGAAGCAGGTGGGGTGCGCTCGAGAACACACACACACACACAAACACACAAACACACACATAAATACAGACACACAGGGATGCATCAGTCTGATGGATGCCAACCACGCGTGTCCTTGGTTGATGTGCTGTTTCCACAGCAACATGGGGTCTTGATCGTCATCGCTGGGGGGAGCTGGGTTATGCCTTTGCAGGAGCTCTTTAAATAGCCGTCGGCAGTTCACGACAGCCACACGATCAGGCCGAACCTCTACAAACTCCGAAACCGCCTGTGTCGTCAGCGCCATAACAATAATCATCTCTAATTATAGAACGCTTTTCAAAACAAAGCTGCAGAGGTGCTTCATGTTCCAGAGGGAATGAACGAATGTCACGAGAGGAAGCACACAGAGGCAGAACACTGATTCAGAAAGAGGGAAATAAAAGATATCCTGCAAAAGTTGCAACCAATGGATAACTTGACAATAGATAAAACTGAAACACGCTCATGTATATAAAATGTACAGAAGAAAACTGTCAAGGAGTTTGTGCTTTATAGTCTTTAACACCTTGATAGTTTAAGCTTCATCACAGGTAGGGATGCAACAATTAGTCAAATGATGTAGTTGAGTGACAGAAAATTAAATGCATCCTGAGATTTAGTCATTTTTCAAGCAAAAATGCAGAATATTTGCTGTTTCCTGCTTCTTAAATGTAAGATTTTGTTGCTTTTCTTAGTCTTTTCTGGAAGTAAATAATGATAATTTATGTTTAAAATAAAATAATCAGGAGATTAATGAACAATGAACACTGCAGTTGTAGCTGAGTTACATGATATATGAGTTTTCACTATGAAAAGAAAGAAATCAGCCGTAACAAAGTCACACCATGCTTTCAATTCCATGAAGCTGTAATCAAACATAAAGGTGCTTTGAACCAAATGCTAACATCAGCTTGCTAACATGCTCTCAAAGCCGAAATGCTAATATTTAGCAGGTAAAATCCATCAGGCTTTCTATGTTAGTTTATGCTATTAACAAGTTTATCCTCGGGGTAACATTGATACATGAAGCAAATATTAAGGCAGTTCATTCAATAGTTGCTGGAATATTTCATTTAAATCTCACATACCAACATCACTTATCTATTGTAGTAGAAAAAAGTGGATAATGTTAACTCCAGTAGTTCATTACTGATTCTCTCTCTCTGAACTGTATAAACGATGAATTGTTGTCTGTAATTTTGCTCATTTATTGTAAAATAATAACTGTTTATGCAACAAATACACACATAGCGACGTTTGCAGCCAACCTCACAGATTTACAAGGGAAGCTGCAGAGCTTTTATCCAAACATGTTTTGGTTTCAATCCTCATTTTTATGCAGAGCCGAGTTAAGTCATACTCCCCTAATTGTGAGTTTACTTCCTCCCACGTGAGACAAAGCAACACCAGTCCAGGTTAATTGGCAGTTGTTGAGCCCACAGGGAGCTTTCAGCTGCCTGTTTTCAGGCTGTAATCATTTCTCTCTTTTTTAGTGTCTTTCTTGGCAGATGTTTGAGCATTAATTTGTGCTCACACACACCTTTGCTCAAGTTTATTTAGGGGAACTAAAAATGCATGAATAACTTGTTTCCTTTTTCAAATAGAAAAAAAAAACAGCCACAAAAAAAAAAAAGAAATTATTCTCGGCAAGGTGAAGCTACACGAAGGAGAGTTAATGAGTTTTTACGGCTCCAGCAGTCAAATAACAGGACACACACCAACAGCTCAGACTATTTATACCAGCGTCATTTGCAGTTTGATTAGACATTCTTCAAAAAGGCTTCTTTCGCATTCATGACCCATGACACATTTTTCTTTTTGTTTGGTTGGTTTATCATTAGCTTGTTTTTCTGTACTGTTTTGACCCCGCTTAGTCTTTGATTACTGAGTATCTCTTCAGCGCGCACAGATGAATTTTAAATCCGATCTGTTTGCTTTTCTGCATATAAAACTTTGAAAGAGAGCTGCTGCAGGCAGGTTTTTGAGACAGTTTACAGCCTAATGAGTAAAACGTGATGGAATGAGGAAAAGGATTGTTGTCAGACATAAAAAAAAAACAATAGATGCTGAAGATGGACTAATTAAAGGGACCTGAAATTAATAAATAAAAGCAATTTAGAAAGAATGCAATTCAAATTTATTAAAAATATCCTTAAAAAAGTTATGTGTTAGCTTTGGCAGATCATTGAAGTCAACTAGTATCAGTTGTTTCATTCAGACATCACGATAAATAGCTGATATATCAGCTGATTGGCCACAAGCTGATTGATATCATCCAATCATACGGCATTCAATTAGGTGCACAAGGTGTCCAGCATAATGAGTGTGATAAGTTATTGCATTATCTAATATACTCTGACTGTTCAAAACATATTCATGTATGAGTTTGTTGACATAGTCGGTAGAAAATCATATTTTATTGCTTATTTTACCTGTGTTTTGTTTGTTATACTGACAATCCAAAATGCAGTGATTCCTATAATTTTTAATTTTAACATAACATGCATAGTTAAAATCTGACATGCGTCTGTAATCCGCATTTTGCAGCTACGTTAATGCGTGTATTTTGATATTCTTCTTCACTCATACTGTGCAGCACATGCAGTTGCATTTTTTGTTTGCTGCATGACACGGAGTCAACACACACAAACACACCGCAGCGTGTGTACCCCCCCCCCCCACCCACCCACACCCATGGCCACACATCATCTCCTCCACAAGGCTTAGTCACAGATGAGATTATCAGCGCGTGGTGGGTGGGGGCTGACTCATGCGGGAAACATTAATCAGAGCCGTGTCAACATTAAGGTGTTTTGACATCAGCTGCGTCTTCCAGCCGCTGAAAAAGTGGGAAGTGACAAGAGTCTAATCCGATAGCACCTGAACGTCTCTGCGATGTTTTGCCACAGTTATGATATTATAGCTCAGGAAATTTGCACTAATTTGGGAGCACAGTGTGAGTTCATGCTTCACACTGGTGCAGTGCTGCAGAATTTTCCCTAGAGGGAGCTATGAGTAAAGAAGCCGGGGCTGATGGTGCTGCATGTGGGGAGGGACGGACTCCAAAATCAAACCAGAACATTTACAAACAAGTGATTCTTCTTTAAAACACAGAGAAAAATGTCAAATTAAACAGAAAATCTGACTCTTTCTTTTTGTTTTTCTTTGATTTTCTGCTTTCTTGAAGTGATTTCCAAGACTTCCTGTCATTCTGTCAGACCAAAGCAGAATTAAACAGTTCAGGACTTGAACTGAAAAAAACATTTTGACCTCCAGCAAAGTATTTTGAATTAGAGATAAGTTGAATCACCTCACAATGCAGGGAAGCTTTTGCCCTCAGAAGGAAAAAGTGAGATTATGCGAGTCAAAGCTGGAATAAAAGGCCGGTTAAATTGGATAATGTTGCAGCACCGCAGCCTGCTAATGTGCAGTGACACCACATAAAGCTATTAAGTGAACCCGGTCGTGATGTATCCACTCTGACACTGTTTACTGTCGACAGGCGGCTCCTCCTTCTCCCCTTCTGCCTGTTAGATCACACACTGCTTCGGCTCAAACACTCTGACAGCAATTTCCGGATACAAAGATGAGGCGGGCATGTGTGTGTGTGAGTCTGTGTGTGTGTGTGACATGCGGGTGAACAATCACAGAGTGATAAATAATTCAAGTCAGTTTTCTGGCATTAAAACATTTGGGAACAGCAAAGATTTCCAAAGATGCAGATAATTACAGCCTCTATTGATTATGTGCTTTGCCTCTAAGAGAGATTTTTTTCTTCTTTGTAATTAGGCATCGGATCCCACCGGAAGTGCCTCTAAATGACCATTTACATGATTAAATATAGATGAGTACTGGTCTAAACTCTGCAAGCTTCCACTCCTTGTTCCATCAACAACTATAAGGCTTTATGCTTCACATCACAAGCTGATGAACACACATGTGATGAGGTCATAAATAAATATATTAAGGCTAAAAGAAGGTGCACATTCTTCTAGCCTCTGAATTAGTGTTTGTG